>JBBGZY010000573.1:15435000-15795602 GCA_037952925.1 Lithobates clamitans
CCTAACCAGACCAATTTTCAGCTTTCAGTGCACTCAATTACTCAGTCATACAACACTGTACCTATATGAAATTTTTGTCCCTTTTTCACACAAATAGAGCTTTCTTTTTGGTGGTATTTAATCACAGCTGGGTTTTTTAATTTTTTGTGCGATAAAAGAAAAAAGACCGAAAATTCTGACCGAAAAATGCATTTTTCTTATTTTCTGTTACAAAATTTTGCAAAGTAGTAATTTTTTTTCATAAATTTTGGCCAAAATTTGTACTGCTACATATCTTTGGTAAAAATAACCCAAATCGATGTATATTATTTGTTCTTTGTGAAAGTTATAGATGCTGATAGAAATCGCGGGGCCCAGTACAGACTACCTGACAGCCCCCCCCCCCCCCAAGAAAATATTAAAGCTATATTTTGCTAAAAATACAATAAAACTATTAGCAGACACAAATATTAGCAGGTTATTTCCTACACACAGCATATGCATAGCACAAATTACACCCCAAAACACATTCTACTACTCCTCCTGAGTATGGCGATACTACATGTGTGAGACTTTTACATAGCGTGGTCACATACAGAGGCCCAACATGCAGGGAGATCTGTCAGGTGTTCTTGGAGCATAAATTATACATATAATTTCTTGACTACCTTTTACACTTTTGAAGGCCCTGGAGCCAGGGCTGCTGATAGAAATGGCGGGGCCCAGTACAGACTACCTGACAGCCCCCCCCCCAAGAAAATATTAAAGCTATATTTTGCTAAAAATACAATAAAACTATTAGCAGACACAAATACAACATAACTCATAGAATTCCTGTCAAATCTAAAAGCTAAAGCTCAGTTAATAAATAAAAACGAAGGCGAGATGAAAAAAATATACAGGCTGTGGGATCAGAGGGAGAGAAACAAAGTTAGGCTCTATACACATTGGGCTTAAAAAAAAATCCAATTCACCTAGCAGAAAAAAATACTCATATAGAGCATTTTTTGTACAAAGTTTAGACAAGTTTTAGAGAGTTTCACATTTTTTTCTGCCAGTAATCTCCAATCAGAGACGCATACCAGAAGGTTTTTTTTTCCTGCCTCTAAACGCTGAGCTCAAAATACGCCTGTAAACATCCTGCATGGACACATAGGATAACACTGAGCTGCTTCTACAGACAGAACTCCTATAGAAGCAGTGAATTTTAAATCAGTGTGCATGGAGCCTAAGTTAGAGAGATAAACTCAGGAGCAGAAATAACCTTAAAAACCAGTGCTGAGAGGAGAGGAGGGGGCTCACACTGGGAGGAGGATTATTGAAGTATGACTGTCTCTTTCTCAGCAGATAAAAGCTGGCAGCAGGGAAAGGGGAGGAGAGCAGCTTTCATCTACTGGAGGAAAAGAAACACAATTGTTGCCTGTCACTAATCCCCCCCCCCTGTGTGGGACCCCCCTATGTTATCAGTCCGTACACCAGGGCTGGTGGTCCCCCCCTATCAGCGGCCCTGCCTGGAGCACCAGGACAATGGAAACACCCCGAAAATGACCCTATTTTGGAAAGAAAACAACCCAACATATAATCTATGAGACATAATGAGTCTTTTGAACATGTCATTTTTTTCTACAAGTTTTTGGAAAATGTGTAAAGAAAATGAAAAAGCATTTTTTTTTTACACAAAGTTGTCCATTTATACAATATTTCTAACACGTAGCATGTACATAGCAAAAATTACACCCCAAAATAGATTCTACTCCTCCTCCTGAGTATGGCGATACCACATGTGGGACACTTTTACACAGCCTGGCCACATACAGGGGCCCAACATGCAGGGAGCACCATCAGGTGTTCTAGGGGCATACATTTCAAATCTAATTTGACTACCTATTACACTTTTGTGAGGCACTCTAGTGGCATGGATGCGGCATGGATGAGAACTGATGTGGCATGGATGAGCATGAATCGGGATGGATGAGCCGTGGATGGGATGGCTGAGTATGGATGGGATGACTGTGCATGAATGAGGCCGGGTACGGCTGGGTATGACTAAGTACAGCTGAGTATGGCTGAGTATGGATGGGATGGCTGGGTATGGCTGAGTATGGCTGGGTATGGCTGAGTATGACTGGGTATGGCTGAGTAATGCTGGGTATGGCTAGGTATGACTGAGTATGGCTGGGTATGGCTGAGTATGACTGGGTATGGCTGAGTATTGCTGGGTATGGCTGAGTAATGCTGGGTATGGCTAGGTATGACTGAGTATGGCTGAGTATGGCTGGGTATGGCTGAGTATTGCTGGGTATGGCTGAGTATGGCTGGGTATGGCTGATAATGGCTGAGTATGACTGGGTATGGCTGAGTATTGCTGAGTATGACTGGGTATAGCTGAGTATGGATGGGGGTGGATGGGATGGCTGAGCATGGATGGATGGATGGGTATTGCTGATTAGGGATGGATGGCTGAGCATGGATGGATGAGTATTGCTGAGTATGGATGGATTGATGAGTATTGCTGAGTATGGATGGATAGATGAGTATTGCTGATTAGGGATGGATGGATGAGTAATGCTGATTAGGGATGGATGGCTGAGCATGGGTGAGTATTGCTGATTAGGGATGGATGGCTGAGCATGGATGAGTATTGCTGATTAGGGATGGATGGCTGAGCATGGATGGATGGATGAGGCACAGATCAGCCCTGTGGGCACTACAGATCCAGCCCACAGCGCTGCTGCACCCGTTCTCTCCCCTCTTTGCGGAACCGGACATGACGCCCGTTTGTTTACAAGTGATCAATTAGACATTAGACGGAGCAAACACATGGTAAACGCCTGCTGTCAACGGCCATTTACCGTGATCCGTGGTGTCGTGGATATTCCCGGGGGCGCGCAGGAGCGCAATTCTGGGAGGATGTCAATGTATGCCTTCCCAGAGTTATCGAGCTGCGCTGTAGCCGTTATTCGGCTATAACGCGGTCGTTAAGTGGTTAATAGAGGCACATCTAAGTATGCAAGCACCTGGGGTAAAGCTGTCCACATAGACCGTTCTCCGCACCGCCGGCACTTATCACTGTCAGTCTGCAATTGTGACTGGGAAGACTACCCTGCAGTAGAGCGATTTGAAAGTGAGGCTTGAAGCACTCATGGAGCGCACTCGTTACCTTTTTACGCAAGTCTTTTGACTGTTCTTTTCTACCTCCTCATGGCTCAGTGTCTAGCCTGCTTAGTTCATCCATGTAAGAGCTAACAAACTATTGACTATTTATACACAGACACTAATTGTGATTGAAAAAGCCACAAATGTGGAAAATTAACCTTTGATTGCAATTTTAACCTGTGTGTGCCACCTTCTGTGTCACAACTCAGCTGAATCTCCTCATGGCCTCAGCATAGCCTTTTCCTAGAGTTCGGGCTCCACCTAGTCACCTAAGATCTTTGTAGCCAATCCTAAGGGAGCTACCTAATTTCCCTTTTAGGTTCACACCCACAGTGATGCCATGCTTCCAGCAGTCAAGGCTCCCTTTCCCTAAAGGCGGTTCAAGCTCCTTCATTACACAGCCTTGCTCCAATGTTGTCACTACCAGGAAATCCACCCTGAGAATTGCCAGGCAGCCAATGCTGGAGTATACTCATGTAGGCAGGAGGCGGCTGCAAGAAAAGCTGCAGGATATTAGCAGCACTGCGATGTAACATAACCCTTGCTTTAGGGTTTACATCTTACTTTTAGCGCTTCTTTTTTTTTCATAAACATAACAAACATGTTATACTTACCTGCTCTGTGCAAGGGTTTTTCACAGAGCACCCCCAATCCTCCTCTTCTGGGGTGCCCCATCGGGGATCCTGGCTCCTCCCCTCCCCATGAGGGCACATTCCCAAATTCCACTGCTGCATCCATTGATACAGACAGCGGGACTCGGCCCCGTTCCTCGCTTCCGTGTCACTGGATTTGATTGACAGAAGCGGGAGCTAATGGCTCCCGCTGCTATGAATCTATCTAATGAGGACAGTGACAGTGGCTGGAGCCGCTGAGCTTGTGCACATTGCTGGAACGGACAGGCTCAGGTAAGAAAAAAATGGGGGGTGCTCTGGGGGCAGCTGCAGCAAAGAAGGTTTTTCACCCAAATGCATAGAATGCATTAAGGTGAAAAACCTTTAGACTTTACGTAAACAGTTCCTTCTTCTTTAGTAAACCAACCAGTTAGGAGTTGATTTACTAAAGGCAAATAGGCTGTTCCGCACTTTGCAATAAAGTTCTACCTTGCAAATAATTTGCCTCAGAACTTAAACGGGGTAAGTAAACGGTAAACGGGGTGAAATTTCACTTTGCAACTTTTTTGCCTGCACATTATTAGATGATGGAAGTCAGCAGAGCTTTACCTCATTCACTAAGCTCTGGAGAAAATTGCCTTGCAAAGTGAACAGCCTATTTGCCTTTAGTAAATCAACCCCAATGTCTTTAATTGCATATAAGTAAATCCAGTCCTGAATCACCTGCAGGTAATGTTTAATTGAGTCCTTTTGTAACTCATTTCAGTGTATATAAACACATCTTCATTTCAAATTTGACTATTCTGATCATTTGGTGATGGTTGTGAGATAACTGTAAACACATGCATCAAAAAAACATTCATCTATTTCCTTTCGTCATCTGCTGTGGTTGGCATGACTCAGTAAACCTCCAAAACTCATGTTCGGTTTGCTTTATATCAATTTTTTTTTTTTTTTTTGAGGTGGCAAAACAAACACCGATCGATATGCAATGCTGCCTTGGCAGAGCCACGTGCACTCCTGCCCCCTCTCAGTGGAAGTGTCACTCAATCTGCACACCCAATGTAGTCATTTGTTGGCCTCCAATGATTGCTGACACTGGCAAATTTGCTTCCGTTCTTGTTCTTTGTAACTCTAACGGAGCTGTCTAAATTCCCTTTGTTCTACAGAATAATAATCAGCTTCTTCATTGTGACATGAATATTAAAGGGAACATTTTGTATAGCTTTTCATCCTGGTTTTTAGCCGAGTGGCACAGCTGTGTAAAGTCACGCCATTAACCCTAGCGGTTCTCCATTTAGAAAATGCATTGGCTGTTACAGTTCTAAACTGCAATGTGCTTTCATCTATGTCATTCAATTAAACCATTAATCCTGCCTTGACAAAATATGCATTGCAGCCATGAAAACCTTTTAATCTTCTACACATTTTGTTTCAAAGATTCTTATTCATATAATTTTCATAAGAGAGTATAACATACATAACATACAGTAAATCCATGCTTTCAATATTGCCTTAACACAAGCCTGTATTTTGCCCACGCAGGGCAAAATATAAAAGTTGCTTCAATGGTGGTCCTGCTAGTAGCGTATGCATACTCCCTCTCTTTGCTGCTTTGATGCTTTGTTCAGAAGGGAACAATAAAGAGAACCCTGCATGGGCAAAGCATAGGTTTGCTTTAAAATACTGCTGCCAGGAGCAAAAATAAAAATTCTGGTACCGTCAAGAGAGTCGGACGTAATGCCAACAGTCTTGGAGTAGACAGCCTCAAGTAGGCATTTTTTTAGGGTCCACACAATAGGTCAGCTTGAAACTGAATGTAAAACTAAAACTTTTTTTTCCAGTTTTGGATGCAATGGAAATCCTTGTAAAGTCTGTATTGCCATCTCTATCCCTGATGGGGACATTTACCCCTTTTAATTGTCCAGTTGACCCTCATCAGCGAGATAGAAAGTGATGGGAAATCCAAAATATTACCACTGACACACAAACAATAGGTGAGTGAATATCTTCCGCTGGGGACAGTAGGGAACCGGCTGTGAAACTGAAAGGCTTTACTGCCGGTTTCCCTTACCACGAATGGCGACAGCAGCACCTGAGAACCAACATGAACATTGGCTAGGGTGCCGACATTGCGGGCTCCCTGGACAGCTAAGTGCCCTTATATTAAAAGTCAGCAGCTATAGTATTTGTAGCTGCTGACTTTTATTTTTTATTTCCCCCGGCTGGAACACCACTTTAAAATAAATTTGTAGCTATACATAAATGTTAAAACTGGCCACAACCAGCTTAATTGCACTTCCACAATCAGCTAAACATAATCAACACTTGTATGTATTTTTACCTGACACATTAAGCCTATTCATGGCTGCACCACTCAGCTCTGCTCAACAACAACTCTATTGTCAGGATAAATTCATCCTCCAAATCCCTTTGTCCTGCTTTCTTTTCAAGTTGTCTATTTTTGTAGACAGATGTATAGACCACTATAATACACCTATTATTTGATTAATACACTTTTCTTCTAGTCTCTAAATCATTGCCTTAGTTATTTTTATAAAATGGTATAATAGATAGAAAAGAAGTGATGAAAGAAGCACCTGTGGGTTTAGCCAATAATTTTTTGCATACTTATGCAACGTAGACACGATTGCACATTCCGACAACAAAATCCATGTTTTTTTTCCCACAGATGTTGGGTCAAACTTGTCTTGCATACACACAGTCACACAAAGTTGGACGGAAATTCCGAACGTCAAGAACGCGGTGACGTATAACACGTACGACGGCACTAGAAAAGGGAAGTTCAATACCAAGTGTGCCACCCTTTGGGCTCCTTCTGCTAATCTCGTGTTAGTAGAAGTTTGGTGAAAGACGATTCGCACTTTTCAGACTCGTGCTTTTCAGATCGTTATTACTGCTCTTCAGTTTGTGCTTGTGGGTTCGTATATGTTCCTCAGTGTGTGTAGTCAGTTCGCATTTGTTTGTCAGTGCGTACTATTATTATTATAGTACATATTTGATTATCAGTGAGTTCTTGTCCGCTCGTTTCTGAATTTCAGCTCTCTCTTCTCAGGCCTTTCTGTTTTTCAGTGCTTTCTGTTAGTTCGCTCTGACCAGCCGACCATTTTGAAGCCATGTTGCGGTTACGTACTCATCGTAGAGTTTGCGCTATGCGGGAGCTTGGTGTTGGGGTTCTTGCTTTGACCCAAGCCCAGTCCATGAACAGGGTAGGGAGGAGTTCATGGACGAAGAATTGGTTGCTCCAGTGTGACCAATTTTCTCTTATGCTTTTGATGCGGGAGATCCGTGAGAATAATCCTGATGATTTCAGGAATGATCTCCGGATGATGGACCCCGTTTTTCACCATTTGTTGGCTTTGCTGTCCCCTTATATTAGCAGGCAGGACACCTGCATGCGTCAAGCCATCACTCCCGAGCAGAGGATAGTCGCCACGTTGCGGTACTTGGTGACGGGGAGAAGTCTGCAGGACATCAAGTTCTCGACAGGCATCTCTCCCCAGACTCTGAGGATCGTTATTCCATAGACCTGTTCTGCCATCATTCAGGTCCTGCAGAAGGACTATATTAGGGTAAGTTTTCTCCTTTAACATCACATTCTATGTATTTCATGTTTGCTAATGTATTGTATAGGATTCATCATTCCCTAATTACCATGATTGTAATATGCTGTGAATGTCCCCTTTGTCCTCATGCATGCTGGAAGATTTTAAACTTGTTTTTTGTCCTTCATGCATATTTGCCTTCTCTAACCTCCCCAGCATGCTATCCTGGGCCCATACACACCTAGCCTAGTCACTTAACAATGTATTTTGTCAGCTCCATTGTAGTGCTTTACCCTAAACACCCCCTAAAATGTGTACAAATTTTATTTGTGTGCTTAAATTCATGCAGAGTGCCAGAGGCTTTTTTTATGGGGTCCCAAAATCATTTGGAACCTTCCCTCCCCCAACTGCTAAGTCAACCCATACAGTAGATGACCGCAATATTATGTCAATCTCGCCGCTGTTATTGGCGAGATTTGACACCTGCGAGCCCCGTCGCTGAGCTGGCTCGCTCATCGAAAAAAGGTAAACTGTTTTTTCCTTTCGCGATGAGCGACAAGCATGGCTGACAGGTGTCTGGTATGAATCATGAGGGGGAACACCGCGCCAAATTTTAAATAAAAAATTGGCATGGGTTCCCCTCCAGGGGCATACCAGGCCCTTAGGTCTGGTATAGATTTTGAGGGGAACCCCCTACGCTGAAAAAACTGCGTGGGGGTCCCCCCAAAATCCATACCAGACCCTTATCTGAGTACACAGCCTGGTCAGTCAGGAAAGGGGGTGGGGACGAGCGAGCGCCCCCCCCTCTTGAACCGTACCAGGCTGCATGCCCTCAACATGGGGGTGGGCGCTTTAGGGCAGGGGGGTGCCCTGTGGCCCCCCACCCCAAAGCACCTTGTCCCCATGTTGATGAGGACAAGGGCCTCTTCCCGACAATCCTGACCTTTGGTTGTCGGGGTCTGCGGGCATAAGGCTTATCGGAATCCGGGAGGCCCCTTTAATAAGGGGGCCCCCAGATCCTGGCCCCCCAGCCTATGTGAATGAGTATGGGGTAAAGTAATTTATTAGTCAGCTCCGGGGGTCTTCTTCCCTCCTATTAGGACAGTGTGTATTCATATTTTTGTATTATGACACTTCTTACCTGTCCAGTGGGCTGCCAATAGTGTAAAGTAAGGAGGGGCTGGCCAAAGAAACACACATTATTTATGCATTCAATGAAGTGGAGAGGGTTACTTGTCCAAAACATCTCCTCCCCACCTAAAAATTTTACAATGGGCCTTCAGAGGGGGTGAGAAATCTGATAAGTGGACCTTATATTTTTGTCTTTAAGTACTCCTTAAAATAAATGTTATACTAATGTTGGCCAAAAATGTTTGTGTCTAATCTGCTTGCAATGTTATGTGCAAAAGTACTAATTTTTTTTTCTTGTTTGACTCCACAGTTTCCTTCAACGCCACAGGAATGGCAGACTGTGGCATCCCACTTTGCCCAGTGATGGGACTTTCCCAACTGCGGAGGGGCAATAGATGGGAATCAGGTCCACATAGTCCCACCCCCCAACTCGGGGTCTTACTATTATAATTACAAGGGGTTTAGTAGTATTGTGTTGTTGGCAGTGGTGTCGGCTACTTACGAGTTCCTGTATGTGGACGTGGGGAAAAATGGTCGGATG
The DNA here is from genome assembly GCA_037952925.1 of Lithobates clamitans. NCBI lineage: Eukaryota > Metazoa > Chordata > Amphibia > Anura > Ranidae > Lithobates > Lithobates clamitans. The sequence goes on from JBBGZY010000573.1 coordinate 15,443,985, forward strand.
GTGGAGTCATCGCCCACATGGAGTTTTACCGACGGCTCCAGAATGGCAGCTTGGGCTTGCCACCTCCAGAAGACAATGTGGAAGGACTCCCGTTCATCTTCGTTGCGGATGAAGCATTTGTGCTGGGAGACCATCTTATGCAGCCGTTCCCTATGAGAATCCTCACCCCGGACCAGAGGGTTTTTATTACCGACTGGCCAGAGCCAGAAGAGTGGTGGAGAAGGCTTTCAGGATAATGGCCAGCCGGTTCCGCCTATTTCTGACAACAATCCACATTGCGGAATATAAACTCAACAATATTGTGCTTGCCTGCTGCATTATGCACAATTTTCTTCTAAAAAATGTGGCCTCAGTTGGGACTGAGGCCGGCTTTCCTGATCCTTCAACCCTGACGGCACTTGAAGCTGGCCGTCCTGGCTTGCCCTCCCAAAGCGCCTGCGAAGTAAGACAAAAATATCTCGAGTACTTTACGGGTAGGAGGGCATATGCCACACAATCAAGAAACATTTTTTTTTAAAACATTTTTTGGATAAACAGAAATAATATTTCCTTGTATTTACTGCTTGTGTTTCTTTCTTTTGTGATTTTTTGGTAGTCATGAAAATGGCGTGATTGTGGTAAATAAAAAAAACTGTGGCAGTTATTTACTAAAGGAAAATCCACTTTGCACTCCAAGTGCACTGCAAAAGTGCACTTGAAAATGCAATAAAAGTTCACTTGTAGTGCAAAGTGGATTCGCCTTTTGTAAATAACCCCCATTGTCACTGTAAACACCAACTTACTACAAAAACTGCTTTTGAGCATTGAAATCAGAAGCCACGCATTGTTGAGTAGAAAACATTTTACTCAAAAGCACATTCACATGTGTGTTAGAAAAGGGTTTTTGAACAAACCAACATCTTTGTTGTATGACATTTTTTTTGGTCACATTAGAAATAGCCTTTTTTGGGTTCAACAGGCATGTTTCCAAACAGAACATACACAACTCAGGAACTTACAAAGTTCAACTTTGACAAAGAGAAGGCAATATCAGACATTAGTGTGTCCAAACTGTGTTGATATTGCCTTCATCAGATGGGGTGATGTCACCCCTGTAAAAGCCAAATTTGGAAGATGCACACAAATTGGAATTCAAAATGGGGATTTACATCCTAATCCCATGCCTAATGTCAACATGTGCTAGCTCCCGTTATGGGTGATCAATGGACGTGTTTTGGGGGTGCAACCCCTTCCTCTTACCTAGTTCAGCTGCGAGGAAGGGGTTGCACCCACAAAATGTGTACATTGATATCCTGTGATGGCAGATAGCATATGTTGACACAACCGTGGGCATCTTCAAAATTTGGCTTTTAAAATACTTTAAAACTTGTAGCAAAAATACACGATAAAATGGTAAATTTTGGTGTGTTTTATATTCTGCTTAAAACATCAATGATGTTCTTCATTTTTTGTTGAACATCATTGATGTTTTCCTTTATCTTTTCTAAATCACGATTGCACCACATTATCTCCCCCATGAGGATCTGGGCACTTTCACTTTCACTGAAATGAGATTCTTCTTCCACAACATCTACATCACCTAAAATAAAAAAACACACCATGTATTATAAATATGCAGGCATACATCTTTTACCTGAAGCTGTGGTCTCAGACAGTTACCAGTTGTGGTCACTATTTCGCCCACTTCATAAAGGTTTCCCTCTTTATCCTCTGCTTGTGGTTTTGGGATTTCCCCTTCTTTAGGAGGTGTGGGGTCCCTGGTGTCCTCAGTCTTTTATCTCCTATGTGAACAAAAAAAACGTATACTTAGAACACAGGTATTTGAGGGCAGAAATAGGAATATGAAACATTGCTTGGAAGTGCCGTGTACAATTGTCTGTTTTGGCAGAGTTCCAAGCTGAAGACATTTTTAGTTCCTTTCTAAAGCTGGAATACTTCCCTTTTTTGTACAAGTTTCACACATGGAGACACCCCTAGTATCCATTGGAGCACCTGTGTGGGACACCCTAAAAAGTTTTTTCTGGTGTCCCACACTAGTGCTCCTGCATCCAGGTGTATAAACAGCTGCTGAGTGTCCTCTCCTTACACTGAATCAATTTTCCATTTCATTCTAGTTACAAACCCATCTAGAGAACAAATTTCTTTTATTAAAAATAAGCCTGAACAAATGTAGTTAACCTGCATCTGCCCAAAACATTGTATTTTAGTGGGCGAAGGAACAATGTTTCCTACGAATGATTACTGTGCCCATTAACACGAAAGTTGCCATTTTAAAATGTACAACAGTAATGAAAAGCACATGGCGCAGCATGCAAGTAATGATAATAATAGGAACACACGACAACTACTCACTTTTTTGAAGAACTCTCTTGATCCTTCTTTACTGATCCTGCTCCCTCAATTTTAGGTCTGACCAGTGTTACCTCAGTTGATCCTTGGATCGTCATACCCCAAAATTCCGGCCCAGATTCTTCACAACTTTAGTCATGATCTTGGCCTTTCTCACATTTGGTTTTAGGTAAGGTCCATACTTCCCATCATAGTCGGCCCTCTTCAAGATGTCCACCATCTCCACCATCTCTTCAAAGGACATATTTGAGGCCTTAAATCTCCTCCAGGTTCGGGACGTTCGTGGATCCAGGCTTTCGTCGATGCTGCTCTCCTCTGCATGCACCTGCTGTGTCTCCGCCATGTTTTCTACCCACTGTGCCAAAAGAGAAGGGGCAGGGAATAGACTAGGAAGAACGTCAGGGGCTGGCGGAGTTTCACGCATGCGCAGTGTATATAAAGTGTTACACGCGTGCGGAAAGGATGATCGTTATAACGAAGGTACAATTTGAACTTGGTGCATCAGTGGTCTATACTGCTTATAGATTGAGGCCTATATTGGGCCAAGATTAAGAGAATTTCGCCTGACATTAGGGTTTGTCTTGTGTTGTGTCTTGCAGAGAAAATGGATGGGTTCGAAGACCACAGATTTCTCCCAATATTCATAGACAAGTACAGGGAGCTGCCCTGTCTGTGGCAGGTCAAACGACCGCATTATAATAACAAAAAAAAAAGGCAGGCAGCGCTGGAGAAACTGCTGGAGTTGGTGATGCCGCAGGTCTCCATGGCAGACATCACCTATTTAAAAAAAAATGGTGGCCTGAGGAGCACATATAATCGTGAGTTTACTAAGGTCCAGAAATCCATGAGATCAGGAGCTGCAGCAGATAACATTTATGTCTCCAGGCTGTGGTACTATGATAGACTTCATTTTCTGGCAGATCAGACTGAAGTCAGGGAATACCTCTCAACCCTACCTTCCACGCTTCCTTACACCCCAGCTGAGGCTTCCAACACCCACCCTGGGCCTTCCAGCCAGGAATAAGTGAAGGAGCCCAGCTTGAGCCAGGTATAGCATTGTTCAACATATTTCTTGTCGTAAAATAAATGATGTGAAATAGATGTTATTATTGATCACTAATTGCTGATTTAATAAAGTGTTTTATATATCAATGGACAGTAGAAGCCAAAAACAATAAACTAAAACTATGTCCCTTTTTCATACACAGGAAAGCCTCAGCCTGGAGAAGGCTGTGGAATGTGGCAGCCAGGAGGTGGCGGGGGAATGTGGCAGCCAGGAGGTGGCTGGGGAATGTGGCAGCCAGGAGGTGGCAGGGGTAAGTGGCAGCCAGGAGATGGCGGGGGTAAGTGGCAGCCAGGAGGTGGCCATGCCCAGTAGGAGCCTCACAGAATCTCAGGTCCCTCCCCTCCGCCTTCAAACCAAAAGGGCCAGGAAGGGGAGTAACGTGGAGGAGGCAGCGCTCAGGCTGATTAGGGAGGCTAATGAGGCCTTCAAAGGCAACCCCACTCTCCAAGAGGCCTTTGCATGCATGACTGCATAAAAAATGCAGCAAATGGAAGAGAGCCAACGCCTCTTGTGTGAGGAAATTATGGTCCTCACCCAAAATAAAAGGTTGAGGGACCAACTCACACCCAAAACACACCTGTGTGAGTTGGACCGTCCTCCTCCTCCACCTCCTGCCACACCTCCAACACCACAGCCTGGAAGGAAGTGTGTAAGAATGACAAAAAAGTGATGGCCTGGGTTCAGTCTGGTCTGGCAAAAGATGCAGGCTGTGGTATGACCACAGCCTGGGGACATACATGTCATCTGCTGCTGTTCCTGAACTCTTGGAGTCCTGCACCGGATTGTGCCCACGTTTATATGGACTCCTGAGGCCACCAATTTTGGCTGGCAAATAGTTGATGTGTGCCCTTGGGTACAAAGGCTTCACCAATTTCTGCAGTTTCTCCAGCGTTGCCTTCCTCTTTATTTTGTTATGACCCCCTAATAAATGGATATTTTTTTGCAGAAATACTTGCCTATGTGCTTTACTTCAAAAAGGACAGTTTGTTTGTGAGTAGGCAGGTACATTTCAAAAATACAATGTCAAATTAACAAGGGACACCAACACCAACCAACCTCCTTGAGATTAAAAAATACTAGATAATAATGGTGTTGCAGTAACTTGACACACAAAACGAGAAACAATATTAGGGAGATCACTACAAAAAAAAATAGTAGATCTTGATAAAAAAAAAAAAAACACAAAAAAATAAATTATAAACATTATCATGGAGATCTGACGAAAATAAAAAATAATATGATTCATGGGATCACGAGAAATAATAAAGAAATCAGGTTGTCAGAACTCTGTGTGAATATAAGCAGCAAAACAACTTTATTATTCTAGCATTATAAAGAAGAAGAGAATGCGCTGCATTAAACTATTAAAAAAATTTCAGCGTGATGAATGTGCTATCTACATTACGAATGCTAGTTTTACCAGACCGAGTGCTTATATCTCGTAATTTATTCTGAGCATGCGTGGAACTTTGTGCGTCGAAATTGTGTACACATGATCGGAATTTACGAGAATTGATTTTGTTGTCGGAAAATTTGAGATCCAGATCCCAAATTTTGTGCGACAGAAATTCCGATGGGACATGTCCGACGGAGCCTACACATGGTTGTAATTTCCGACAAAAAGCTTCCATCAAACATTTTCCATCGGAAAATCCAACTATGCATACGGGGCATTAGTCTTTGTGAGACAAGTAACTGGGGACATGACAGAAGTGTGTTCTTTGCCTACTGTATATAGTTTGTGCTAAAAGGTGTCCCCTCATTTTCAGAAAGTTTGGAGGTATGGTGCTGTATCATGTTAGTCATCGATAATAATGTTAGCTTTGGAGTTTAAATGATACGTGTTATTGGCTAAGTTATTAAGGATGCAAGATTTTGGAACATGGTGGATTTTTGGTTATTATAATTATTATTATTATACAGGATTTATATAGCGCCGACAGTTTACGCAGCGCTTTACAACATGAGGGCAGACAGTACAATTACAATACAATTCAATACAGAATACAGGAGGAATCAGAGGACCCTGCTCGTTAGAGCTTACAATCTAGGAGGGAGGGTCAAGTTATACAAGAGGGTAACAGCTGTGGGGGATGAGCTAATGGAGAAAACAGTGCAGTTGTTCGATGGAGGCAGGATAGGCTTCTCTGAAGAGGAAAGTTTTCAGGAATCGCCTAAAGGTGGATAAATTTGGAGACAGTCTGACAGATTGGGATAGGGAATTCCAGAGTATGGGCGAGGATAGGCGGATATGGGAGGAGGTGATGAGGGAGCTAGAGAGCAGGAGGTCTTGGGAGGAACAGAGACGGCGATTAGGTTGGTATTTTGAGACTAGGCTAGTGATGTAACTGGGCACAGAGTTGTGGATGGCTTTGTAACTTATTGTTAGTATTTTGGATTTAATTAGTTGGGCGAGTGGCAGCCAATGGAGGGATTGGCAGAGAGGGGTAGCAGACACTGAGCGGTTTGTAAGGTGGATGAGTCTGGCAGCAGCATTCATGATGGACTGAAGAGGGTATAGTCTATTTAAAGGTAAGCCAATGAGAAGGGAGTTGCAGTAGTCGAGACGAGAGATAACCAGGGAGGGAATCAGAAGCTTTGTGGTTTCATTGGTTAGATAGGGACGTAGTTTAGAGATGTTGCGGAGGTTGAGGCGGCACGCTTTGGAAAGTGATTGGATGTGGGGCCGTAAGGAGGGTTAAGAGTCCAGGATAACACCTAGCACCCTGACATGTGGGGAGGGGTGGATGGTTGTGCCATTGCTCTTGACAGACAAGTCAGGGAAAGAGGCACGTGGGGGAGGAAATATTATAAGCTCGGTTTTGGACAAGTTGAGTTTGAGGAAGTGGTGTGACATCCATACAGATATGTCGGTTAGTAAGTTAGTGATGCGTGAGGAGACTGATGGGGTGAGTTGAGGGGTGGAGAGATAGATTTGTGTGTCGTCAGCGTAGAAATGATATTGAAAGCCGTGAGAGGCTATCAGCTGACCCAGGAAAGAGGTGTAGATTGAAAATAAAAGAGGTCCAAGAACAGAACCTTGGGGGACCCCGACGGAAAAGGGAAGAGGAGTGGAGGAAGTAGAATTGTAAGTGACACTGAAGGTGCGTTGGGATAGGTAGGATGAGAGCCGCTGAAGAGCACAGTCACGAAGACTGAGGGAGTAAAGTTTTTTGAGGAGTGGGTGGTCAGCCGTGTCAAAGGCAGCTGAAAGGTCCAGAAGTAGGAGTACAGAATAGTGTCTGTTGGTTTTTGCTTTTGGAGAGCTTGACCCTACTCAGCAAATTGCTGTGAACATGAACTTGAAGCTGCACACTGATGATGTCTGTGACCATGCCCCTCTGATGTGTTTCACCCTGTTAGGGCTTAATCATAGAGGATCTATACAATTTGGCCCCACCCAGTAGGGGGTCATCAGTGCGCAGCTTCCTGTTCATGTTCACAGCAATTTGCTGAGTAGGGTCAAGCTCTCCAAAAGCAGAAACCCGGATCTCCGCAGACCAAAGACACACATGAGAGCTTTGAATGGTAGGTTCTTGGTCAGGAATTAAAGAAACTTTTGGTGTTTATAAAGTTTGCATCTTGAACAACTTAAGGGATTACATAAATTCAACTTGCTTTTATGTTCATTCATCTTAGCCACATCTAGGAGTTTTTGCATTCCCATTGACTTGTGTTGGGAGAAAGCAGTTCCGACACAAACAAAAGCCTGTGTATATAGGCCAAAAGCCTGTGTACATTAACCAAAAAAATGTATTACTTGAAGTATATCTTTTTTTATTTTGTTTAGAGTTTTGGAATTTTTGAAAGTTTTCCTCTCCCATCCAGATGTCTCTATGTTACAGGAAGTAAGGGGAAATCTCCCAACGGGAGCAAATGAAAAAAAGATGACAGAAAGTTTAAACCCTTCCCTACAGTCAACCACATTAGAAGGGGGTTGACAGAAGACAGTTGGCCTAGAAGCACAGGAAATATATATCTGGCCCAGTTAGTGGATGCAAATGTCCCTATAACAATAATAAAAATAAAAGTAATAAAAAATGTAGCAATAGCCATAGCAAAGACATATTACTGTTGCCCCCTAATTTGTAGCTATACCAGTGACATTTTAACTTCTTTTTTAAAACCAAAATGATGCTGCCTGAAAGTCCCACATACCTTCCTAGATATCCCACCAAAATCAGTATGTTGTCCATCTACAGCAGGGATATGCAATTAGCGGACTTCCAGCTGTTGCAAAACTACAAGTCCCATCATGCCTCTGCCTCTGGGTGTCATGCTTGTGGCTGTCTTGCTATGCCTCATGGAACTTGTAGTTCTTCAACAGCTGGAGGTCTGCTCATTGCATATCCCTGATCTACAGAAATGAGGGAATATTCTCATTGAAAGGCCAGTTTTCTGCTAGTGTTACCCATTCTTTTTAAAAGTATTACCATGGAAACTGCAGCTGCAAGAAATAATCAGAAACCTGAATTATTTGGGAAAAAAATGAAAACTACCACTTACTCGCCTGTATTTCATTTTATGTACTCCAGTACACTGTTTGATTTCTGAATCTGTTTTCCATCCCCTTTCTCACTCACATCACAAACTCTTTTGTTTTAAGAGGGATAAAGTATCAGGCTGTGTACGGAATTAGTACAAAGTGTTTTCACAGAGTGGAAGGGGAATGGGAGGGACAGGGAATGAGACATTTTCGGTCTTGATAGCATCATTTCTTGTTGCTTCCATAAACACTATGGGAATTATAAGCATCAGGAGGGAGAGGGAAGGCAAGAGTCAGAGTAAGAAGCAGATAGCATTTCTTTATATATAAAAAAAAAGACCTAAAAGGTAATATTGCTTATTGAACTGTAAACTAACAATGACAAAATTTGAGGGCCCATTCACACGTTTCTGTGTGCATCAATGTGTGCGTTAGCACACCTTTTTACATCTGTTAACATGCTGAATTTAGCCATCCCATTCACTTTTCATGAGCAATTAACAAGCCTTAGAGCATGGAAAAAATCTACCTGCACTATTTTTGACAAAGCAGTGCACCACAACCCACAGAGTATTCACATGTGTGTGTTGTGGTGCTCTATATTGAAGCTCCATTTCTTTTATTGTGTATGGGGGTGTCATGCAAAATGAATGCACATATACCATGCATTAAATGCATTTAAAGCACAGAAAGGAAAAATATGAATCCATGTAAGGCACCTGTCAAGAAAAACTGTCAAGTTTATTGATAGAGGAAGAATGGCATAACTCAAGAATTTCAACACAGAGCCAGGTTAGAAGAATATATTCAAGGGACTCCGTGAGATCTACTAAGGGGGACAACTACTACATTCGTTTTACAGCAGTTTGGTAAATAAGGGTAAACTTGATGCAAAGAGCAAAACATATATATAGAAGTGCTCCCCCATAGGAGCCGCTAGTTTGATAACCCCTCTGAAACCAGCTTTTTTTCCGATTAATTGGAATGCTACCTCATCCACTCTGTCACTCCCCGCTTCAAAAAGATGAACAACACCAGAGTAACTTGGCAATATGTACATTAGAAAACGGAATGGACTAATAGATGCAAGATAATACAAACTATGACCAAAATGTAATAATACACTGTTCCTATACAGAGTAAAGCTAGCTACACAGTATACATCTTTCTTGTTTAATTTCCTTTAGATTTACCTTCAACTATAAAATGCACGGGCCTGCCTTATAGCATACAATTCAAAAGTGTACAATTCAAGAGTGTTTAGGTTTGACCCCGTATTATATGTTTTTTGTAAATCTGAAGGAAAATTGTACAAGAAAAATTGTATAATGCATAGCCAGCCTAATTCTATACCAACATTGCATGCAGAAAATAACACCAGAGTTAACTGGGCCCAGTTTTAACCATATCCCCGACCAACTTAAACTACAACAGGGTCACCAAGAATGCATGAGGGCAGTTGGACGAAGGGTAGTATAAACCCCGGAGGCTAAACTCCTGCCAGAACCCTGCAGTGACACTGCTATGTCCATGCCTACCTGCAGGCCTTTAAAATAAAACAGATAAAAGCAGTTTTCAAGCACTATGGGTGGTGGGATCTATACAGATTGCTGTGATATAGAATGGGGCAGTCTTAGGATAGTTATTTCTGCTGGGTTTTGTTGGGGCTGTTATGGTGGTGCACAGCTGGTGATGTGAGGTGACTTCTCCCTGCTTTCAATTCATAAGAACAAACTATTATGAAGTTGTTTAGTGGAGTTAGTTTGCAGAAGAGCCTAACCATAGAAAGAAATGAAACAACCAAGAAGAAGATGTTGCTCAGACTGACCCGGGTTATCTCATGGTGTTCTATGGTAAATAGGCAATGACCATCGGTTACTATATGCTAGGTTTGCCGATGTAAAAGGCAGACTTGTTGGGCTTTATGCATATTGGGGGGCCAATTTTGTCGCAGCACGGAGAGCTATTCAGCCTAGTTCATACTTACTGTATGTCCATACCATTATATCTTGGATTGAGGGTCTTTAAAGACTATATTCCAATCCCCATTGTGGCCAATTTAAAACTACCATACGCTCTCCACACCTTGTTTTGACAGGGCCTGACAGAATACAACCCTTTACTTGATCATAGTGATGCCATTTGGTCCCAGTGCGTACATGTTGGAGACCCTCTCGGTCTGTTCCCGGAGACCTCTTTTCACCCACTTTTGCATTTTCTGTTGGGCTTTTTATGCATGTCAACTTCAGTGGCACCTGTATGAATCTTTCATGTTTTTAATCACTTTGAGCAGTTTCGGGTCATGGGTTTGAGGACACTACTATACCTACACTAATTGCAAAAAACTATCCCTGAGGAAGGAGCCAAGATTACTCTGAAATGGGTCGGATATGTTGATGCATGCAACTCTTTTTTTAACATTGGATAGATGTTATGTAAAAATATAGTGTGGTAATATGTACCCCATTCTTTTTACTGCGTATTGTATTTTTGATAATTAATATGTTTTTTTATTTTTTGTAAACCAATTTGATATAATTAAACTTAGAATTTTAATGCAAACACTTACTACTCAATCATGCCTTTAAAGTCCTATTATAAAGGGGGAAACTGTGTTTTGCTGTGTTTGGCTAAAGTTTGAGTTCCTGCTGTACAATATAAGCAATGGGTTCACAACCCCCTTGCCAATCCTCAGACATGGATGCCGATGGTGGAGGGGCCCTCATGGGTCAATGGCTTGAGCTTGGGCGAACCTGCTCTGGAATGCCGGAGATGCAGACAATGGCCAGTGAACCCACATTGGAACAATGTGGATGCAGAACATGGCCAACAAACCCTTACTGGAGCACTTTGGTCACCTTTGGTCACCGTTGCTTAGGCCGGACTGTTGGGCAATTGCCTAGATGGCTATCAGAAACCATAAATCAGACTGAGACAGAAGTACAATTAAATCACACTTGTTTAATAATAAAATATAATAATAATAATAAGGAGACATGAAATACATTCGAGATACGCATATTAGAAGGAAGGTCTAATGCGTAAGCCACTGGGTTAATCTTGCGAAGAATACAGAAAGGCTCAATAAACCGAGGTGCGAACTTCAGAGAGGGAACATGAAGTAGGAGGTTGCGAGATGACAGCCAGACCCTGTCCCCAACCTGATAGGAAGGCGCAGGTAGGCGTCTGCGGCCAACATGGAGTCGGTACCTATCATTAGCATGTCGCAAAGCCTCCTGGACTTGTGCATAAGTGGAACGAAGACAACGGAGATGCTCCTCTAACGCAGGAATACTATGTGGAACAAACGAGTCAGGCAACATGGAAGGTTGGAAACCATAGTTCACCAAAAATGGGGACAATCGGGAAGCAGAATTCAAGGCACTACTGTGAGCAAACTCCGCCAATGGTAAGAGGTCTGACCAGTTGTTATGATGGTCAGAAATATAGCAGTGTAGGAATTGCTCCAAGGACTGATTGGCTCGTTCTGCAGCCCCATTAGACCACAGGTGATACGCAGAGGAGAAAGCAAGCTGAATTCCCAACTGTGCTCAAAAGGCTCGCCAGAACCAGGACACAAACTGACTACCCCTGTCTGAGACAATCTCCTTGGGTAGCCCATGTAAGCAAAAGTGGGCAACTTCTTAAGTGGAATGCAATGGGACATTTTTCAAGAACAGGTCAAGGATTATTGTGTTGCCCTGGGAGTTGGGTAACTCCACAATGAAATCCATAGACAGGTGGGTCCAGGGCCTCTCTTCATTGGGTATGGGTTATAGGAGGCCCACTGGAAGGTGTCGCAGAGTCTTATTTACTCTGAGCACACAAGGAACAAGCAGCTACAAATGCGGTTACATCAGCACGTAGACTAGGCCACCAGAATTGTTGGGAAATGGCCCAAAAGAGTTGATTCTTCCCAGGGTGGCCAGCAGCCTTGGGAGAATGGTAAATCTGGAGAACAGCAGTACGGAGACTCTCTGGGACAAAGCAGCGGTCACAAGGTTTCTCAGGAGGAGCATGGACCTGAGCGGCAAGAATTTTGTCACCCAAAGGAGAAGCGAGACTGGTGCGAACCGTAGCCAGAATACGATCGGGAGGAATCACAGGAACCGGAACCGACTTCATGTTGGAAGTGGAGGAAAATTGTCCTGACAAAGTGTCAGTCCTTACATTCTTAGTACCGGGTAACAGCTAACAGCTCTCTGTCACCAAACCCGTAATTGCACTCCGCAGGTGACAATTTCTTGGAAAATTAGCCACAAGGACGCATAGTGCTCTCAGAGGTATAACGTTGAGACAGAAGGGCACCAACTCCAGTCTCAGAAGTATCAACCTCAAGGATAAAAGGTAATGTAGGTTTAGGATGTGCCAACACAGTAGCAGAAACAAAGGCAGCCTTGAAACTCTCAAAGGCCTTAATGAACTCTGGAGACCAACTCTGTGGGTTACCGTCTTTTCTGGTCATATCAGTCAGGGGCTTGACCAGAAATGAGAAGTTACGAATAAACTTCCGAAAATAGTTGTCAAAGCCAAGAAAATGCTGCAGAGAATGTAAACCCAAGGGTCGGAGCAACTGTAGGACAGCTGAAAGTTTCTCTGGGTCCATCGAAAAACCAGCAGTGGAAATGACATAGCCCAGGAATTTAACCTGTTCACGATGGAATTCGCACGTCTCCATTTTACAATAGAGATTGTTCTCTCTTAGTTTCTGAAGCACACGACAGACATCTGTGTGGTGGCTCTCTAGTGACTTGGAAAATATGAGGATATCGTCGAGATAAACCACCACACATAACTGCAACAAATCTCAGAGGACATTGTTAATAAATTGCTGGAAAACTGTCGGGGTGTTACAAAGGCCAAAAGGCATTACGAGGTACTCATAATGGACTGTTCTGGTATTAAACGCATTTTTCCACTCGTCGCCCTCCTCATGAGATTGTATGCCCCTCTCAAATCAAGCTTTGTGAAAACCTTTACTCCCTTAAGGCGGTCAAATAACTCCGTAATCAATGGAATTGAATAGGCATTCTTAATCGTGAAACGATTGAGACCCCTATAATCAATACAAGGTCTCAGTTCACCACTCTTCTTCACAAAGAAGAAACCAGCACCAGCAGGAGACGATGATTTGAGGATGAAACCTTGAGAAGGTGTGTCTGCAACATACAGTATCTCACAAAAGTGAGTATACCCCTCACATTTTTGTAAATGTTTTATTCTATCTTTTTATGTGACAACACTGACGAAAAGACACTTTGCTACAATGTAAAGTAGCGAGTGTACAGCTTGTATAACAGTGTACATTTGTTGTCCTCTTAAAATAACTCAACACACAGCCATTAATGTCTAAACCACTGTCAACAAAAGTGAGTACACCCCTAAGTGTAAAAGTCCAAATTGGGCCCAATTAGCCATTTTCCCTCCCCGGTATCATGTGACTCATTAGTGTTACAAGGTCTCAGGTGTGAATAGGGAGCAGGTGTGGTAAATATGGTGTTATCACTCTCACTCCCTCATACTGGTCACTGGAAGTTCACCATGGCACCTCAGGGCAAAGAACTCTCTGATGATCTGGGCACTAACATTTATAGGTAAAGTTGATCCAGGGAAAATCCGATTGCCTCTCTGGGATCAGAAAGGAATTTTTTCCCCTGCTGTAACAAATTGGATCCTGCTTTTTTTTTTTTGGGGGGGGGGGTTCGCCTTCCTCTGGATCAACTGTGGGGTATAGGATTGGGTATATGGGATTGTATGATATTTTTTATTTTATTTATTTTTATGGTTGGATTAGATGGACTTGTGTCTTTTTATGTAACTTCATAAGGTGACCATGATGGTGCAGGTTTAGACATTATCATAGTAAAGTAGTAGAAGGAGAAGCTGAAAGGGAAGCCTAGACTGGGTGGGGTTGAGTCTTAAAGGGACAGCAAGCAGTACATTGTGTTACACTGAGACTTAGTGTTACCTTGGCCATTTAACGCACTGTTGTGTGCCAGTTAGAGGTCCACTTTATTAAAAATTCAACTATGATCACAGAAAATGATGGGTTAAGCCCAAATCTATACTTTTTGCCAGCAGGTAAAGGGTTGTGGAAATCTGAGTGGGTAAGCTGTCATCCTGACTCGCTCAGGAGAAAATTACAGCAATTTTCTTCAACAAAGCAATCGTGCTCTGTACCTAAGTCTTGTGTTGAGCTAATCTTTTATGTTCTCAGATCACAGAGAGACACTGTGCCAAAGGTGTCCATTGGTTCTTTCTCCCTCACATTTTCAAGATCAAAATGAATAGGTTGTTTTAGAGACTTTAAATGTCTTGAGATTTGCAGCAAAAGCAAGACAGGAGTCTAAAAAGGTGTGCAATGTATAATTATGTAAATAGCCCAACATGCTTCGAGCATCTCAGAGTGAAATAGAATTTAGACCCTTTCCTTCCTTTCTTCTCTCTCTCTCTCTCGGCTTTTCCAATGCTGTCTCTTAGAGGAGAGGCAGTGATATGCTCCGAGACAGACAGGAAAAACACTCTTTCACTAAAGTTGTCAGACCTAAAACAAAATTGTACTTACTTACAATAACTTGTCAATATAAACGGAAGGTTCAAGTAGACCTTGCAGACAATGTAATGTGATCCATCAGAACACACTTAAATATATGTATTAAATGCTATGTACTGAAGCATGCTTTGTTTCCTTTGTAAACATTTTTACCAGTGAAGGAGTTAATATGATCCCATCTGCTTGGAAAGATATGCAGAAAATACGATTTGTCATGGTATAGAATAAAACATTGTGTATACTCTTTGCAGTGGGCACAGGTGTAGTGTTGCAGAGAAGTAAATGTACTTTTTTATTCTTCCTAGGAAGAGAGGCACTCCACATTCTTTTATTACTTTAACAACAAATGATGCAATCAGTGTGCTCTTTATTTACCCAGTTTGAAAAGGTTCAAATAAAATAGATTCTAACTAGTTATCATTCTATAAACCCAAACACATTCTATATGTGCTCCAATATATGTGTCATGGCATCCAGTAGTGGAAGGAAAATTGGTGCTATTGTCACTTCAAAAGATGAGCCCTCAACTTCACCCTGGAGCTTTTATAGTGTTCCATCAAAGGCTGGATCAGCAGCTGCTGTCGCTGTTGACAGTACAATCAGATGGCTTCCACTTACCTCTATGTCATTGTTCCTTAGGCAGAACAGTACTGACTCTCCCTCATAACTGAGGGAGCATTGAACTAATTACATCTCACTCATCTGCCTGGTGAGGAAACAAGTCCATAAAAAATTGATACATTAGTGATCTAGTCACTGGTAAGTAAGGATGAGCTGAACACCCCCCGTTTGGTTCGCACCAGAACATGCGAACAAGCATAAAAATCGTACGAGCAAGCAAACTCCGTTAAAGTCTATGGGACACTAACATGAAAGTACTCATTTTAAATACTTAAATGCAAGTTATTGCCATAAAAAGTGTATGGGGACCCGGGTCCTGCCCCAGGGGACATGTATCAACCCAAAAAAAGTTTTAAAAACTGCATTTTTTTTCAGGAGCAGTGATTTTAATAATGCTTAAAGTGAAACAATAAAAATGAAATATTCCTTTAAATATCGTACCTAGGGGGTGTCCTTAGTATGCCTGTAAAGTAGCGCATTTTTCCAGTGTTTAGAACAATACCACAGCAAAATGACATTTCCAAAGGAAAAAGAGTCATTTAAAACTGCTCACGGCTGTAATGAATTGTCGGATCCCGGCGATAATAATAAAAATTGAAAAAAAAGGCATGGGTTCCTCCCAGTCCATTACCAGGTCCTTCAGGTCTGGTATGGCTATTAAAAACCACTTAAGGACTAGCCTCGTTTTGGATTTTAGGTGTTTACATGTTTAAAACAGGTTTTTTTGCTAGAAAATTACTTAGAACCCCCAAACATTATATATTGTTTTTTTTCTAACACCCTAGAGAATAAAATGGTGGTCATTGCAATACTTTTTTGCACCGTATTTGCGCAGCGGTCTTATAAGCGCACTTTTTTTGGAAAAAAATTCACTTTTTTGAATAAAAAAATAAGACAACAGTAAAGTTAGCCCAATTTTTTTTATATTGTGAAATATAATGTTACGCCAAGTAAATTGATACCCAACATGTCACGCTTCAAATTTGCGCCCACTCGTGGAATGGTGTCAAACTTTTACCCTTAAAAATCTCCATAGGCGATGTTTACAAAATTCTACAGGTTGCATGTTTTGCGCTACAGAGGAGGTCTAGGGCTAGAATTATTGCTCTCGCTCTACCGGTCACGGTGATACCTCACATGTGTGGTTTGACTACCGTTTTCATATGCGCGCTACTCACATATGCGTTCGCTTCTGCGCGCGAGCTCGTCGGGACAGGGCGCTTTAAAACATTTTTTTTCTATTTTCTTATTAATTTTACTTTATTATATTTATTTTTGCACTGTTTTTTAAAAAAAATTGGATCACTTTTATTCCTATTACAAGGAATGTAAACATCCCTTGTAATAGAAAAAAGCATGACAGGTCCTCTTAAATATGAGATCTGGGGTCAAAAAGTCCTCAGATCTCATATTTGGACTAAAATGCAAAAAAAAAAAAAAAAGTCTTTTGAAAAAATGACATAAAAAAAAATATGCCTTTAAGACATATGGGCGGAGCTGACGTCATGACGTTGCTTCCGCCCTCCTATGGTATGGAGACGAGTGGCGGCCATCTTAGCCTCACTCGTCTCCATACCTCAGCAGTGAGAGGTCCCGATCCCCTCTGCCGCTACCGACGGCTCCGGTAAGCTGCGGAGGGCGTGGGAGAGCGGCGGGAGGGGGGTGGCACCTCTCCAGCCGCCGATAACAGTGATCTCGTGGCGAACCCGCCACGGAGACCACCATTATTGTACACAGAACCGACTCCTGTAAAGATGGATACCTCGGTTGTGGCAGCAGCTGCTGCCGTTACCGAGATATCCATCTTCAAAGTGCCGACGTATATGTACAGGAGCCGGTCGGTAAGTGGTTAAGGGGAACCCTGCGCCAACATTAAAAAAAAATGGCGTAGGGGTCCCCTCCAAAATCCATACCAGACCCTTATCTGAGCATGCAACCTGGCAGCCGCCCCCTGTCTGAACCAGACCAGGCCACATGCCCTCAACATGGGGAGGATGCTTATATACACACACACTCTGCATCCAGTGTAGCCTATATCTACAGTGCATTCCATGGTGTACTGTTTCAAATACACTTCAGGCGGTGTACACAGTATATAATACAGTGTAGTGTGGTGTTGCAAAAAAAAAATACATCATGTCTGGAAGGCCATCAAGGAGAGACAGACGCTCACAGGCCACTAAAAGAGGGCAAGCAGCCTCTGTGTCTACAGTCAACAGTGGTCATGGACATGGTGCATCCTCTGCAGGTAGCCGTGGGGCACGCTTGTCCTTTTTTCTGCTGCTGGCCATGTTATTGAGCCACAACATGCAGAAGAGATGGTGGAGTGGATACTGAAGCCATCCTCAGCCTCCTCATCCTCTGTCACCCAAGCTCAGAGTAGTTTGCTTTCCACTGCAGTTGCCAAAGCGGCCTATTCCACCACCTCCTTGTCCACAGTCACGCCTTACGTAGCCCCACCATCATGCATGGAGGAGTCCCCAGAATTATTTGACCACGGTGTCGGTTATATGCTGCTGGAGGATGTACAGCGATTTGAAGGCTCCGATGTTGGTTCACAGGTTGAGGAAGGGAGTACTGTGAGCCTAGAGAGAGGGGGTGCCACAGAAGTACAAGAAACTGGCAGTCATGTTCCCCAAGCTGCAGCATACTGCCAAGTTTGCTCCAGTGATGAGGAGGGAAGGGATGATGAGGTCACTGACTGTACTTGGGTGTCTGAGAGAAGAGAGGAGGAGGCACAACTCCAACAAGGCAGGATGTCATCTAAGTGGCAGCTTAAGGGCAGCCACCCTATTGCATCACACCGCAGAGCTTCACAGGTGCAGGATGCTGCTAACTCCCCGCTTAAACGTAAAAGTTTCTTGGTGTGGGCCTTTTTCAACATGTGTACAGCAGATCGCACCATTGCTGTTTGCAACCTATGTCTAAAGCGGATCAAACGTAGCCAGAACCGCAGCTGCTTGGGCACCACATGCTTGACCAGACATATGACGACCTGCCATGCAGTCCGTTGGTAACAGCGCTTGAAAGACCCACATCATAGAAAAAGGTGGACTTCTCCTTGCTCCTCATCTGGGATCTCCAACCCTACTATACCTCCAGTCCTCCCAAAAACCTACACTGAGAGGTAATAAGGTATAGCAACAGGTGCCCCATGCACTTGCAGCCAATCTGCTAGCAGTACACCCCAATTGATTTTAGCAGGCAAATTTCCCTACCCCTGTTGCTAAACTGTAAAAATAAATGCGGTCACAGCCATCCAAATGCTCAGCGGCCAAATTACTAGCACTGCAACTGCTGCCTTTTCAGCTGGTAGACTCTGCCCCCTTTCGTGAATTTGTGGAATGTGCTGTGCCTCAGTGGCAGGTTCCACGGAAAGCGAGTCCAGCTCTCTACCAGCATGTGGAAGGCAATGTTTTGGCCTCGTTGGACAGGGCGGTCAGCAGTAAGGTTCGCCGCTCGTAGGAAATATACAGGATGTGTATTTACTTCATGTGAGTACATGCTTTTAAACTTAATAAAGACATCGATTTGTTCAAAATACTACACTGTCTGGTACCCTTCTGTTCTTCCTTATGTTGGCTCTGCTGTTATTGATGCTGATACTGAGGGACTAAAGCACAGGGACCACCGGCTCCGGTCCAGGGACCCCAAAGAGAGACCATCTTCATTTGTTTTCTATGCGGTTGTCCCATTGCCGCAATAAGGGGCCAATACCCACCTGTGTGTGTGTTCAAGCACGAAGAGGATACACACTCTCTCTCTTTCGGCACCCCACTGGTTATTTATTGCACACTTGAAGTCCAAAGGATCACTATATATTGCACATTAGAGCTGTCACTGGCACATATGTTGGATGTGTTTTGGACTGTGTCTGGACTTTACACGACAATATTTGTGGTCACTTTTTATGGCATTTTCATTTGTGGTTTATGAATATATGCCACACATTCATTTGCACTGATGCGTTTGTTGCACAATTTCTAATATATTTTATCTTGTTTATCTGTGGTTTATAGATACATGGTACACACTTATTTGCACAGATGCGTTTTTTGCACTTTTTCTAAAATATTTATCTTGCTTGTTTTGCACTTTTTACTTATTTATTGTGTTACACATGTTATTTAGGTATCATATATACATGTGGTAGATTTATTATATGTTTTTTGTCCTATCTCTTGTTACAATACGAATGTCCGTTGTACACATATTTGTGATTAAACTTTATTTGGACTGCACAGGGGCACATTAGCACTTTAAGCTTTACTTTGCACATGTAACAATGATATTATGTGTGTATGAGGATGGCTCCCTACACACACTGTGCTGTCACAGTTTTCACATAAGGTTAATTTGATATAGGTTAGCTATCGATACACTGTACACTGTTGGGATTCATCACAGGACACTGTGCATACAAGCGCATTACCCGTATACCTCATTTATTTGATTTACATTTTTATAAGCTATCACATTTTCTCATTTTTTTGGATTAGCGCAGCACCCATTCCTTTAAGCTTTACACTGCCTATGGGCCCTGTTTGATCCCATTCGGTGTCTGCAGCTGTCCACGTATACCATTTTTTCCAAGGTAGCGCAGGAATAAATCCTCTTAAGGTTCATATTACCCCTGACTAGGGATGAGCTTCGTGTTCGAGTCGAACCCATGTTCGACTCGAACATCGGCTGTTCGGTCGTTCGCCGAATTTCGAACGATATGGGCCGTTCGCGCCAAATTCGTGTGGCGCGTCACGGCCCATAATTCACTGCGGCATCGCAGTGCATTGCTTGCTGATGATTGGCCAAGCATGCACTATGACCCGCATGCTTGGCCAATCACAGCGCCGCCTTAACAGAGAGCCGTAATTGGCCAAAGCCAAGGAGGCTTTGGCCAATTATGGCTCAGGGGATTTAGTACACGCCCCACACTATATAAGGCCGCCTGCACGGCGGCCCTGTGCAGTGTGTTCCGGTGTGCTGAGAAATAGAGAGAGAGAGAGACAGTGTCATTTCATTTGAGTTAGCTAGATTAGGCAGGACAGTCAGTCAGCTGTACTTAAAGTATATTGTGTATATATATGCATCCCAGGTGTTGCTTATATATATATATACACTGTATTCAGTTTAGCTAGATCCGTTCCTGTTATCTTCTAGACTATTTACATTTAGTGCAGTGCGTCCTGCTCACAGTGTTCAGCTAGATCCGTTCCTGTTATCTTCCTACTGACAGGCAGGCTTGTCTTGTTACAGTATTTTGAAGAAAATTGCTGGTGTTCTTTTGATCCTATTAGTACCACAGTGAGGCAGCTAGACTATTTACATTTAGTGCAGTGCGTCCTGCTCACAGTGTTCAGCTAGATCCGTTCCTGTTATCTTCCTACTGACAGGCAGGCTTGTCTTGTTACAGTATATAAAGCTACCTGAAGAAAATTACTGGTGTTCTTTTGATCCTATTAGTACCACAGTCAGGCAGCTAGACTATTTACATTTAGTGCAGTGCGTCCTGCTCACAGTGTTCTGCTAAACCTACAAGTTAGTGGGGTGCGTCCTGCTCACAGTGTTCAGCTAAACCTACAAGTTAGTGGAGTGCGTCCACCTCACAGTGTATAGCTAAACCTACAAGCTAGTGGGGTGCGTCCTGCTGACAGTGTTCAGCTAGATCCGTTTCTGTTATCTTCTTACTGATAGGCAGGCTTGTCTTGTTACTGTAAATACAGCTACCTGAAGAAAATTGCTGGTGTTCTTTTGATCCTATTAGTACCACAGTCAGGCAGCTAGACTATTTACAGTTAGTGCAGTGCGTTCTGCTCACAGTGTTCTGCTAAACCTACAAGTTAGTGGGGTGCGTCCTGCTCACAGTGTTCAGCTAAACCTACAAGTTAGTGGGGTGCGTCCACCTCACAGTGTTCAGCTAAACCTACAAGCTAGTGGGGTGCGTCCTGCTCACAGTGTTCAGCTAGATCCCTTTCTGTTATCTTCTTACTGACAGGCAGGCTTGTCTTGTTACAGTAAATACAGCTACCTGAAGAAAATTGCTGGTGTTCTTTTGATCCTATTAGTACCACAGTCAGGCAGCTAGACTATTTACAGTTAGTGCAGTGTGTCCTGCTCACAGTGTTCAGCTAAACCTACAAGTTAGTGGGGTGCGTCCTGCTCACAGTGTTCAGCTAAAGCTACCTGTAGAAGGTTGGTGGTGTTCTCATACTACAGGCAGGCAGTTGATTTTGCTAGCTGCAGTATCAGTACATATATATATATATATATATATATATCCCAGCTTAGTGCAGCTACAGGCCATTAGTATGTCTGGAAGGCCAAGAAGGAGAGGCAGACAGTCACAAGCCAATAAGAGAGGGCAAGCAGGCTCTGTGTCTAGTGCTGGTCGTGGAGACGGTGCATCCTCATCAGCACGTGGCCATGGGACACGCTTGGCCTTTTTTTCGGCAGCTGGCCATGTTGAGCCGCAACATGCGGAAGACTAGGTCGAGTGTATGACCAAGCCGTCCTCATCCTAATCATCCTCTCTCACCCATGCCCAGGGTACTTTGTCTGGCAAAGCAGCGGCCTCTTCCCTGGGCTCAATGTCATCAGTGACTCCTTCCCTAGCCCCACCATGTCCTCCTGAGGAGTCCCTCGAACTGTTTGACCACAGTGTTGGGTACATGCTCCAGGAGGATGCCCAGCGTTTGGAAGGCTCTGATGATGATACTGAGCTCGATGAAGGCAGTAACATGAGCACGGAGAGAGGGGGTGCCCAAGAAGGACAGCAATCTGGCAGTCATGCTCCCCCTGCTGCAGCATACTGCCAGGTTTGCTCCAGTGATGAGGAGGGAGGGGATGATGAGGTCACTGACTCAACGTGGGTGCCTGATAGGAGAGAGGAGGAGGAGGAGGAGGAGGAGGCGGCACATCACCAATGAGGCAGGATGCCCTCCAGGGGCCAGCCTAAGGGCAGCACATTGACTGCATCACACCCCAAAGCTCCACATGTGCAGGGCGCTGCAGTCTCTGCGCGTTATTCAAAAAGTTCTTTGGTGTGGGCCTTTTTTGAGACGAGTGCATCAGATCGCACCGCTGCTATTTGCAACATATGTCTCAAGCGTATCTCACGTGGCCAAAACATCTCTTGCTTGGGTACCACATGCTTGACCAGACATATGTTGACCTGCCATGCAGTTCGTTGGCAAGCGTATCTAAAAGACCCACACCAAAGAACAAAGAGGACCTCTCCTTGCTCCTCATCAGCTGAGATTTCCAACCCCACTAGACCTTCAGTCCTCTCTGAGACCTGCACTGAGAGGAATGAAGGTGTAGAATTAGGTGTGTCACAGCCAAGTACTTGTGGGCAATCTGCTTTTGGTACACCGACGTCAGATTGTACCAGGCAAATTTCCCTGCCCCAGCTGCTGCACCGCTGAAAGAAGTTTGCTCCCAGCCATCCACATGCCCAGCGGTTGAATGCTAGCTTGGCAAAATTGCTAGCACTTCAACTGCTGCCTTTTCAGTTGGTAGACTCTGCCCCCTTCCGTGAGTTTGTGGAATGTGCGGTTCCTCAGTGGCAGGTACCCAAACGCCACTTTTTCTCACGGAAGGCGATTCCGGCTCTCTACCAGCATGTGGAAGGCAATGTCCATGCCTCGCTGGACAGGGCGGTCAGCGGTAAGGTGCATATTACCACTGACTCATGGTCCAGCAGGCATGGACAGGGACGTTACCTAAGTTTCACGGCACATTGGGTGACTCTGCTGGCAGCTGGGAAGGATGCAGGACAAGGTGCAGTAGTGTTGGAGGTTGTTCCTCCACCACGCCTCCAAAATGCTAATGATTGTGACACACCTCTCTCCTCCACCCCCTCCTCTTCTTCTTCCTCCATGGCCTCTTCCTCGGAACCAGCGGTGCTCCGTAGTTGCTCAAGGGGCTACGCAATTACGCAGGGCAAAAGATGCCATGCGGTGCTTGAGCTGGTGTGCTTGGGGGACAGGAGCCACACTGGGGCAGAGGTTCTGTGAGCTCTGCAGGGGCAGGTTCAGAGGTGGTTGATGCCACGCCAACTTAAGGCAGGAATGGTGGTTTGCGACAATGGCACCAACCTCCTCTCTGCCCTCCGACAGGGACAAATGACCCATGTGCCCTGTTTGGCTCACGTCCTTAACTTGGTGGTGCAGCGGTTCTTGGGCAGGTACCCAGGCTTACAGGATGTCCTGAGGCAGGCCAGGAAAGTCTGTGTGCATTTCCGCCGGTCATATAATGCCAGTGCTCGGCTGACGGACCTCCAAAAGGAGTTTAACCTGCCCAAGAACCGCCTAATCTGTGACATGCCCACCAGGTGGAACTCAACGTTGGCCATGCTGCAGCGGCTGCACACGCAGCAGAGGGCCATCAATGAGTACCTGTGTGACTATGGCACCAGGACAGGGTCAGGGGAGCTTGGTTTTTTTCCCCACGCCAGTGGGCCATGATCAGGGATGCATGCACTGTCCTGTCACCATTTGAGGAGGCCACGAGGATGGTGAGCAGTGACAGTGCATGCATCAGTGACACTGTCCCCCTTGTCCACCTGTTGGAGCACACGCTGCGTGGCATAATGGACAGGGCACTTGAGGCAGAACAGAGGCAGGAAGAGGAGGACTTCCTTAGCTCTCAAGGCCCCCTTTATCCAGACAGTGTTCCTGCGTGCCCGTCGATCACACAGGAAGAGGACGAGGAGGAGGAGGAGGAGGAGGAGGAAGATTGTGTCAGTATGGAGATGGAGCCTGGCACTCAGCATCAGCAGCAGTCTTTAAGGGATCAGTCCCAAGAAACACATGGACTTTTACGTGGCTGGGAGGAGGTGGCTGCGGACCATGTCGTCCTTAGTGACCCAGAGGACTCCGGACCGAATGCCTCAGCAAACCTACGCTGCATGGCCTCCCTGATCTTGCAAAGCCTGCGTAAGGATCCTCGTATTTGTGGTATCAAGGAGAAGGACCAATACTGGCTGGCAACCCTCCTTGATCCACGTCACAAGGGTAAGGTTGCGGACCTTATCTTGCCATCGCAGAGGGAGCAGAGGATGAAACATCTTCGGGAGGCCTTGCAGAAAGGTCTGTGCAACGCGTTCCCAGAGACTGGGAGGTTACAAACTCCTGTTTCTGGACAACGTGTTGCTGAGGCTTCGGTCAGTCAAAGAAGGAGCGGTGGAGAAGGTGGCCGTCTGACCGATGCGTTCAGACAATTTTTTGGTCCGCAGCCCCAAGGTATGATCGGTTCCAGCAACCATCGCTAGCGTCTGTTTTACATGGTGCAGGAATACCTAGGGGCAAGATGAGACTTGGACACCTTTCCCACCGAAAATCCTCTGGGTTACTGGGTCTTGAGGATGGATCACTGGCCAGAGCTTGTACAGTATGCAATTGAGCTACTGGTCTGTCCTGCATCCAGCGTTCTTTCGGAACGCACATTCAGTGCTGCTGGAGGCGTGGTAACCGATTACAGGGTGCGTATGTCCACCGACTCGGTCGATCGATTGACCTTCATAAAAATGAATCAGTCTTGGATCACCACCAGCTACCAAGCACCTGATGCTGATGTAACCGAATAATTTTTTTTGAAATCTCAGATCCCTTCAAAGACTGCCTATGCTGATGCTGAGTGACTATCCCTGAGTAGGGATGAGCTTCGTGTTCGAGTCGAACCCATGTTCGACTCGAACATCGACTGTTCGGTCGTTCGCGGAATTGCGAATGATATGGGCCGTTCGCGCCAAATTCGTGTGGCGCGTCACGGCCCATAATTCATTGCGGCATCGCAGTGCATTGCTTGCTGATGATTGGCCAAGCATGCACTATGACCCGCATGCTTGGCCAATCACAGCGCCGCCTGAACAGAGAGCCGTAATTGGCCAAAGCCAAGGAGGCTTTGGCCATTTATGGCTCAGGGGATTTAGTACACGCCCCACACTATATAAGGCCGCCTGCACGGCGGCCCTGTGTAGTGTGTGTTCCGGCGTTGAAAGAGATAGACAGAGAGACAGTGTCATTTGATTTGAGTTAGATAGATTAGGCAGAACAGTCAGTCAGTTAGCTGCACTTACAGTGTATTGTGTATATATATGCATCCCAGGTGTCGCATATATATATATACACTGTATTCAGTTTAGCTAGATCCGTTCCTGTTATCTTCTAGACTATTTACATTTAGTGCAGTGCGTCCTGCTCACAGTGTTCAGCTAGATCCGTTCCTGTTATCTTCTAGACTATTTACATTTAGTGCAGTGCGTCCTGCTCACAGTGTTCAGCTAGATCCGTTCCTGTTAAATTCTAGACTATTTACATTTAGTGCAGTGCGTCCTGCTCACAGTGTTCAGCTAGATCCGTTCCTGTTATCTTCTAGACTATTTACATTTAGTGCAGTGCGTCCTGCTCACAGTGTTCAGCTAGATCCGTTCCTGTTATCTTCTAGACTATTTACATTTAGTGCAGTGCATCCTGCTCACAGTGTTCAGCTAGATCCGTTCCTGTTATCTTCCTACTGACAGGCAGGCTTGTCTTGTTACAGTATTAACAGCTACCTAAAGAAAATTACTGGTGTTCTTTTGATCCTATTAGTACCACGGTCAGGCAGCTAGACTATTTACATTTAGTAAAGTGCGTCCTGCTCACAGTGTTCAGCTAGATCTGTTCCTGTTATCTTCTAGACTATTTACATTTAGTGCAGTGCGTCCTGCTCACAGTGTTCAGCTAGATCCGTTCCTGTTATCTTCCTACTGACAGGCAGGCTTGTCTTGTTACAGTATTAACAGCTACCTAAAGAAAATTACTGGTGTTCTTTTGATCCTATTAGTACCACGGTCAGGCAGCTAGACTATTTACATTTAGTGCAGTGCGTCCTGCTCACAGTGTTCAGCTAGATCCGTTCCTGTTATCTTCCTACTGACAGGCAGGCTTGTCTTGTTACAGTATTTACAGCTACCTGAAGAAAATTACTGGTGTTCTTTTGATCCTATTAGTACCACGGTCAGGCAGCTAGACTATTTACATTTAGTACAATGCGTCCTGCTCACAGTGTTCAGCTAGATCCGTTCCTGTTATCTTCCTACTGACAGGCAGGCTTGTCTTGTTACAGTATTTACAGCTACCTGAAGAAAATTACTGGTGTTCTTTTGATCCTATTAGTACCACGGTCAGGCAGCTAGACTATTTACATTTAGTACAATGCGTCCTGCTCACAGTGTTCAGCTAGATCCGTTCCTGTTATCTTCCTACTGACAGGCAGGCTTGTCTTGTTACAGTATATAAAGCTACCTGAAGAAAATTAATGGTGTTCTTTTGATCCTATTAGTACCACGGTCAGGCAGCTAGACTATTTACATTTAGTGCAGTGCGTCCTGCTCACAGTGTTCAGCTAGATCCGTTCCTGTTATCTTCCTACTGACAGGCAGGCTTGTCTTGTTAAAGTATTTACAGCTACCTAAAGAAAATTACTGGTGTTCTTTTGATCCTATTAGTACCACGGTCAGGCAGCTAGACTATTTACAGTTAGTGCAGTGCGTCCTGCTCACAGAGTTCAGCTAAACCTACAAGTTAGTGGGGTGCGTCCACCTCACTGTGTTCAGCTAAAGCTACCTGTAGAAGGTTGGTGGTGTTCTCATACTACAGGCAGGCAGTTGATTTTGCTAGCTTCAGTATATATATATATATATATATATATATATATATATATATATATATATATATATATATCCCAGCTTAGTGCAGCTACAGGCCATTAGTATGTCTGGAAGGCCAAGAAGGAGAGGCAGACAGTCACAAGCCAATAAGAGAGGGCAAGCAGGCTCTGTGTCTAGTGCTGGTCGTGGAGACGGTGCATCCTCATCAGCACGTGGCCATGGGACACGCTTGTGTTTTTCGGCAGCTGGCCGTGTTGAGCCGCAACATGCGGAAGACTTGGTCGAGTGGATGACCAAGCCGTCCTCATCCTCCTCATCCTCTCTCACCCATGCCCAGGGTGCTTTGTCTGGCAAAGCAGCGGCCTCTTCCCTCGGCTCAATGTCATCAGTGACTCCTTCCCTAGCTCCACCATGTCCTCCTGAGGAGTCCCTCGAACTGTTTGACCACAGTGTTGGGTACATGCTTCAGGAGGATGCCCAGCGTTTGGAAGGCTCTGATGATGATACTGAGCTCGATGAAGGCAGTAACATGAGCACGGACAGAGGGGGTGCCCAAGAAGGACAGCAATCTGGCAGTCATGCTCCCCCTGCTGCAGCATACTGCCAGGTTTGCTCCAGTGATGAGGAGGGAGGGGATGATGAGGTCACTGACTCAACGTGGGTGCCTGATAGGAGAGAGGAGGAGGAGGAGGAGGAGGAGGAGGCGGCACATCACCAACGAGGCAGGATGCCCTCCAGGGGCCAGCCTAAGGGCAGCACATTGACTGCATCACATGTGCAGGGCGCTGCAGTCTCTGCGCGTTATTCAAAAAGTTCTTTGGTGTGGGCCTTTTTTGAGACGAGTGCATCAGATCGCACCGCTGCTATTTGCAACATATGTCTCAAGCGTATCTCACGTGGCCAAAACATCTCCCGCTTGGGTACCACATGCTTGACCAGACATATGTTGACCTGCCATGCAGTTCGTTGGCAAGCGCATCCAAAAGACCCACACCAAAGAACAAAGCGCTCATGCGCGAAACGCATCGTCAAGGCAACCTCTCTCCCCCCCCCCACATGGCAGAGGCCCCAGCTTGAGTTCTTCACTGCGATTTTTCATTCATTCACTTTTTTTTTTTTTTTTTGTGAAGCCGCTTTTTTCATCAGCAAGCGTTTCCTGCAAATTCACCATCTCCACTACCCCATCTGGGTGGGGCAGCTTTGTTTTTACATCCATTGATTCTTTTATTTTTATTATATTTTTTTACCCATTGCAATATCCATTTTTTCATATGACTGTTGGCTATCTCCCCAGGCAGGTCAGGCTGATGTGAGCTCCATCAGCCTGCCGCCACCAATTCCCCCGTGTCAGTTCCGACCTCAGCGCAGTGTCACCAGGTCTCACTGATGAGACTTCACCTCTGTGGAGACACGTCCCAGCCTAGCAGCGGTTCCGTTTTACTTCTCAGACGCTACAGCGGCTCCCCTGTGCTGACGTCATCCTCCATCGACACACAGCTCCGGCCAGACTGTTTTCCGCACGGCGGAGCTACACATCTCGTCACGGCGGCCACTTCACTTCTACTTCAGCCCGGTTATTCCTCATGGCGCCAAGGTCTTCACCATATGAGGCAGCTCTGAGCCCTCTTACCTGCCTGTGAGTACTTTGACATATCTCCAACACCTTGCCTTCATTCACCTGCTTTGAGCCCATATGTTTGCTTTCACACTTTACACAGCAGTCTCCGTATACTTTCATTAGATGGATCTCCGGTGGTAACCTCCTGCTGTTTGATGCCTCTGTCACCTTTTTGATGTCTATTTGATCACTTACAACATCACCAAGAGTCTGTAATTTTTTAATAGTTTTTATCGTGTGCTTTTTTGTTTTTAAACAGAGCCTCTGAACCTGGTTTTTTTGCAGTAAATATTGTTACTTTGGACTATTGCTAACCACTGGCTCATTATTGGTTCATTAAAAATCATAAACTTTTATACTTGTTGTATTTTTTTTTCCAAAAATAGCCTGAGCGCTGGACATTTTATATGTTGCTTCAAAGAACAAAGAGGACCTCTCCTTGCTCCTCATCAGCTGAGATTTCCAACCCCACTAGACCTTCAGTCCTCTCTGAGACCTGCACTGAGAGGAATGAAGGTGTAGAATTAGGTGTGTTACAGCCAAGTACTTGTGGGCAATCTGCTTTTGGTACACCGACGTCAGATTGTACCAGGCAAATTTCCCTGCCCCAGCTGCTGCACCGCCGAAAGAAGTTTGCTCCCAGCCATCCACATGCCCAGCGGTTGAATGCTAGCTTGGCAAAATTGCTAGCACTTCAACTGCTGCCTTTTCAGTTGGTAGACTCTGCCCCCTTCCGTGAGTTTGTGGAATGTGCGGTTCCTCAGTGGCAGGTACCCAAACGCCACTTTTTCTCACGGAAGGCGATTCCAGCTCTCTACCGGCATGTGGAAGGCAATGTCCATGCCTCGCTGGACAGGGCGGTCAGCGGTAAGGTGCATATTACCACTGACTCATGGTCCAGCAGGCATGGACAGGGACGTTACCTAAGTTTCACGGCGCATTGGGTGACTCTGCTGGCAGCTGGCAAGGATGCAGGACAAGGTGCAGTAGTGTTGGAGGTTGTTCCGCCACCACGCCTCCAAAATGCTAATGATTGTGACACACTTCTCTCCTCCACCCCCTCCTCTTCTTCTTCCTCCATGGCCTCTTCCTCGGAACCAGCGGTGCTCCGTAGTCGTTCAAGGGGCTACGCAAGTACGCAGGCCAAAAGATGCCATGCAGTGCTTGAGCTGGTGTGCTTGGGGGACAGGAGCCACACTGGGACAGAGGTTCTGTCAGCTCTGCAGGGGCAGGTTCAGAGGTGGTTGACGCCACGCCAACTTAAGGCAGGAATGGTGGTTTGCGACAATGGCACCAACCTCCTCTCTGCCCTCCGACAGGGACAAATGATCCATGTGCCCTGTTTGGCTCACGTCCTTAACTTGGTGGTGCAGCGGTTCTTGGGCAGGTACCCGGGCTTACAGGATGTCCTGAGGCAGGCCAGGAAAGTCTGTGTGCATTTCCGCCGGTCATATAATGCCAGTGCTCGGCTGACGGACCTCCAAATGGAGTTTAACCTGCCCAAGAACCGCCTAATCTGTGACATGCCCACCAGGTGCAACTCAACGTTGGCCATGCTGCAGCGGCTGCACACGCAGCAGAGGGCCATCAATGAGTACCTGTGCGACTATGGCACCAGGACAGGGTCAGGGGAGCTTGGTTTTTTTCCCCACGCCAGTGGGCCATGATCAGGGATGCATGCACTGTCCTGTCACCATTTGAGGAGGCCACGAGGATGGTGAGCAGTGACAGTGCATGCATCAGTGACACTGTCCCCCTTGTCCACCTGTTGGAGCACACGCTGCGTGGAATAATGGACAGGGCACTTGAGGCAGAACAGAGGCAGGAAGAGGAGGACTTCCTTAGCTCTCAAGGCCCCCTTTATCCAGACAGTGTTCCTGCGTGCCCGCCGATCACACAGGAAGAGGACGAGGAGGAGGAGGAGGAGGAAGATTGTGTCAGTATGGAGGTGGAGCCTGGCACTCAGCATCAGCAGCAGTCTTTAAGGGATCAGTCCCAAGAAACACATGGACTTGTACGTGGCTGGGAGCAGGTGGCTGCGGACCATGTCGTCCTTAGTGACCCAGAGGACTCCGGACCGAATGCCTCAGCAAACCTACGCTGCATGGCCTCCCTGATCCTGCAAAGCCTGCGTAAGGATCCTCGTATTCGTGGTATCAAGGAGAAGGACCAATACTGGCTGGCAACCCTCCTTGATCCACGTTACAAGGGTAAGGTTGCGGACCTTATCTTGCCATCGCAGAGGGAGCAGAGGATGAAACATCTTCGGGAGGCCTTGCAGAAAGGTCTGTGCAACGCGTTCCCAGAGACTGGGAGGTTACAAACTCCTGTTTCTGGACAACGTGTTGCTGAGGCTTCGGTCAGTCAAAGAAGGAGCGGTGGAGAAGGTGGCCGTCTGACCGATGCGTTCAGACAATTTTTTGGTCCGCAGCCCCAAGGTATGATCGGTTCCAGCAACCATCGCCAGCGTCTGTTTTACATGGTGCAGGAATACCTAGGGGCAAGATCAGACTTGGACACCTTTCCCACCGAAAATCCTCTGGGTTACTGGGTACTGAGGATGGATCACTGGCCAGAGCTTGCACAGTATGCAATTGAGCTACTGGCCTGTCCTGCATCCAGCGTTCTTTCGGAACGCACATTTAGTGCTGCTGGAGGCGTGGTAACCAATCACAGGGTGCATCTGTCCACCGACTCGGTCGATCGACTGACCTTCATAAAAATGAATCAGTCTTGGGTCACCACCAGCTACCAAGCACCTGATGCTGATGTAACCGAATAATTTTTTTTTAAATCTCAGATCCCTTCAAAGACTGCCTATGCTGATGCTGAGTGACTATCCCTGAGTAATTATCCTCTTCCTCCTCAATCATCACGCTGATAGCTTGTAAGAACATTTTTGGTTCTGGGCGCCACCACCAGTGCCTAAGGCACAATTTTTCAGCCCCTGTTAAACAGGGGCGTGTAATTACAATTTTTGATGTAATACTTTGCAGCAGGGCTCGTTCCTGCATTCCAACTAGAGTGTCTGTGAGGGGTTGCAGTGTTGTGGCACAAGCACCAGTGCCCAAGGCCCAATTTTTCTGCTCCTGTCTAACAGGGGCGTGTAATTACAATTTTTGATGCAATACTTTGTAGCAGGGCTCGTTCCTGCATTCCAACTAGAGTGTCTGTGAGGGGTTGCAGTGTTGTGGCACCAGCACCAGTGCCTAAGGCCTAATTTTTCAGCTCCTGTTCAACAGGGGCATGTAATTACAATTCTTGATCTAATATTTCACAGCAGGGCCCTGTGAGGGCTTACAGTGTTGTGGCCAGAGCAACACCTAAGGCCCAAATTTCTGCTGAGTATATAGGGCAGGACCCTGCTTTCAAACATCTAACTTACAAACGACGTCTCCTTCCGTTTGCAAGTAGTAAACAGGAAGTGAGATGAAATCTACCCCTAGGAAGGGAAATTCTCTCCTGTAAGAGTTAATATGGGAAAAAAAATTCTCCTTTCCACTGATGCTTTCCAATCCTTGTTCCACAAAAAAACCCAAATTTTCAAAAAACATTTTTCATTGGGACAAAAAGTGAGGTGAAATCTTCTGAAGAGGAGGAAAGACAGCAAAACAAATGTCACAGGGGTGATAACCCTTCCCTATGTTTTCCAAAAAGCTTAAAAAAGATTTTTTGGCTGGAGCTAAGCACGTTAAAAATGTACCCGTTCAAAATTACAAACAGATTCTACTTAACAACAAACCTACAGTCCCTGTCTTGTTTGCACCGCCTGTATACTGCTGTTCAGAGTATATAGGGCCTGGTGGCCCCACACCTTTCCTTGTTTTAATTTGGGTGCGGGGTTCCCCTTAATATCCATACAAGACCCAAAGGGCCTGGTAATGGACTGGGGGGTACCCATGCCGTTTGTCTCACTGATTTTCATCCATATTGCCATGACCCGACATTACATTAAACCCGCAAGCAGTTTTAAATGAGATTTTTTCCTTTAAAAATGACATTTGGTGCAGGGACTGTTCTAAACACGGGAAACACGCGTCACTTTACAGGCATACTATAGACACCCCCCAGGTACGATATTTAAAGGAATATTTCACTTTTTTTTTTTTTACTTTAAGCATCATTAAAATCACTGCTCCCGAAAAAACGGCCGTTTTTAAAAGTTTTTTTTGCATTGATACATGTCCCCTGGGGTAGGACCCGGGTCCCCAAACCCTTTTTAGGACAATACCATGCAAATTAGCCTTTAAAATGAGCACTTTTGATTTCGAACGTTCGAGTCCCGTAGACGTCAATGGGGTTCTAACGTTCGTGTGAACTTTCGGTCCATTTGCAGGTTCTGGAGCGAACCGAACCGGGGGGTGTTCGGCTCATCCCTATCCCTGAGTAATTATCCTCTTCCTCCTCAATCATCACGCTGATAGCTTGTAAGAACATTTTTGGTTCTGGGCGCCACCACCAGTGCCTAAGGCACAATTTTTCAGCCCCTGTTTAACAGGGGCGTGTAATTACAATTTTTGATGTAATACTTTGCAGCAGGGCTCGTTCCTGCATTCCAACTAGAGTGTCTGTGAGGGGTTGCAGTGTTGTGGCACCAGCACCAGTGCCTAAGGCCCATTTTTTCTGCCCCTGTTTAACAGGGGCGTGTAATTACAATTTTTGATGCAATACTTTGCAGCAGGGCTCGTTCCTGCGTTCCAACTAGAGTGTTTGTGAGGGGTTGCAGTGTTGTGGCACCAGCACCAGTGCCTAAGGCCCATTTTTGCTGCCCCTGTTTAACAGGGGCGTGTAATTACAATTTTTGATGCAATACTTTGCAGCAGGGCTCGTTCCTGCGTTCCAACTAGAGTGTCTGTGAGGGGTTGCAGTGTTGTGGCACCAGCACCAGTGCCTAAGGCCTAATTTTTCAGCTCCTGTTCAACAGGGGCATGTAATTACAATTCTTGATCTAATATTTCACAGCAGGGCCCTGTGAGGGCTTACAGTGTTGTGGCCACAGCAACACCTAAGGCCCAAATTTCTGCTGAGTATATAGGGCAGGACCCTACTTTCAAACAACTAACTTACAAACGACTCCTACTTGCAAACGGAAGGAGACAACAGGAAGTGAGATGAAATCTACCCCTAGGAAGGGAAATTCTCTCCTGTAAGAGTTAATATGGGAAAAACATTTCTCCTTTCCACTGATGCTTTCCAAACCTTGTTCCACAAAAAAACCCAAATTTTCAAAAAACATTTTTCATTGGGACAAAAAGTGAGGTGAAATCTTCTGAAGAGGAGGAAAGACAGCAAAACAAATGTCACAGGGGTGATAACCCTTCCCTATGTTTTCCAAAAAGCTTAAAAAAGATTTTTTGGCTGGAGCTAAACACGTTAAAAATGTACCCGTTCAAAATTACAAAGAGATTCTACTTAACAACAAACCTACAGTCCCTGTCTTGTTTGCACCGCCTGTATACTGCTGTTCAGAGTATATAGGGCCTGGTGGCCCCACACCTTTCCTTATTTTAATTTGGGTGCGGGGTTCCCCTTAATATCCATACAAGACCCAAAGGGCCTGGTAATGGACTGAAGGGTATCCATGCCGTTTGTCTCACTGATTTTCATCCATATTGCCAAGACCCGACATTACATTAAACCCGCAAGCAGTTTTAAATGAGATTTTTCCTTTAAAAATGACATTTGGTGCAGGGACTGTTCTAAACACGGGAAACACGCGTCACTTTACAGGCATACTATAGACACCCCTCAGGTACGATATTTAAAGGAATATTTCACTTTTTTTTTTTTACTTTAAGCATCATTAAAATCACTGCTCCCGAAAAAACGCCCGTTTTTAAAAGTTTTTTTTGCATTGATACATGTCCCCTGGGGTAGGACCCGGGTCCCCAAACCCTTTTTAGGACAATACCATGCAAATTAGCCTTTAAAATGAGCACTTTTGATTTCGAACGTTCGAGTCCCATAGACGTCAATGGGGTTCTAACGTTCGTGCGAACTTTCGGTCCGTTCGCAGGTTCTGGTGCGAACCGAACCAGGGGGTGTTCGGCTCATCCCTACCCCTGACTCATGGTCTGGCAAGCATGGGCAAGGACATTACCTTTCCTTTACGAGGCACTGGGTAACTCTGCTGGCAGCTGGAAAGGATGCAGGACAGGGTTCAGTGTTGGAGCTTGTTCCACCACCATGCCTCCAAAATGCTAGTGGTTATTCTGCCACAGCTCTCCCCTCCACCCCTCCTCTTCTTCTTCCTCTATGGCCTCTGCTGCAGATTTGTCCTTGAACCAGCAGTGCTCTGTAAGCGTTCAAGGGGCTACACAAGCTATCAGGCTAAAAGATGCCATGCGGTGCTTGAGTTGGTCGGCCTAGGGGACAGGAGCCACACTGGGGCAGAAATTCTGTCAGATCTGCAGGGGCAGGCTCAGAGGTGGTTGACGCCATGCCAGCTTCAGCCAGGAATGGTTTTATGCGACAATGGCACCAATCTTCTCTCCGCCCTCCAACAGGGACACTTGACACATGTTCCATGTGTGGCACCATGAATTTGGTGGTGCAGCGGTTCTTGAGCAGGCACCCAGGCTTACAAGATCTCCTGAGGCAGGCCAGAAAAGTCTGTGGTCATTTCCGCCGGTCATACAATGCCAGTGCTCGGCTGGCTGACATTCAAAGGGAATGCAACCTGCCCACCAACCGCCTCATTTGTGACAAGCCCACCAAGTGAAACTCAATGTTGGCAATCCTGCAGCGGCTGCACACACAGCAGAGGGTCATCAATGAGTACCTGTGTGAGTATGGCACTAGGACAGGGTCAGGGGAGCTTGGTTTCCTTTCGCCACGACAGTGGCTACTGATCAAGGATGCATGCACTGTCCTGTCACCATTTGAGGAGGCCACAAGGATGGTGAGCAGCGAATGCATGCATCAGTTACACTGTCTCTCTAGTCTTCCTGCTAGAGCACACGCTTCATGGAATCATGGATAGGGCACTTGAGGCAGAACAGCGGGAGAAAGAGGAGGACTTCCTTTCCTCTCAAGGCCCCCCTTTATCCAGATGGCATTCCTGCTGGCTCGCCAAACACACAGGAAGAAGAGGAAGAGGAGGAGGAGGATTGTGTGTCAGCTTGGATGTAGAGAATGACACTCATCAGCAGGCTTCAAGGGATGGTTTTCAGTCCCCATAAACCCAAGGAGTTGTACGTGGCTGGGAGGAGGTAGGTGTCAGGGCTGGGCTCAGACCTTCCTTCTCTGAGCTGGCCGCTCAGCTGTTGGCTAATTGCCAGCTCCTATCTCTCCACAGTTACTCAGCTGTTGATGATATCCTGCTCATCAGTCCTGCCTACTTAAGGCGTCCAGTTCTCTGCCTTCCCCTTGGTCAACATCACAGAAACTATTTCCTGCGATCCTGTTCAAGACTCGCTTTGCTGACATCCCTTCTAGCTCCAGATCCTGCTTGTTGTTGCACTACATTGATCCCTGACTTCTGGCTTGGCTGACTATCCATTCCGGTTACTGAACTTTGGCTATGATTCGACTACATTTGTTCTTTTTACTTTTATTATTAAACAAGTGTGATTTAACTGTACTTTTGTCTCGGCCTGACTTCATGGTTTCTGACAGTAGGTACGGATAATGTGATCCTTAGTGACCCAGACTCGAATGCCTCTGCAAACTTATGATGCATGGCCTCCCTGATTCTCCCATGCCTGCAAAAGGACCCTAGGATTCGTGGTATCAAGGAGAGGGATCATTACTGAATGGCAACCCTTCTTGATCCATGTTACAAAGGTAAAGTTGCAGAACTCATCCTGCCTTCACAGAGGGAGCAGAGGATGAAACATCTTCAGGAGGCCTTGGAGAAAGGTTTGTGTATCACATTTCCAGACCCTGGGAGTTTACCATTTCCTGGTGCTGGACAACGTGTTGCTAAGGCTTTGTTCAGTCAGAGGAAGAGCGGTGGAGAAGGTGGCCGGCTAACCGATGCCTTTAAACTATTTTTCAGTCCTCAGCGTCAAGGTCTGATGGGTTCAAGCAACCATCGCCAGCATCTACATATCTAGGGGCAAGAGCAGACTAGGAGGCCTTTCCAACAGAGCATCCACTGGGTTATTGGGTCTTGAGGATGGACTACTGGCCAGAACTTGCTCAATATGCAATTGAGCTACTGGCATGTCCTGCATCCAGCGTGCTTTCTGAACACACATTCAGTGCTGCTGGAGGGTTTGTAACGGATCAAAGGGCGCACCTGTCCACAGACTCCGATTATAGGCTCACATTTATAAAAATGAATCAGTCCTGGATCAGCAGGTATCAAGCACCTGATGCTGATGTAACTGATTGAATTTGCTATGGATCTGGGATCCTTTGAAGACTGCCTATCCTGACTATCCTATTCCTCCTCAATCTTGATGATGCTAGCTTCCAACAATATTTTTGATTTAGGGCACCACCACCACCCAAGGCCCAATTTTTCTGCCCCTGTTTAACAGGGGCATGTAATTACAATTTTTGATATAATATTTCACAGCAGAGCCCATTCCTGCACCCAAGAATAACTGTAAGGGGTTACAGTGTTCTGGCGCCACCAAAACCAAAGGCCCAATTTTTCTGCCCCTGTTTAACAGGGCCATGTAATTACAATTTTTGATATAATATTTCACAGCAGGGCCTGTTCCTGCGCCCAACAAGAGTAAATGTGAGGGGTTACAGTGTTCTGGCACCACCAACACCTAAGACCCAATTTTTATGCAGAGTATATAGGGCAGGCCGTATAGTAGATATACTGCTGTTCAGAGTATATAGTGCCTGGGGGCCTGGGGTACCCCCACATCATTTTTTTTTACATTGTGGTGTGGGGTTCCCTTTTATTATCTATACCAGACCTAAAGGGCCTGGTATGGATTTTGGAGGGGAGATATACGCTAATTTTTTTTGTTATTTTTGGCCTGGGGTTCCCCTTAATATTTATACCAGACCCAAAGGGCCTGGTAATGGACTGGGGGGGAGGGAGGACCCACGCCATTTTTTTCAATGATTATTACTTATAGTGGCGGAATCCGACAATACATTACAGCCGCAAGCAGTTTTTAATTACATTTTTTCCTTTAGAAATACGCTACTTTACAGGCAGACTAAGGAGACCCCCCAGGCACAATATTTAAAGGAATATTTAATTTTATTGTTTCACTTTAAGCATTATTAAAATCACTGCTCCCGAAAAAATGTCCATTTTTAAAACTTTTTTTTGCATCGATACATGTCCCCTGGGGCAGGACTCAGGTCCCCAAACACTTTTTATGGCAATAACTTGCATATAAGCCTTTAAAATGAACACTTTTGATTTTTCGCATCCCATAGACTTTAACAGTGTTCGCATGTTCGCACAAATTTTTTACCTGTTCGGATGTTCTGCTGCGAACCGGGGGGTGTTCAGCTTATCCCTACCTCCTATACAAGGCTTTAGAACCTTTGGTAATATGTCTTTATTGCCTCTTGCACATTAGATAGCATAGCTTTATTGCCTATGGTGACATGGCTTCACTGCTTTTGGTATTCTAGCTTTACTATAGTTGGTTCAGTTGGTCTTTTCTTCGGTACTTGTTAACCCTGCTTCAGTGGTTCTGGTTTTATGACTTTTTGGTATAATGAATAGTCTTGCAGTATTAAATATTTCTTTGTTTGGTAACATAACTTTATTCTGAGCCCTCTGTAATGTAGCATTATCATTCTTCTAGTGGCATGGTATTGATTGTATCTCCTGTAATGTTGTACTGCTCTACCTCTGGTTACAAGGCTAGGCTATCATTCAGGCTCTAATCACATAACATGTGACCTGACAACATGTGGCATCAGTCCAGATGACTAAGAGGCAATGAAGATGACCAAGATGTCTGGTGCTAAATAGTACAAGAGGGATGGGGGACCATGCAGGCCGAGGAAGCAAAAAAGGCAGTTAGCAAATGCAAAAACTCACCACATCATCACGGGTATTCTGCTTCATACTGTTGATGAAACTTGCACTACGTTCTGCTATTTCTGAATTTGTCTCTCCCTCTATCTCTATAATATATATATATCTATCTATGTATACAGTATCTCACAAAAGTGAGTACACCCCTCACATTTTTGTAGATATTTTAGTATATTTTATTATATCTTTTCATGTGACAACACGACAGAAATGACACTTTGCTACAATGTAATGTAGTGAGTGTACAGCTTGTATAACAGTGTAAATTTGCTGTCCCCTCAAAATAACTCAACACACGGACATTAATGTCTAAACCGCTGGCAACAAAATTGAGTACACCCCTAAGTGTAAATGTCCAAATTGGGCCCAAAGTATCAATATTTTGTGTGGCCACCATTATTTTCCAGCACTGCCTTAACCCTCTTGGGCATTGGGTTCACCAGAGCTTCACAGGTTGCCACTGGAGTCCTCTTCCACTCCTCCATGACTACATCATGGAGCTGGTGGATGTTAGGGACCTTGTGCTCCTCCACCTTGAGTTTGAGGATGCCCCACAGATGCTCAATAGGGTTTAGGTCTGGAGGCATGCTTGGCCAGTCAATCACCTTTACCCTCAGCTTCTTTAGCAAGGCAGTGGTCATCTTCGAGTTGTGCTTGGGGTATTTATCATGTTGGAATACTGCCCTGCGGCCAAGTCTCTGAAGGGAGGGGATCATGCTCTGCTTCAGTATGTCACAGTACATGTTGGCATTCATGGTTCCCTCAATGAACTGTAGCTCCCCAGTGTCGGCAGCACTCATGCAGCCCCAGACCATGACATGCCCACCACCATGCTTGACTGTAGGCAAGACACTTGTCTTTGTACTCCTCAGCTAGTTGCTGCCACACACGCTTGACACCATCTGAACCAATACGTTTATCTTGGTCTCCTCAGACCACAGGACATGGTTCCAGTAATCCATGTCCTTGGTCTGCTTGTCTTCAGCAAACTGTTTGCGGGCTTTCTTGTGCATCATCTTTAGAAGAGGCTTCCTTCTGGGATGACAGCCACGCAGACCAATTTGATACAGTGTGCGGCGTATAGTCTGAGCACTGGGGTCAGACTCGAAGACCAATTGCTATAGCAGTTGCAGGACTACCACCGGCCAGCAGGATAGGTACACAAGCAGTCACCCTGGCAGATGACGCAGGCTCTAAGTACTAACCAGTGTTCACCAGAGCTCCTAATGGTGGAGATGGATTTTTCTGCGTGTTAGTACTAAGTCATGGTCCTCAGGATCGCCCCAGCAGGAGAGGAGCAAGCTGGGGTCCAGTAGGTAAGGATAAAACAGAAGCGTGGTCAGTAAACAAGCCAGAAGGTTGGTAACGCGTAGTTGCTGGTTGGGATCAGGCAGAAGCGTAGTTGAGTAACAAGCCAAGGGTCAATAACGAGCAGCAGCAAATATGGACGACAGCAGGGAAGACAAGAGTGAGATACTGTCTGGAGCACAATATTCTGGCAAAGAGGAAGTGCATAGTCATGGCTTATATCAGGAAGTTAGTGGGAGGAGCAAAGAGTTCAAGGTTCAGCAGAAATCAAGGCACAAGGCAGGGTTGTTCAAAGGATCCAACAAGGTGCTGTCCAGCATCTCAGATAGCTCAGTGAGAAGATTCATTGCCAGACACAGCTGAGATCCCAGGTTCAAGTTTGGGTCCTGACTTCCTCCTCTCAGGACATCTTAGGGCCTGGTTTGTGAGGGGACCTTGGGTGGAATTCTCTTGTTAATCTACTACATTCTTCTCAGGCTCCCAAGAATATTCTTCTGGCTTCCCATTGAACCAGATATTGCAATTTGTTCCTATAGATCCTGGAATCGAGAATTGTCTCCACCACATATTCTTCTTCACCCTGTACCTCAACAGGTGGAGGGGGTGGAAGAATTCTTCCATAAAAAGTATTTTTGTGAAATGGTTTGAGTAGTGATATGCGAAACACAGGGTTAATCTTCATACTGTCTGGAAGTTTTAGGCGAAAGGCGGGTTGATCTGGGCTGAGATCTGGAAAGGTCCCAGAAACTTTTGTCCCAACTTTGCAGATGGAAAACACTTCAGATTTTTAGTAAAGCGCTGCATAAACTGTTGGCGCTATATAAATCCTGTATAATAATAATAATTTAGTAGATAACCAAAGTTCCTCCATCTTAGAAACGCCAAAATGTCCAGCAAGTTTGGAGTCATGAACCAACTTGAGGACTTCAACCTGAGCAACTTCAGGTACATAGAGGCAATGTGGTTATGTGGTTGAGTCCAGAAGCCATTTTTGTACTCAAGAAAGATGTCCATAGGAGGATTATTGAGGAGTGGGTCATTCTCGTACCCTTCCTTGAGTAGACTCAAGAATGCTTTAGAACTTGTGGCCTCTAAAAAAGTTCTTTTGAGGCAGGACTGTGTATTCAGAGTTGTCTTCCTGGAGAGGCCCAGACAACATTCGTGATAAGTCATTGGCTTTACCATTCCTTGACCCAGGTCAATATGAGATAATAAAATTGAACCTGGAAAAGAACAATGACCAACGTGCTTGTCTAAAAAACAATCTCTTTGCAGAATGAGTGAATTTCAGATTATTATGATCGGTGAGAACAGTCACAGGATGCTTAGCGCCTTCCAGCAAATGCCTCCATTTAGAAAATGCTTCCTTAATTGCCAGTAACTCCTTATTCCCAATGTCATAATTTATTTTGGCTGAAGACAATAAATGAGAGAAGTAAGTGCAAGGATAAAGCTGTATCTTTTCACCATGTCATTAAGAGAGGATAGCTCCCACGGCAGAGTCCAAAGCATC
Organism: Lithobates clamitans; assembly: GCA_037952925.1. Taxonomy (NCBI): domain Eukaryota; kingdom Metazoa; phylum Chordata; class Amphibia; order Anura; family Ranidae; genus Lithobates; species Lithobates clamitans. The sequence continues at coordinate 15,485,116 of JBBGZY010000573.1, forward strand.
CACTTCCACTATAAAAGGTAATTCAGGATTGGGATGTACCAATACTGGTGGAAAGAGTTTTTATCTTTCCAAAAGCAGCCTGTGCCTCAGACGATCACACAAGGGGCACCCCTTTGTTGTTAGCTGTGTAATTGGAGCTATCACTTTAGAGAAGTTCCTTACGGATTTTCTGTAGACGTTGGCAAACACGACAAATCGTTGGATTTCCTTAATGTTTCCGGGGGCAGGCCAATCTACCACTGCTTTAATCTTCTTAGGATCATTGCTCACTCCATCTAGAGAAATAATATACTCCAAGAATTGGATCTGGGCTTGTTCAAACTCACATTTCTCCGGTTTGATGTAAAATCGATTCTGCCTTAATCTTTCAAAGACAGTGCAAACATGCTTGCGGTGCTCCTCCAGGTTATCGGAAAGAATAAGAATGTCATCCAGATAATCAATGACAAATCGGTGCAACCGATCTCGAAAAACATTGTTTATGAAGTGTTGAAATGTTGCAGGGGCATTGCAAAGACCAAAAGACATGACCAAGGACTCAAAATGTCCATATCTTGTTCTAAAGGTGGTTTTCCATTCGTCTCCTGGACAAATATGGACCAGGTTATATGCCCCCCCATGGGTCAAGTTTTGTAAACAGGCAGAACAAAGCCTTTCCAACATTTCCGAGATTAAGGGGAGTGGATAATGTTTTTTAATAGTGACCTTAATCATGTGCCTGTAATCAATGCATAGACGCAAGGTGGAGTCTTTCTTTTCAACAAAGAACAGGACTGCTCCTGCAGGAGATGTTTAGTGTCTAATAAAGCCCTTCTTCAAATTCTCATCAAGCCACTCTCTGAGCACTTTTAATTCAGGTTCTGACAGATTGAAAAGATGGCCGAAAGGTATTTCTGCCCCTGGGAGAAGCTCAATGGGACAATCATATGGGCAATGAGGAGGTAATTGATTTGCATTTTTTTTATCACAGACATCCCGGAACTATGGTATTGTGGAGGCAAGTTGTCATATGGCTGGGTAGTTACCACACCAACTTGCAATTCCTTGACCAGCGGAGAACTTGTTTGGTAAGGTTCCCTATAGTGTAGTGTTCCTTGAAGTGGGAGGATGTGAAATCTATAGTCCGTGCTTCCCAGTTGATAGAGGGATTGTGAGTGGAGAACTAAGGAATTCCCAAAATGATGGGAAATTTGGGTGATGTGATCAACTGAAAGCTGATGGTCTCACAATGGTCAGTGTCAAACTGGATTACCAGAGGTATGGGTAACAGGTCCTGAAGATAAGGGTGAAGTTGTTCTGCTAACCTTGTTAGGACAGTTACCTGTGTAATTCCCAGAGTCCCCACAATATAGACACAGGTTCTCCAAACGACTTCTTTCTTTCTCCTGAGTAGAAATGGATCTCTTAATTGCATCAACCTGCATAGGTTCAGCTGTGTCAGAATCTGGAGAAAATCTTGGATCCTTCTGAACAAATTGACTAGCAGAGAAACGCATGCCACCATTACTCCCAAACATTCAGCGCCTCTTTCCTCCTTTCTGTAAGCCTCTGATCAACTTGGATACATAGTGGGATGAAGCCCTCAAGATCATTAGGAGTCTCTATTCTGGCAAGCTCATCTTTTACTTGTTCAGAAAGCCCTTGGCAGGACTGACTTTTTTGCACTGCTGGGTTTCAAGTGGTATCTGTGATCCAATGTCTGAATTTGGCTGTGTACTCAGCAACGGAGCGTTTACCCTGCTGTAAACTATGCAACTTTGCTTCAGCCATAGAGCAGCGGTTGAGATCATCAAAAACTTGATTCATTGCGGCCTCGATAGTCTGGAAATTATTCAGCATAGCACTGTCTTGTTCAATATAAGGGGAGGCCCAGGCTAGAGCTTCCCCAGTCAGGAGGTTGATAACAAACATTACCTTCTGTCTTTCAGAAGTGAATGCAGTGGGTTGCATTTGGAAATAGATGCTACACTAGTTAAGAAAACCTCTGTAATGGCGGCGGTCTCCATTAAACTTGGGTTTATGTGTGTTAGCATCATCTTGGGAACGTAGGTCCAGCAATTGTTTTTTCTCTTCGTGTTGCTCCTTCACCATACCAATTTTTTTTTGTAAATGACACCGAACTTCTGCAGCTCTGCAATTTCCTGAAAGGAGCCACTGCATTTGCTTTAGCGGTCTCCATGTTTTGGGCCAGAATATTCTGTCATGGGCAGGGGTCAGGCTCAAAGACCAATTGCTATAGCAGGAATACCACCAACCAGCAGTATAGGTACACAGGCAGTCACCCTGACAGATTATGCAGGCTCACCTGAGGTGCAGAGTCTAATGCCGCGTACACATGGTCGGAATTTCTGACAACAAATGTTCGATGTGAGCTTGTTGTCGCAAATTCTGACCGTGTGTAGGCTCCATCAGACATTTGTTATCGGAATTTCCAACAACAAAAATTTGATAGCGGGTTCTCAAGTTTTCCGACAACAAAATCCGTTGTCGTAAATTCCGAGCGTGTGCAGACAGCTCTGATGCACAAAAGTCCATGCATGCTCGGAATCAAGCAGAAGAGCCGCACTGGCTATTGAACTTCCCCTTTAAAGTGCCGTCGTATGTGTTGTACGTCAGCTCGTTCTTGGCGATCGGAATTTCTGACAACATTTGTGCGACCGTGTGTATACAAGAAAAGTTTGAGCCAACATCCGTCAGAAATAAATCCAGGATTTTGTTATCGGAATGTCCGATCATGTGTACGCGGCATTAGACCTAACTAGTGTTCACCGGAACTCCTGATGGTGGAGATAGATTTAGCTAAAGAGTTCAAGGTTCAGCAGAAATCAAGGCACAAGGCAGGGTTGTCCAAAAATCCAACAAGGCACTTTCCAGCATTTCAGATAGCTCAGTGAGAATATTCATTGTCAGATGCAGCTGAGGTCCCAGGTTCAAGTCCAGGTCCTGACACAACCTCTGAATATGACGCTGAGCATGTCTCACTCAACTTTTTTGGTTGACCATGGTGAGGCCTTTTCTGAGTGGAACCTGTCCTGTTAAACCGCTGTATGTTCTTGGTCCCTGTGCTTCAGCTCAGTTTCAGGGTCTTGGCAATCTTCTTATAGCCTAGGCCATCTTCATGTAGAGCAACAATTCTTTTTTTCAGTTACTCAGAGAGCTCTTTGCCATGAGGTGCCATGTTGAACTTCCAGAAGCCAGTATGAGAGAATGAGAGCGATAACACCAAATTTAACACACCTGCTCCCTATCCACACCTGAGACCTTGTAACACTAAGGAGTCACAAGACACCTGGGAGGGAAAATGGCTAATTGAGCCCAATTTGGACATTTTCACTTAGGGGTATACTCACTTTTGTTGCCAGCAGTTTAGACATTAATGGCTGTGTGTTGAGTTATTTTGAGGGGCAGCAAATGTACACTGTTATAAAAGCTGTACACTCACTACTTTACATTGTAGCAAAGTGTCATTTCTTCAGTGTTGTCACATGAAAAGATATAATAAAATATTTACAAAAATGCAAGGGGTGTACTCACATTTGTGAGATACTGTACATAACAGTTGCTGTTACAGTCCCAAAGGTGAATGATATTTAGGGAGCATCAGCTTGGCTTCTTATAACAAGTTTTTTTTATAAAATACATATAACATATAGGTTTAGCCACACGTTACTGGTAGTACCTCCAATAGTAAATCGGCAACATGTCTCAGGGTGAATATCGAATGATGAAACCAGACACTGCTCTAAATTTTGAAGACTGATTTAAAGTTCATACTTGTGTAGTGCCCCCCTAAACTCCAGAGGCATTTCACCTCAGGGTGCAGGTTGCTAGGCATGGTGCGTGATGTACAAGGTAGACAAGTTGAAGATGAGATGGGTGCCAGTCACTTTTATGCTTGAACAAAAAATTAGTTTATTGCTCACAACAGGAAAAACGTGGGAGAGAGGGGTAGGGCACATGACACTCTTAGTCAAATAAAGTAGCATAGTTGTTAACAGTCGCAATTCTCCTGAAAATTTGCCAATATCCCAGACATCGGCAAACCGAGATCCCTCCCCCTACCTCATCCGGCTCCCCCAGCAGCAAATCTGTTTAACGGCTCATTTAGGGCCTCCCAGTGTACAGGATGGAACATGTGCGCACCCCCTATAGGTCTTAAAGCGGCCACCGTACAGCTATGGTGATTCGCGCAGGGGAGACAACCTGCTACCATATAATGACGGCGGCTGGTTGGCATGGTGTTAAGCTGTAATCAGCAATCTGTACTTTTGTATCAACAGTTGTCTCCTATAGCAACTGAAAAAGAACTCACAAAAGGAAGGCAGGAATTATGTGGATGATTCTGTCTTGACTCTTTCCCAGGCTCTCCGCGGTGCCCTGGTCCATGCAAGAGTAACCTCTCGTACTTCATCTCTTCCCTTCATGCCTCCAGGTAGTGAGCAGGCACTCTCTTGCAGAGCCTCAAGCACATGGCTAGGCCTCATGCTTCAGGCCCACTCAACAGCAGCTGTTGCTCACACATCCACCCCAAACCGAAGTCTGGGTGGGCGAACCCTGTACACTTGACTTCCCCAGGTATTTTTACTATTTCCCAGGATGCTCAGCGGCCACAAGAAACTTCACTGTAGCTCATCATACTAATGCCAAAGGTAACAGTGCCACCTATTGACAAAAAGGGGGGAACCACAGCTAATCCAAATGATCATAAAGACTATAAATTAGCCAGGCTAGTTACCACCTAGCACCACTCAATTTACTAATAGCCCTGTTTGAGACAAGACAAGGGTGCTAAACTTGTTCATATGCTGCATAAATAGTTGATGCCATTGGTTATTTACAGTATGTAGCCCTCTTTTGTGTGTGTGTGAAATATCTAGAACTAGAACCTTCACTAAGTGGAAGAGTGGGTTTGATAATAAAGTTGTAGTGTCTTCACTCGGGACAGGGCCTCCATGAACAGAGGGGATACTCTTCCTGGGAAATGAATCAGTAATCTAAACAAACTAACTGGGAGCAGAAGAACTACTGCAGCCAGCATATAACATTAACCATAAGTATATAGATGCACACAAGTATAGAAATAATACAAGCTTTATATAAGAAGAGATTAATAACAGTACATACATCCAATGTACTAACAAGTATTATTAGCAAAAGGGCCTAATAGGAGTCTTGATGGAATTGTGCACATTTATTAAGGTATATATAATTAATATAAATACCACCAAATGGATCTTGCAGCAAAGTCCAGTTGCAGGGGCCCCAGAGGATGATGTGGCATCTGTCTTCGTGTTAGAGACCTGAAGACAAGGTCAGCGGTCATGGGTGTATCCTCCAACTGTTGTCTGACCAGCCTGGAATGGGAATTCTCAGCAGAAAAAACTGTGGTGTGGTACTGGAACTCAGAGTCAGAATCTACCCTGCACTTTAGTCTCTTCATAGTAATGTCTAAAATAACAAGAGGAGTATAAACTATTGCAATGAACAGGTTCACTTACTAGTATACATCAAAATGACTACTGCATACATACAGTAGCACATACCTAGCTATGTGACACTGTGCATATGAAATAATATAAAGACTGGACACAGATACTCTGTCACAGGGATTCAGACATACACTCAGCAGTTGCAGTTAAACAGTTAAATCACAGGAATGCATGCATAATAGTTGCTTCTGGTTCAGGATTTAGTAGCATGGACATGACACGTGGCTGGGACTTTCTATCTCTCTCCTCTTCCTCCTTCCAGGGTTTCAAAGCCAACAACCCAGGGGCAGGATATGCTTACAAAATATATTTACAGTCATTTACAAATGAATACAGTAGACAGTATCCCTACATACATGTAACAAACTAACACAAAATAGCAAATTATATCTGTTAATAAGTCTGTCAATAAGTTTGGTGAAGACCTTAGTTTCATCCATTGGTTATCCTCCTAAAACTGGAAAAAAAAATGCATGTAGCATTATTTTTATTACAATTACAGCTGTATTACAACAATGAAGTTAAACTCCAGACTTACAACTAATTACACAGAAATACATATAGGGGAGATGTTTTACATGCAAAAGGATTTGTATTTTTCTCTATTCAGTCCTAAGATGTACTCAGCTCTGCCACACAGCACAGCAGATGCGAAGATTTTTCTCTGCTGCAGGTCTTGTTTCCATCCCAGCTGGACTGTGGCTGGTCCATGAAGGGAGAATAAGCACATGGATAAGCCTATTCCTTTGGGACTATGCTCGTTCCTCCTATCAGCATGCTCCTTGTACTTCAGCACAACTGATTGGCTCCTTGTGCTTATTCTCCTTCCTCTGGCCTGGGCTCTGCTGTATAAGGACTGCAAGAAACTGATGCCAAGTCAAATTAGGCTATTTACACTGCTTGCATTAAAAATAATAACACTTAAAGATGTATTAATGATTAAATAGTTGCATTAATTTGTGTCTCCTAAATCTGCCTGGAATTCAGCTTTAAAATTGCACCGAGCCAATGCTCTTTAGTATAACTAACAGATATTACTATGACTTAGGAGAAGATTTTTTTTGTTTTTGTTTTAAGACTTGTTTTCAACTACCTTGGCTGATTTTTTTGCATGCCCCTTTGATGAACACAAGGTATCACGATGCATAAAAAAAGATCTTTGCAGTGGCCCTGTTTTACACAAAAAGGCATGTACAAGGCTGTGGTTCACAAGCCAGCCTTTATATCTAGTCGGTGATGAGATCAGACAGATCTGATGTGCGTTACATCTTATATTTGAGGAAATACATGCATAAACAGAAGGGTCTCCAAGAAAAAGGAACATCTGCTACAAGTATTGATTTATGTATTTACGATCTATGCTATACAAGAGGAATGTTTTACATTGAAGTGTTGTGATCATGGATGTATTTTGAACTAACTTTGAAAACTCTGAATACATAATCTAAAGCTGAGCATAGTAGGGGATTTTGGACAATCTTCACATGTTCCTCCAAGGCAAACAATTGGTGCCAATGGGGAACACTGTTTATTCTATTTACATTTTACTTTGGACATATAACTGCAAGGTTTTTTACAAGTTATATAATTACTGAGTATGGCTGCATGCCATTGCTTTAGCTTCTACCTTGAAAAAACATTGAAGGGACATTAAAGGCTAACTCCAGTTAGAACACTTGTTAGTTTAATAGTGAGTAGGTGTCTCTTGTCAGTGTGGTGAAATCCATCTCTACTATATCCAAAACTGAAAAAATGAGTTTTCATTCAAACTAGACATGTGCAATTTGTTTAGTTCAGAATTCGTTCTTTAACGTATTTCAACAAATTATTTAATTCGAGAGATATCCAAATTAACGAAAACCAGTTTAATGAGTTTTTACAAATATTCGTAAATTTGAATATTAGAAAATTCATAAATTCGGAAATTTGGAAATGTGGAAATTTGAAATTCAAAAATCCGAAAACCCCAAAATCTGAAAAAATAACTAACAAATAATAACTTAACTATTACTAACTATTAAATTATAGGGATTGGAAAATCCTTTCAAATTTGGCTGTTAGTGAACGTAGCAAATACAAATTTATCCGAAGATACGAATTTTCCGAAATAACGAATGCTGTATCTAAACGAATGTAACGTAACAATTTAATAAGAATAAATAACAATAATAATAAAAACATTTTATTATTATTACTATTTATCCTTAATTTGTTCTGTTCCATTTGTTTAGATGCCGCATTTGTTATTTCGGAAAATTTGTAATTGTAATTGTAAATTTGTATTCGTTACGTTCACTAACAGCCAAATTTGAAAGGAATTAGTTACTTAATTAGTTAGGTATTCTTTTGAATTTTCTCATTTTCTTTCTTATTTTTGAATTTTCAAATTTTCGAACTTACGAATTTACAAATTTATGAATTTATGAATTTACAAATTGTGATCATAACAAATGACCAGAAAAAAAAACAAAAAAAAGACTAATGAAACGAAAACAAAAACGAATGAATTTTTCGGCAGTGCACATGTCTAATTGAAACATTAAAGGGATTGATCACCTTGTAAAACAACCCATTCAGTTTAAAATAGAAAGAAATGTTGATTAGTGATTACTAGGGATGAGCCGAACACCCCCCCGGTTCGGTTCGCAGCAGAACATGCGTACAGGCAAAAAATGTGTTTGATCGCGTGAACACCGTTAAAGTCCATGGGACACGAACGTCAATAATCAAAAGTGCTAATTTTAAAGGCTTATATGCAAGTTATTGCCATAAAAAGTGTTTGGGGACCCAGGTCCTGCCCCAGGGCATATGTATCAATGCAAAAAAAAGTTTAAAAAATGGCCGTTTTTTCGGGAGCAGTGATTTTAATAATGCTTAACATGAAACAATAAAAATGAAATATTCCTTTAAATATCGTGCCTGGGGAATGTCCTTAGTCTGCCTGTAAAGTAGCTAATCTTTCCCATGTTTATAACAGTACCACAGCAAAATGACATTTCTAAAGGAAAAAATTTCATTCAAAACTGCCCCTGGCTGTAATGTATTGTTGGATCCCGGCAATATAGATAAAAATACCAAAAATACCCTCCCAAAAAATGGCGTGTATGTCACACCCAAAATCCATACCAGGCCCTTCAGGTCTGGTATGGATATTAAGGGGAACACCACATCCAATTTTTTTTTTAAATGGCGTGGGGGGCCCCCAGGCACTATATACTTTGAACAGCAGTATATATATTATATTACCTGCCCTATATACACTGCAGAAAATTGGGCCTTAGGTGTTGGTGGTGCCACAATATTGTAACCCCTCACAGTTACTCTTGTTGGGTGCAGGAACGGGCCCTGCGTTGAAATATATCAAAAATTGTAATTACATGCCCCTGTTAAACAGTGGCAGAAAATTTGGTCCTTGGGTGGTGGTGGTGGTGCCACAACATTGTAACCCCTCACAGATACTCTTGTTGGGCGCAGGAACGTGCCCTGCAGTGAAATATTGGATCAAGAATTGTAATTACATGCCCCTGTTAAACAGGGGCAGAAAAATTGGACCTTGGGTGGTGGTGGTGGTGGTGGTGCCCTAAACCAGAAATTATTGTTGGACACTAGCATCATCAAGATTGAGGAGGAATAGGATAGCCAGCATAGGCAGTCTTCAAGGGATCCCAGATCCATAGCAAATTCAATCAGTTAAATCAGCATCAGGTGCTTGATAGCTGCTGATCCAAGACTGATTCATTTTCATGAATGTGAGCCTATCAACGGAGTCTGTGGACAGGCGCACTCTTTGATCTGTTACAAACCCTCCAGAAGCACTGAATGTGCGTTCAGAAAGCACGCTGGATGCAGGACAGGCCAGCAGCTCAATTGCATATTGAGCAAGTTCTGGCCAGTGGTCCATCCTCAAGACCCAATAACCCAGTGGATGCTCTGTTGGAAAGGTCTCCAAGTCTGCTCTTGCCCCTAGATATTCCTGCACCATGTAATGCAGACACTGTCGATGGTTGCTTGAACCGATAAGACCTTGGCGCTGAGGACTGAAATTTTTTTTAAAAGCATCGATCAGACAGCCACCTTCTCCACCGCTCTTCTTTTTACTGATCAAAGCCTCAGGAACATGTTGTCCAGCACCAGGAAATTGTAACCTCCCAGGGTCGGAAAATGCATTGCACAAACCTTTCTTCAAGGCCTCCTGAAGATGTTTCATCCTCTGCTCCCTCTGCAAAGGCAGGATGAGTTCTGCAACCTTACCCATGTAACGTGGATCAAGAAGGGTTACCAGCCAGTAATGATCCCTCTCCTTGATACCACAAATCGTAGGGTCCTTTCGTATGCTTTGCAGAATCAGGGAGGCCATGCAGCAAAAGTTTTGAGAGGCATTCGATTCAGAGTCCTCTGGGTCACTAAGGATCACAAGATCCATAACTACCTCCTCCCAGCCACGTACAACGCCTTGTGTTTCTGAAGACTAAAAACCATCCATAGAAGACTGCTGCTGAGTGTTGTCCTCTACATCCATGCTGATACAATCCTCCTCCTCCTCTTCTTCCTGTGTGTTTGGCGGGCCCACAGGAATGCTATCTGAATAAAGGGGTCCTTGAAAGGTAAAGAAGTCCTTCCTCCCGCTGTTCTGCTTCAAGTGCCCTGTCCATGATTCCACGAAGCGTGTGCTCCAACAGGAAGACTAGAGGGACAGTGTCACTGATGCATGCATTGTTGCTGCTCACCATCCTTGTGGCCTCCTCAAATGGTGACAGGACAGTGCATGCATCCTTGATCAGTAGCCACTGGCATGGCAAAAAGAAGCCAAGCTCCCCTGACCCTGTCCTTGTGCCATACTCGCACAGGTACTCATTGATGGGCCTCTGCTGTGGGTGCAGCTGCTGTAGCATTGCCAACGTTGAGTTTCACTTGGTGGGCATGTCACAAATGAGGCAGTTGGTGGGCAGGTTGCATTCCCTTTGAATGTCAGCCAGCCGAGCACTGGCATTGTATGACCGGCGGAAATGACTTTTCTGGCCTGCCTCAGGAGATCCTGTAAGTCTGGGTATCTGCTCAAGAATCGCTGAACCACCAAATTCAAGAGGTGTGCCAAACATGGAACTTGGGTCAAGTGTCCCTGTCGGAAGGCAGAGAGAAGGTTGGTGCTATTGTCGCATACAACCATTCCTGGCTGAAGCTGGCATGGCGTCAACCACCTCTGAGCCTGCCCCTGCAGAGCTGACAGAATCTCTGCCCCAGTGTGTCTCTTGTCCCCTAGGCAGACCAACTTAAGCACCGCATGGCATATTTTAGCCTGACTGCTTTCATAGCCCTTGAAAGCTTACGGAGCACCATTGGTTCAGAGGACAAATCTGCAGAAGAGGCCATAGAGGAAGAAGAAGAGGAGGGGGTGGAGGAGAGAGCTGTGGCAGAATCACCACCAGCTGTCAGAGAAGATCCCAGAACAGAATGACTTTCAGGCACTGTGGTATGCGCGGGGTCCGACGGTGTGCGCCGGGTCGCGCCGGTCCGCGCCGTCGCGCGTGGGCACATGTCCATGTGTGCGTCAGCGCGCACGCACTGCGTTTGACGCCATTCGCACTATTTAGTGTGCTGGTGCCCTTTGCTCGGTGCTGTCCGATCTGCAGCTCCCAGTCCTGTGTTTCATGTTACCTGTCTAAAGTGATCTCCTTGTTACCCGGCTTGTCTTTGGATTCCTCTCTGCTATCTGCCTGCATTTGACCCCGGCTTGCCTTTGACCTTGAATCTGCCTGGTCCCGTGTGCCATGCTGACCGCCTGCTGCCGACCCTGCTTGTGACCTGGACTTTGAACCTGCCTGCTCCTCTGCACTGTGCCGACCGCCTGTTGCCAACTCTGCCTGTGACCGGACCTGCCTACTCTGCTCCTGCTCTGCACTAGCTGTCTGTGCTCCAGTCCACCAAGCACCTCCAGTCCACTTGCACCAGGATCCTGGGCCTTAACTCTGCAAGTCACCCGCCAGGCTCTCATACCATTCTGTGCTCCCGTGCCTTCTGTTTACACTACCAGGGGCCGGGAACCAGATACGTAAGGGAGGCCTTCCCCTGCTGTATCGGGTTCATCAGTCAGGTACGTGATAGTCAGACAGTATCAGACAGCCATGTCCGAGCCCGAGCAGGGGACCTCTCCCATGGAGGAACTGTGCAGACACCTGGCGGGTCTCACACAAGCTGTGAAGAGCCTACAAGAAGGATATACTAGGCTGGAAGAACGAGTCCAGGTGCTGTCTTCACTTGCTAACCCTCAAGTTGCTTCCACTGCTGGACTCTCATCTGCACCCTCTGTGGTTATGTTACCCCCTGAGCCTAGGGTCCCTACACCCGAAAGATTTGCTGGTGAGCGTAGTAAATATCGATCCTTCCGCAATGCCTGCGAACTCTACTTCGCTTTGCAACCACGCAGCTTCTCTTTGGAAGAGACCAAGGTGGGCTTTGTGATTTCTCTCCTGTCTGGTGAACCACAGACTTGGGCCCACCGTCTTCTAGAGCAAAAATCAACATTCCTGGACAGCTTGGATGCCTTCTTTGCCGCTATGTCTCAGCTGTACAAGGATCCTCAATTAAAAGCCACCGCTGAATCCGCCTTGCACGCCTTACAACAAGGGCGTAGACCCGCAGAAGATTATGTCCTGGATTTCAGACGTTGGAGTTCGGATACGGATTGGAATGACGCTGCCCTGCGTTACAAATTTCATATGGGCCTATCCGACTCACTTAAAGATGAATTTGCACGGGTTGGAATACCCCAAACATTGGATGATCTTATCAACCTGTCTGTTCAAATTGATCGGCGTCTAAGGGAGCGCCGCTCCGAGAGATCCGCTAATCAATTCCGTCCTACCTGGGTCCTCCCCAAGGTCCCTGGTGCTACCAGCTCTGTCGGCCAAAGTCTTCATGCACCACCTACCTTGGCCCTCGATACCTCTGAACCGATGCAGCTCGGTCTTCTCCGCCCGTCTCTTACTCCAGAAGAGCGGCAGCACCGACGTGTCATCAACCTGTGCATGTATTGCGGAGAATCAGGTCACTACGTGAGATCTTGCCCAAACAAGACACGTAAGTCCTTTTCTACCTCTTCTAAGTTTGCACCTACCTTGCCTAAACCTGCTAATCACCTGGCTCTATCCATTATCCTACAGCTTCCAGGACAGGATCCTCCGGTTTCGGTCATAATTGACTCCGGAGCATGCAGCTGCTTCATTGACCTAACTTTTGCTGCTCACCACCGTATCCCTCTCCAACCGAAGTCACAGGGACTTGCTGTCCACCTCGCTGATGGTTCCACCCTTAGCTCTGGTCCTGTCACCCAGGAAACTATCCCTTTGCTGGCTATCATGAACACTCATCACCAGGAATTCCTCAGTTTGGACACTATCTCTTCACCTCTTTACCCTATTATTCTGGGGATGCCTTGGTTACAGGCCCATAATCCTAGCATTGATTGGGTCTCTGGGGAAATCAAGTTCCTCTCCAGTTACTGCCAACAGCACTGTCTGCACCCTACCCCTGTAAAATCCACTCAACTCCTGTGTCTGGACACTAACACTGAATCGCAGCAGGTGATTCCCGCTCCTTATCAGGACTTCTGTGATGTCTTCAGTAAAAAAGGGGCAGAGGGGGGGCGTGTCCAAGATGTCGGCTTGAGCAGACGTGCTTCCCGGAGCTCTGCTAGAGACTGATCCTGTGACCCTATCCTGCCTGGTTTGTCTGCCGCTGAACTGAACACTGGAACCCCCTTATGCCGTCCCGATCATCCGCCAGACAGAAGAGCAGTAAGCAGCTCCGATTTCCCCCGCATACAACTGAGCTTGCCGAGGCCGCAGTGTCCGGAGTGAAAAGCCCGCGCAGCCATTCCAATATGGCCACTCAGACGGCGGCTGATGAGACTCCCTCTCTGTCCCTCCCTGGTATACCCGAGGTTATGGCAGCTATATCAGCTTGTCAAGCCACCCTGTCAGGGAAAATGGAGGCAGTGCAGACTGATATTGGGCTGATTAGATAGGACTTGGAGAAGTTTCGTGGCCGGCTGGGGGTGGCTGAGCAGAGAGTAGGGCAAGTGGAGGATATTACAGAGGAGCACTCAGTGGCGATCCGGACCTTACAAAATAAAGTAAAGGTCCTTGAATATCGCGCCGAAGACGCCGAGAATTGAAGCAGGCGCAAGAATCTGAGGATAGTGGGACTTGCAGAAGGAACGGAGGGGCAGAATCCAACTATGTTTGTGGAAGACCTCCTGAGATCCCTGTTTCCTGGTGCCCAGCATTCCCCTTATTTTACTGTGGAGAGGGCGCACAGAGTCCCCAAGCAGCGGGGACCGGCTGGTTCCCCACCCCGCACACTGTTTCTCCGCCTGTTAAATTTCAGAGACAGGGATGAACTGTTGAGAGCTGCAAGAGTGACAAAAGTAATCACATATCAAAATAATAAGTTGCTATTGTTCCCTGATTACACCATTGAAACCCAGAAGCAACGCAGATCTTTTGATGCGGTTAAAGCTGCCATGAGGGCGAAGGGGATTAAGTACAGCATCCTTTTCCCAGCGAAGTTGAGAGTGGTAGATGGTGAGACAGTGCGTTTTTTCACCAATCCCAGGGAAGCTTCCTCGTGGTTGGAGTCACTGCCTTCCCTGAAGTGAACGCATCATTACATTCAAGTACCTGAAACATCATTACACTCAGTTGTTTTGAGCTGGTGAGGAACACTCGTACTTGTTTTGATCCAGAAGTTATCATGCTCCCAATGCCCTCCTGGTTTGAGGGGCGGCCTTTATCAAAAAAGCAGACACTTCAAGACGCCAGCCTATATAGATCAGATGGCTATGGAGTCCCTGCATTTGTTGCGGAGGGTGGTAACAGCCCTAATGTCAGTTTGAAGGCAGAACATCATAGGATTGACATCCTTAATAATTCCAGGACGTAATTGATCTAAACATCTTAAGTTTTGTGCCCCTGGTTATTCCAGGAGAACTATATACACCTTTATACGTTTGGACAAAGTTGGTTCTCTAGCATCTCCTATTGGGAGGTAGGGTGGCCCCCTGGCTGACTAGGATTGCGGTCCCCCCTCTGTGTAATTGAGGTGGGGGGGTGGCTGACTTTCTGGTAGCTGGATCGGGACACGCCTCCTTGAGTGAGATACTCTAGTGGATTTGGGGGTTTGGGGAAATATGCATGATCCCAGTTTTAGGGATCTGCGGGGTAGGGGGTGGGGTGGGCGGCAGTTGCTGACCCTTGTAGGTTTTGGTTTAGTTTTTTTGTTTTTCACGGTGCATTTTTCACACACTACCTTTGTAGAATTAACCCATATCTCTGGTTGTGGTACAGAGTTATCTGACAAGATAGATATGCAGCTCATGTGGCTGTGGACAGGGGTATCATGTCTTCCGTCTGGGTGGTTTACCCTCCCCTCGAATCTGGGGCAGGATGGTGGTCCATGCTCCTGCATTCCTCCTCTATACACACAATATGGCTAGTTTTTTAATCCTTTCCTGGAATGTCCAAGGTCTGAGGCTGTTAAGCATTCTTTGGTTTTCAATTATCTTAAAAAGTATACCCCACACATCTGTATATTACAGGAAACCCACCTGGTGGGTTCCCGAGTCCTCGGCCTCAAACGGGCCTGGGTGACATTATCACGCTACGTACTCAAATTATTCTCGGGGAGTAAGTATTTTGGTACACCGTTCCCTTTCATATCAACTTCAGGACGTTAGGACTGACCCAGGCGGAAGATATGTCATTATGCATGTGGTAATTGATAATACATCATATGTGATTGTGGGACTTTATCTCCCGCCCCCTGCAGATATGTCCCTCCTATATGATATTATGCGTATAGTCATAAAATATGATACTCCATTTGTTATGTTGCTGGGGGACTATAATTTGGTTCCGTCTCCGGATGCTGACAGGCTCCACCAGTCGAATCGTAGAACTCCTGATCTTATGCAGTGGGCCGATACATTTGAACTTATTGACGCATGGCGGCACTATAACCCTTCTGCTAGAGTGTTTACATGCCATTCGTCTACATTTCGGACCCTCTCCCGCATTGACCTTGGGTTTGTTACGTGGGCGGTGCTGCAGAGGGTCTCGAGGGTGCAAATCTTACCTAGAGGAATTTCCGATCATGCCCCTATTCTATTGACGGTGAGATCGGGGTCCACTGCTGGGCGGAGACTGTGGAGGCTGTCGGGACACTGGATTGCAGACCCTAAGGTACAGGAGGAAATATCAGAGGCATTGTGCCATTACTGGCTTGAAAATGTTAATTCAGTGGGGGCCTTGATGAGCTGGGATGCATTTAAGGGATGGCTGAGGGGCGAATATATTTCCCACATTGCCCATAGTCAGAAGCAGTCTGTGCGGTCGCTGAAAGAATTGGAGGATGAGCTTAGAGAAAAAGAGGCTTGCTATGTTGCCACCCCTACCCCTCTTAATTATGGAGAATGGCAGTTTGCTCTACGGTCGGTTGAGCTCTTTAGAATAGACATGACAAAAAAATCAATGCTTAGCACTGCCCAGAGGATCTTCAAATACGGAGACAAGAATGGCAAATTACTGTCATGGTTGTCCCGGGGGCCAGAACCCTAGTACCCATATTGGATGCGTCAGAGATGAGGGGGTGCTCCTCTCACAAACACGGCTGAAATTCTTGCTAGGTTCGTGAGATATTACGGTTCCCTTTACTCTACTAGGGTGGATTATGACTCAGCGGAACTTGGGGCCTACTTGGATAAGGTGGAATTTCCGTCCCTGTCCCGGGAGGCCAGTGAGAACTTAGAAAAGAACATTACATTGGAAGAAGTCCAGATCGCTATGACCCAGTTGCAACCTGGGAAAACTCCTGGTGCAGATGGCATTCCGATCGAATTTTATACCACTTATCAAGAGTTTCTGGCTCCTAGGCTCACAAGGTTGTTTGCGCAGTTTGCTGAACTCGGGTCATTACCAGAGTCTATGTCTGAAGCGGTAATTGTGCTGGTGCCCAAGCCGGGCAAGGATCCCGAGGACTGCGCGTCATACCGACCGATTTCCTTAATCAACGTCGATGCTAAACTGTTGGCCAAAATACTGGCGAATCGCCTGGCGCGGGTACTGGATGACCTGATACATGTGGACCAGATGGGATTCATGCCCGGTAAGGGTACTGACATAAACTTGAGGAGACTACAGCTTAACCTGACCATCCCCCATGAGAATGCTGGATCCAGAGTGATTGCCTCACTCGACGCCGAGAAGGCATTCGACTCGGTCGAGTGGGGCTACCTCTGGGGGGTCCTGTGTAGATTCGGGTTTGGCCCTCATTTTTTGCACTGGCTATGGTTGCTTTATGATAGGCCTTCTGCTTGTGTCAGGGCTAACGGGGGAGTTACCGAGGGGTTTCGATTACAACGTGGCACGCGTCAGGGATGCCCCCTTTCCCCATCCCTGTTTGCCCTGGCGCTGGAACCCCTGGCCATATTGCTCAGGGCGTCCCCGGGGGTGGAGGGGCTGCGGATCGGCTCCTTGGAGGAGAAGGTGTCATTATACGCCGATGACGCATTGCTATACTTTCACGACGCGGACTCCTCCTTGCGGGCTGCTCTGGAGCTCTTCGACGGGTTTGGTCGATTCTCGGGAGTGCGAATAAATTGGACCAAGTCTGTGTTGTTTCCTCTCGACCCCTTGGCACGGGCCACGGCGGCCCCCACCCAGTTGCAGTGGGTTTTGAGTTTCAAATACCTGGGCATTCAAATAAGTCGGGACCCTTCGGAATTCTACAAACTAAATCTTCGCCCTGTTCTGACGCAATTTAGAGCTAAGTGTGCCTCCTGGGGAAACCTCCCACTTAATTTGTTAGGACACATTAACTTGATAAAGATGGTTTTCCTTCCCAAATTCAATTACTTATTTAGAAATTCTCCAGTGTTGATCCCAAACACATTCTTTAGAGAACTGGATGGTTGTATTGGGTCCTTTATTTGGGGAGGTTCCACCCCTAGACTGGCACGATTCACCCTATGTCTTCCGGTGCGGTGTGGGGGACTGGCGTTGCCCAACTTCTGGGTTTATTACTGGGCGGCCATTTTGGTATCGGTCAGATGGTGGTTTCTCCGCTCTAGAGCCAATGCGGCGGTCTGCCTCGAGGCGGCTTTTCTGGGCTCCCTGGGAGATCTTGGGAATCTAGTGTATAGAGGACCTGGGGCCTATGTTAGTCTGCCGCTTCCAACTAGGACGACACTTAGAGTGTGGGTGGTAGCTAGAAGGAGGTTTCTCAAACCAAACCGCTGGTCGCCCTTTCAACCTTTGTGGGGTAATACTAGCTTCCCACATTTCCGTACAATCCCAGACCCACAACTCTGGGCAAAGTATGGGGTGAAGATTATTCGAGTCATTATGCCTGCTGGGAAATTATTGACGTTTAAAGACCTTTCAGACAAGTTTAAGCTACCCAGGTGGATGTACTTCCGCTATCAGCAATTGCGCCATGCGGCGCGAGCGCAGTTCCCAGAACCTATTGCCCTAACCATGGACCCCATAGAGGAGCTTTTGGCCCAGGAATCGCTTTCCAAGCCTCTCTCCTCCCTGTACCTGTCTCTGCTCAGCTTGGACTCTCCCAGACTGGAGAGGCTGTGGGAGACTTGGAGGGCGGATATTCCCACCTTGGAAAGAGAGGAATGGAACGAATGTTTTGAGGAGGGCTTTGGGTTGGTAATCTCATCCCGGGATAAAGTAATACAGGCCAAGTTTCTTCATAGGGTATATTACACCCCGCAGCGACTGCACAGACTGTACCCCTTGAGAGACCCCGTGTGTGGTAGGTGTAGGAGGGATGTGGGAACATATTTTCATATGTTTTGGACTTGTCCTGAAGTGACCAAGTTCTGGGCTGCAGTTTTTGAAGCCATTAATGAGCGTCTCAGGTTAACATTGAGGCCATCGCCAGAGTTGGCACTACTTGGGGTACAGGAAGACAATCAAACACCAAGATATACTAAACTTCTAATTGCTTTTTTGCTTTATTATGCAAAAAAAACCATTCTGCTTAGGTGGACATCTGCAATCCCCCCCACCATGACGCTCTGGGAAGAAACTATTAATAAGGCTCTCCCACTGTACAAAATGACATATTTGAATAGAAAATGTCCCAAAAAATTTGAGGGTATTTGGTCACCCTGGACAGCTTAAGGGTTTAGCCTAAATTACATGATGGTTGGTGTACATGACTGCTGTCTGAGATGCTCTGGCCTCCCCCCCCTCCCCGTTTTTCCCCCTCCCCTTTCCACCCCTCCCCCTTTCCTCTACCCCGCCCTCCCCTTCCCCCTCCCCCCCCTACCTAGTGTTACCCCATCCGGGTGTATGATGTTAAAAATTGGGTAATCTTCCCTTATTTCTTTGTTTTCTAATTGACTAAAATAAATTCCGCTCTATGTAAGGTTTAAACTGCTAAATTACATGATATGCGAGTTGAGGGATACTATTGCTTGTATTCTTGTGATTTTACCATCCATATATGACATGTATGACTTACCACTAGGGATGAGCCGAACACCCCCCTGTTCGGTTCGCACCAGAACATGCGAACAGGAAAAAAATTCGTTCGAACACGCGAACGCCGTTAAAGTCTATGGGACACGAACATGAATAATCAAAAGTGCTAATTTTAAAGGCTAATATGCAAGTTATTGTCAATAAAAGTGTTTGGGGACCCCGGTCCTCCCCCAGGGGACATGAATCAATGCAAAAAAAAGTTTTAAAAACGGCCGTTTTTTCAGGAGCAGTGATTTTAATAATGCTTAAAGTCAAACAATAAAAGTGTAATATCCCTTTAAATTTCATACCTGGGGGGTGTCTATAGTATGCCTGTAAAGGGGCGCATGTTTCCCGTGTTTAGAACAGTCTGACAGCAAAATGACATTTTGAAGGAAAAAACACATTTAAAACTACCCGCGGCTATTGCATTGCCGACAATACACATAGAAGTTCATTGATAAAAACGGCATGGGAATTCCCCACAGGGCAACCCCGAACCAAAATTAAAAAAAAAAAAATGATGTGGGAGTCCCCCTAAATTCCATACAAGGCCCTCCAGGTCTGGTATGGATATTAAGGGGAACCCCAGCCAAAATTTTAAAAAAAATTGACGTGGGGTTCCCCCTAAATTCCATACCAGACCCTTCAGGTCTGGTATGGATTTTAAGGGGAACCCCGCGCCAAAAAAAAAAAAAAAAACGGCGTGGGGTCTCCCCAAAAATCCATACCAGACCCTTATCCGAGCACGCAACCTGGCAGGCCGCAGGAAAAGAGGGGGGACGAGAGTGCGGCCCCCCCCTCCTGAACCGTACCAGGCCACATGCCCTCAACATTGGGAGGGTGCTTTGGGGTAGCCCCCCAAAACACCTTGTCCCCATGTTGATGAAGACAAGGGCCTCATCCCCACAACCCTGGCCGGTGGTTGTGGGGGTCTGCGGGCGGGGGGCTTATCGGAATCTGGAAGCCCCCTTTAACAAGGGGACCCCCAGATCCCGGCCCCCCCCTGTGTGAAATGGTAAGGGGGTACTTACCCCTACCATTTCACTAAAAAACTGTCAAAAATGTTAAAAATGACAAGAGACAGTTTTTGACAATTCCTTTATTTAAATGCTTCTTCTTTCTTCCTTCATCTTCTTCTTCTTCTGGTTCTTCTGGCTCTTCTGGTTCTTCCTCCGGCGTTCTCGTCCAGCATCTTCTCCGCGGCGTCTTCTATCTTCTTCTCCTCGGGCCGCTCCGCACCCATGGCATGGGGGGGAGGCTCCCGCTCTTCTCTTCATCTTCTTCTCTTCTTCATCTTCTTCTTCATCTTCTTCTTCTTCTTCTCTTCTTCCTTCTTCTCTTCTTCATTTCTTCTCCGGGCCGCTCCACAGCCATGCTGTGGCATGGAGGGAGGCTCCCGCTGTGTGACGGCGTCTCTTCGTCTGACGGTTCTTAAATAACGGGGGGCGGGGCCACCCGGTGACCCCGCCCCCCTCTGACGCACGGTGACATGACGGGACTTCCCTGTGGCATTCCCCGTGACGTCACAGGGAAGTCCCGTCAAGTCACCGTGCGTCAGAGGGGGCGGGGTCACCGGATGGCCCCGCCCCCCGTTATTTAAGAACTGTCAGACGAAGAGACGCCGTCACACAGCGGGAGCCTCCCTCCATGCCACAGCATGGCTGCGGAGCGGCCCGGAGAAGAAATGAAGAAGAGAAGAAGGAAGAAGAGAAGAAGAAGATGAAGAAGAAGATGAAGAAGAGAAGAAGATGAAGAGAAGAGCGGGAGCCTCCCCCCCCATGCCATGGGTGCGGAGCGGCCCGAGGAGAAGAAGATAGAAGACGCCGCGGAGGAGATGCTGGACGAGAACGCCGGAGGAAGAACCAAAAGAGCCAGAAGAACCAGAAGAAGATGAAGGAGAAAGAAGAAGCATTTAAATAAAGGAATTGTCAAAAACTGTCTCTTGTCATTTTTAACATTTTTGACAGTTTTTTAGTGAAATGGTAGGGGTAAGTACCCCCTTACCATTTCACACAGGGGGGGGCCGGGATCTGGGGGTCCCCTTGTTAAAGGGGGCTTCCAGATTCCGATAAGCCCCCCGCCCGCAGACCCCCACAACCACCGGCCAGGGTTGTGGGGATGAGGCCC
Source organism: Lithobates clamitans (assembly GCA_037952925.1). Lineage (NCBI taxonomy): Eukaryota > Metazoa > Chordata > Amphibia > Anura > Ranidae > Lithobates > Lithobates clamitans. The sequence continues at coordinate 15,506,267 of JBBGZY010000573.1, forward strand.
TTGTCTTCATCAACATGGGGACAAGGTGTTTTGGGGGGCTACCCCAAAGCACCCTCCCAATGTTGAGGGCATGTGGCCTGGTACGGTTCAGGAGGGGGGGGGGCCGCACTCTCGTGCGGCCTGCCAGGTTGCGTGCTCGGATAAGGGTCTGGTATGGAATTTAGGGGGAACCCCACGTCAATTTTTTTTAAAATTTTGGCTGGGGTTCCCCTTAATATCCATACCAGACCTGAAGGGCCTTGTATGGAATTTAGGGGGACCCCCACATCATTTTTTTTTTTTTTTTTTGGTTCGGGTTGCCCTGTGGGGAATTCCCATGCCGTTTTTATCAATGAACTTCTATGTGTATTGTCGGCAATGCAATAGCCGCGGGTAGTTTTAAATGAGTTTTTTCCTTCCAAATGTCATTTTGCTGTCAGACTGTTCTAAACACAGGAAACATGCGCCCCTTTACAGGCATACTATAGACACCCCCCAGGTACGAAATTTAAAGGGATATTACACTTTTATTGTTTGACTTTAAGCATTAATAAAATCACTGCTCCTGAAAAAACGTCCGTTTTTAAAACTTTTTTTTGCATTGATCCATGTCCCCTGGGGCAGGACCCGGGTCCCCAAACACTTTTTATGACAATAACTTGCATATAAGCCTTTAAAATTAGCACTTTTGATTTCTCCCATAGACTTTTAAAGGGTGTTCCGCGGCATTCGAATTTGCCGCGAACACCCCAAATTGTTCGCTGTTCGGCGAACTCGACTCGAACTCGAAGCTCATCCCTACTTACCACTTATTTCTTTCTGTCTGTACCATGTTGATTTTTTTTATCAATAAAATGAGATTTTTGACCGTGAAAAAAGGGGCAGAGACCCTTCCTCCTCATAGACCTTGAGTACAGACCTTGACATTGATTGTCCGATAGAACTTTTGCCTGGATCTGAAGTTCCCTTTGGAAGGATTTTTCCACTAACAGAGCAGGAGCTGGATACCCTTAAGGTCTATATCGATGAGAATCTAAAGAGAGGTTTTATCCATCCATTCACCTCACCGGCTGGGGCTGGCATTTTCTTGGCCAAATTGCTAGCACTGCAATTGCTTTCTTTTCAGCTGGTAGACTCTGCCTCCTTTCATGAATTTGCGGAATGTGCTGTACCTCAGTGGCAGGTTCTAAAACGCCATTTCTTTTCATGGAAGGCCATTCCGGCTCTCTACCGGCATGTGGAAGGCAATGTTTTGGCCTTGTTGGACAGGGCAGTCAGCAGTAAGGTTCATATTACCGCTGACTCGTGGTCCAGCAGGCATGGGCAAGGTCATTACCTTTCCTTCACGGCGCACTGGGTAACTCTGCTGGCAACTATTCTATTCTAATCTTTTCTATTTGAATTCGAATTCATTCTATATGAAATTCGAATTTTGGAAGATGATATATATATATATATGTTTTCTATGCTGGACCATTGTTTTTCTATGCTATTATTCTCTATTATTTTCTATTTTATTCTAATCTTTTCTATTTTAATGCAAATTCATTCTATACGAAATTCGAATTTCAGAAAATGGTTATATAGAAATAGAATGAAATTGAATTCTAATAGAAAAGACTAGAATAGAAAAAACTATAGAACAGAACAAATATAATATATAATATATATATATATATATATATATATATATATATATATATATATATATATATATATATATATATATATATATATATATATATAACCATCTTCCGAAATTGAAATTTGGTACAGAATGAATTTGAATAGAAAAGATTAGAATAGAATAGAAAATAATAGACAAGAACAGCATAGAAAAACAATAGAACAGAATAGAAAAAATATAATATAATATATATAATAAAATATAATATATATAATATATTCTATTCTAATCTTTTCTATTCAGATTCATTCTGTACCAAATTCTAATTCCGGAAGATGGTTTTATATATATATATATATATATATATATATATATATATATATATATATATATATATATATATATATATATATATATATATATATATATATATATATATATATATATATATATATATATGTATATTTTTTTTTTCTATCCTGTTCTATTGTTTTTTCTATTCTAGTCTTTTTCTATTAGAGTTCTATTTCATTCTATGCCATATATAACCATATTCCGAAATTTGAATTTCGTATGAAATGAATTCGAATTGGAGTAGAAAAGATTAGAATAGAGTAGAAACGAATAGACTGGAAAAACAATAGAACAGAATAGAGTAAAATATAATATATATATTATATTTTATTCTGTTCTATTATTTTTCTAGTCTATGCTTTTCTATTATTTTCTATTCTAATCTTTTCTATTCAAATTTGAATTCATTCTATACAAAATTCGAATTTCAGAAGCCATCTTCCGAAATTCGAATTTCGTAAAGAATTAATTCAAATTTGAGTAGAAAAGTTTAGAATAGGATAGAAAAGAAAAGAATAGCATAGCATAGAAAAACAATAGAACAGAATAGAATGAAAAATAATATATATATATTATATTTTAATAAATTTTTCTATTTTTATTTTATTCTATTCTGTTCTATTGTTTTTCTAGTCTATTCTTTTCTATTATTTTCTATTCTAATCTTTTCTATTCAAATTCAAATTAATTCTATACGAAATTAGAATTTCAGAAGCCATCTTCCGAAATTCGAATTTCGTATAGAATGAATTCAAATTTGAGTAGAAATGTTTAGAATAGAATAGAAAAGAATAGCATAGAAAAACAATGGAACAGAATAGAAAAAAATATAATATATATATACTATATTTTATTCTATTCTGTTCTATTATTTTTCTAGTCTATTCTTTTCTATTATTTTCTATTCTAATCCTTTCTATTCAAAACAGAAAAAAAAATATATATATAATATTTTTTTCTATTCTGTTTTGAATAGAAAAGATTAGAATAGAAAATAACAGAAAAGAATAGACTAGAAAAACAATAGAACAGAATAGAAAAAAATATAATATATATATTATAATTTTTCTATTCTGTTCCATTGTTTTTCTATTATTTTCTATTCTAATCTTTTCTATTTTAATTCAAATTCATACTATACGAAATTTGAATTTTGGAAGATGTATATATAATATTTGTTCTATGCTGGTCTATTGTTTTTCTATGCTATTCTTTTCCATTTTTTTCTATTTTATTCTAATCTTTTCTATTTCAATATGAATTCATACTATACAAAATTTGAATTTCGGAAAATTGTTATATAGAAATAGAATGAAATCAAATTCTAAAAGAAAAGACTAGAATAGAAAAAACAATAGAACAGAATAGAAAAAAATATTATATATATATGTATATATAACCATCTTCCGAAATTGGAATTAGAATAGAATATATTATTATTATTTTTTTTTCTATTCTGTTCTATTGTTTTTCTATGCTATTCTTTTCTATTATTTTCTATTCTATTCGAAATCACTTTCGTTCCATCACGAATTTCGCAAAATGGTTATATATAGTTTACTTTTTCAAATTCGGTCAAATTTTTTCGAATGCGGTAGAATTTTTAGAATTTGATAGTTTTTTCGAATGCGGTAGAATTTTTTCGAATTTGATAGTTTTTTTTCGAATGCGGTAGAATTTTTTTTGAATCTGACAGTTTTTTTTCGAATACGGGCAAATTTTTCGAATTTGAATATGAAACTAAATGAATCCTGAAAAAGGAATGTAATGAATGCAACAAATTTAACTAAACAAATTTAGTTAAATAACGAATCAAAACGAAACGAAACTAAACAAATTTTTTCATACTGCACATGTCTAGCACTGGTCTATTCAGAGCAGAGCTCTGCAAGCCTTTGCCTATGTGAAAGGGGGTGTGCCTTTCCTCCAATCAGCTGTTTCTCAGTGTAATCCAACACTACACAGACAGTGCATAACGAGGAAGTAAACATCTCTAACATGATGTTCACTTTCTAAAGAATATAGAAAGGGAAAGACAGCAGATATACGGTGTCTTGAAAAAGTATTCATACCCCTTTACATTTTCCACATTTTGTCATATTATAACCAAAAATGTAAATGTATTTTATTGGGATTTTATGTGATAGACCAACACAAAGTGGTACATAACTGTGAAGTGGAAGGAAAATATTAAATGTTTTTCAAAATGTTTTTCCAATAAATATGTAGAAAGTGTAGTGTGCATTTGTATTCAGCCCCCCTGAGTCAATACTGTAGAACCACCTTTCTTTGCAATTACAGCTGCAAGGATTTTTGGGTATGTCTCTACTTCCATCTAGAGAGTGACATTTTTGCCAATTCTTCTTTGCAAAATAGCTCAAGCTCTGTCAGATTGGATGGAGAGTGTCTGTGAACAGCAATTTTCAAGCCTTGCCACAGATTCTCTATTGCATTTTGGTCTGGATTTTCAGTAGGCCTTTCTAACACATGAATATGATTTGATCTAAACCATTCTATTGTAGCTCTGGCTGTATGTTTAGGTTTGTTGTCCTACTGGAAGGTGATCCTCTGCCCCAGTCTCAAGTCTTTTGCAGACTCTAACTTGTTTTCTTCTAAAATTGCCCTGTATTTTGGCTCTATCCATCTTCCCATCAACTTTGACCAGCTTCCCTGTCCCTTCTGAAGAAAAGCATCCCACAACATGATGCTGCCACGACCATGTTTCATGGTGGGGATGGTGTGTTCAGGGTGATGTGCAGTGTTAGTTTTGCGCAACACATAACTTTTGCTTTTAGGCCAAAAAGTTAAATTTTGGTCTCATCTGACCAGAGCACCTTCTTCCACATGTTTGCTGTGTCCCCACATGGCTTCACCCAAACTGCAAATGGGACTTCTTATGGTTTTTTTTTTTCAACAATGGCTTTCTTCTTGCCACTCTCCAAAAAAAGTCAGATTTGTGGAGTGCACGACTAATAGTTGTCCACAGAATTCTTCCACTTGAGCTGTGGATCTCTGCAGCTCCTCCAGAGTTACCATGGGCCCCTTGGCTGCTTCTTTGATTAATACTCTCCTTGTCCGGCCTGTCAGTTTAGTTGGATGGCTATGTCTTGGTAGGTTTGCAGTTGTGCCATACTCTTTCCATTTTCAGATGATGGATTGAACAGTGCATCGTGAGAAATTCAAAGCTTGGGATATTTTTGTATAACCTAACCCTGCTTTAAACTTTTCCACAACTTTATCCCTGATCTGTCTGGTGTGTTCCTTGGCCTTCATGATGCTTCTTGTTCACTAAGATTCTTGAACAAACCTCTGGGCTTCACAGAACAAGTTACATAGTTACATAGTAGGTGAGGTTGAAAAAAGACACAAGTCCATCAAGTCCAACCTATGTGTGTGATTATATGTCAGTATTACCTTGTATATCCCTGTAAGTTGTGATTGTTCAGGTGCTTATCTAATAGTTTTTTAACCGCTTGTCGACCAGCCGCCGCAGTTGTACTGCGGCAACATGGCTCAGCTGCGCGAAACGCCGTCATGTTACGGCGGTAACATAGACGGCCACTAGGGGGCGTGCGCGCGCCCCCTGCTTACTCACAAAGCCAATGCGGGTGCCCGGCGGTCGCAATCACCGCCGACTCCCGCGATCGCTCAGGGCACACTGAGAACTGGGATCTGTGTGTGTAAACACACAGTCTCCGGTTCTCTGAGGGGAGGACAGACAGATCGTCTGTTCATACAGACCGTTTGTTCATACAGAGTATGAACAGCGATCTGTCATCTCCTCTGCACAGTCCCATCCCCCCTTCAGTTAGAACACACACTAGGACACCCCTTCACTGCCTCCTAGTGGTTAACCCCTTCACTGCCAGTGACATTTTTACAGTAATCAATGCAATTTTATAGCATTGATTGCTGTAAAAATGCCAATAGTCCCAAAAATGTGTCAAAATTGTCCGACGTGTCTGCCATAATGTCTCAGTCCCGATAAAAATCGCAGATCACCGCCATTACTAGTAAAAAAAAATAATAATAAAAAAGCCATAAAAGTATCCCCTATTTTGTAGACGCTTTTTTTTATATATTTTTGGGGTATATTTATTATAGCAAAAGTAAAAAATATTGTTTTTTTTCAAAATTGTCGCTCTTGTTTTGTTTATAGAGCAAAAAATAAAAACCGCAGAGGCAATCAAATACCACCAAAAGAAAGCTCTATTTGTGGGAAAAAAAAGGACATCAATTTTGTTTGAGTGCAACGTCACACAACCGCACAGTTGTCAGTTAAAACTACGCAGTGCCGAATCGCAAGAAGTGCTCTGGTCAGGAAGGGGGTAAAATCTTCCGGGGCTGAAGCAGTTAAACTATCAATGCCCTCCCTGAATCCACCATCTGTGGAAGGGAATTCCACATCCTTGCCGCTCTTATGCCCCGTACACACGATCGGACATTGATCGGAAATTTCGACAACAAAATCCATGGATTTTTTCTGAAGGATATTGGCTCAAACTTGTCTTGCATACACATGGTCACACAAAGTTGGTCGGAAATTCCGAACGTCAAGAACGCGGTGACGTACAACACGTACGAGGAGCCCAGAAAAATTATGTTCAATAGCCAGGGCTGCTCTTCTGCTTGATTCTGAGCATGCGTGGCGCTTTGTGCATCGGAATTGTCTATACACAATCTGAATTTCCGACATCGGACTTTGTTGTCGGAAAATTTAAGGTCCTGCTCTCAAACTTTGTGTGTCGGAAATTCCGATGGAAAAAGTCAGACGGATCCCACACACGGTCGGAATTTCCGACAACAAGCTCCGATCGCACATATTCCCCCGGAAAGTCTGACCGTGTGTACAGGGCATTACAGTAAAGAACCCTCTACGCAGTTTAAGGTTAAGTCTCTTTGGCTCTCATAGAGAACCATTAATTTTGAAATGTCCAAAAAAAAAAACGCTTGGATCGGCTAAACGCTGTATTTTAACGTTTACATACGTTTACAAGCAGTTAAATGTATTTGGCATTTGAAATGCTAGTAAACCAATGTCCTGAACGCGATTTATCTGATTTCAAAAAAACTTCAGTAAACTCAACTGCCTCTAAACTACTAGAAGCGACTGAGTACATGTACACATAAGATAACATAGAGGAGAGTGTTATGTTCCATGAGTTTAGCAGCTGCAGTGTACATGAAGCCTAAGGCAAATCGACTGTGCAATTTGCAAGTTGCTCCAGAGCTTAGCAAATGAAGCAAACCTTCACTCTACAAAAAATACGTGCAAGGGAAAAAAAAGAATTTTTGCTTGAACATGATTGGATGATGGAAGTCAGGAAAGCTCCCCCTCATTAACTAAGCTCTGGAGTAACTACACTTGCAAAGTCCTCAGTCTATGTGCCACCCCATTAAATGTAGTGAAATATATTTATTTTCTGTGGTAATTTTGCCAGATTTTTCGAGACTTTGTGTATATACAAGCATATCAATAATTTGCTGCAAACCTCCCAATCACTCCAAACATAATACAATGTCCATGCATATCATAATGGGCTAATCCCTTGTTTGAACATACAGTATGTCATATGTAGTGGGGAGACTTTACTTATTCACAATTATTTTTAGAGATATCTTTGGCTCATATATTCGCAAGATAGAATGGGATTATGAATAGACAAGTATTCTTACAAAGGTGTGGGACTTGAGCTGTTAGGAGAGGGGTGTCATCAATTTGAAGGTTTGACAGATGGATACCAGAGTGACACTTTCAAGAACACCAGAGAATGACAATGGCTGTTCTCTAACAAGAAAACACAGACCTGTCCAAAGATATAGCAATGACTTCCCAAATATTACAGCAAAAAATACTTTAAAGCAGGGTTTCACAACCAGGGTTCCTTACACACATATATAAATACCCTTCTTCTTCCAATTAAATAGTAATCCTTGTGTTTTTTATTGGTGGAAGAAGGGTATTTACAGTATATACATTGTATACTATTTTCATTCAATATTTGCCATTTTTAAAGATATTTTGTATTTACTTCATTGAAGTTTTTTGATACACCACGTGTGTCCTGTGAAAGCAGCTCCCCTTTGACTGGTATTACCGTATATACTCGAGTATGAGTCGAATTTTTCAGCCCTTTTTTTTGGGCTGAAAGTGTCCCCTTCGACTTATACTCGAGTCACCGCCGTCTGTCTGCATGATCAGCGTGTCATGCAGGTAGACGGCGGCCAGTGTGTGATGATAATGTTCGGAGGCTATTCCAGCTTTCAAAAGCCGTGCCTCCTGCTAATCTGTGATAGGCTGAACAGCTGTCAGTGTACAGCCTATCACGGACATTCTCTCATCCTCGTCCGTGGTATGAGAATGAGAGAATGTCCGTGATAGGCAGTCAGCAGTCAGCCTATCACAGACGAGGAGGAGGCGCGGCTTTTGAACTGTGGAATGGCCACCGAACAGTATCATCACACGCCGGCCGCCGTCTGAGGATGGAGATCGCCACAGGGAGGATGGAGATCGCCACAGGGAGGATGGAGATCGCAACAGGGAGGCTGCACAGGACACAGGTAGGCTGCACACGCACACAGGACATGTACAGGACACAGGGACACAGGAACACAGGACACATGTACAGGACACACATGTACAGGACACACATGTACAGGACACATGCACAGGGTACAGGACGGCTGCACAGGACACAGGGAGGCATGCAGCTGCAGATGGGCATTGTTGACCCTCTGCATTTCTCACCCTCGTCTTATACTCGGGTCAATAAGTTTTTCCCAGTTTTTTGTGGTAAATTAGGGGCCACGACTTATACTCAGAACAACTTATACTCGAGTATATACGGTATATTCACCTGTTTTCTTTTGTAGTAATACATATGCTACAGGGATCACACTAACTTAGTGAGTTGGCATATTTCTACAGTTTAAATCATTTTACTTCTTTATTAGCAGTAAAAACCAACAGGGGTTCCAATTCTTCTCCACTGTTTTCATTCCACTGAAAATCATATGAGATAAAATACTGCATGGATTAATGAGATAAATTTTTATTTCGATCGAATACCGCATGCAGTATTTTAGTAGCGTTTTTTGTGAATTGCAAAAAACTTTTGAAAAACACTTTCAGCTATTTTACTGCAAATTTTAACCATTTCAGCTCTTGTTAAAGGGGGCTTCCAGATTCTGATAAGCCCCCCGTCTACAGACCCCGACAACCAATGGCCAGAGTTGTCGGGAAGAGGTCCTTGATGGGGGCAAAGCACCCACCCCCTTATGTTGAGGGCATGTGGCCTGGATCGATTCAGGAGGTGGGGGAGGCACTCGCTCGCCCCCCCCTTTCCTGACCTGCCAGGCTGCATGCTTGGATAAGGGTCTGGTATAGATTTAAGGGGGGGCATGCCAATTTTTTAAAAAAATTGTGCCATAGAGTTCCATGAAGGCCCTGGTATGGACTGGGGGGGGGAAACCACACGCCGTTTTTTCTTTTTTTTTTCATCTATATTGCCGAGAGCCTGCAATAAATTACAGCTAGATAAAAAATGTATTGTTTCATCTTCGTCTCCTATGGCAACAGTCTTAGAACAGTTTCTAACACACATTGTAACAAACTCCTTCACTGTTATACAAACACTTCTTGTAGATTAGCAAATGTATAAAAGCTGCGCATTCAAAAATTGATCAATCAAATTATTATTGAATAGTCCTTGTGATTAAATGTCCAATAAAGTGAGGAAAAATTATAGATAATGAATGGTGAAATTTTTTTTTATAATATTCAATATTCGGTGGTTGATAGTAGAAATTCAGGTAACACAATTCCTGTTAGATGGAATGCTTAACAGATAGCAAGCCAACTACACAGGTGGCTATAAACCCAGCCTGGGCCTTTGGGGAACCTTTCCGGATACGTCCTGGACAAATCCCACTCATAAGCCAAATCGGATCCACGAAGGTTGTACTTAAAAAAAGTTTAGTATAATATAGCGTAATACTGACACCAATATTGTATTTAAGAAAGCTAATAAATAAGTATATATGTGACACTCCACCAGTGATAAATCATATGAATCATAAACCATCCAGTGTGTATAAACACAAACGGAATAATAGAGTGAGTGACATCAACCATGCATAGTGGTGAAAAACCTCCTATTTGGAGAGCTGGTACATAAAACCATCCAAAAAGCCATATACCAGAGTTAAAACCAAAGAGGCATGTGATTGACCACCAGATGACAGATGGAAAAAGGAAGGAATCTAAGGCCGCTTACCAGAAAATGTAAAATTGTGCATATAATTGACCACCGGATGATGAATGGAAATAAATACCAAGGTGCAGCAAAGCGCATGAATGTCTTGCTTACCAGATAGCAGCCTCAGAAAAAATCGACCCCTTTTGTCAAAGGAAGTCAAACAGCACTCACAGGTAAGTGTGTCTCCTCATTGGGACTGTGATCACTCATCCAACGATATCCCAGCTATAGGAGAAAAAGTTTGATAATGTTTGATAACTTCTTGTAGATTCTCAGCCCATTGAACTCCCAGTCTCTCTCACTAGACTTGCTGATTCACTGCCACTGAATCCTGTGACCTCTTGTATTCTTCTTACTTTAGTATCTTCTTCAAGAGTCACCCTTGGCACTCCAGATACTCCTCAAGCGTCACCCCACTGGCTGGGTCCCTGGCTTGGCCCCTGCTGAAGTTTCCAGATTCCTTACCATCCCCGGGTGGTGAGAATACTGCTCTGGTACTTGCTTAGGTTACTCACTGTGGTCCCTGGTAATAAAGTGGATGGTCCCTTAATGGCGATAGCTTCACCTCTACCTCCGACCATGACAGGTTCTCTGGCCGGCAGAACCGTCACTTCTGGTTGGACTGCAAGTCGCGATCCCAACCCTGCGCTGCTCTCTCTTGCTTCTGGATAGGCCCTCAGACAACCTAGCAGCCAGATGTGCCCGGAATAGGCCCAAACTTCGGCCTAGCAGCCCGGGCAGCACAACACACGTCCATCCAGACAACTGTTCAGGTGGCACAGAACCCCAATCACCTGACTCAACCTAAATGTATAAGCTCTCCCAGCAGGCTAAGGGGCCAAGAAAACCCCTGCCTATTTGCTGAGTCACAAAAAATACTCTTAATCTGTCCTTGCATCACCCGTGTCTTGTCTAATGTCAGCAGGTACCCAGCCACCCAGCGACAAAAGAGAGAAGTGCACCAATTCCAGACTTAGGGTGAAATCAATTGATCCCTAGCAATTGGCCAAGGCAACTATAACTGGCAGATAAATTTAATAGCAACCCTGCCTAAACATCAGGGTGCTACAACTGCTATAGCCAATCAGAGGCTATCACAGAAATCATGTGTTTGGGATCAGGTTCCCTCAGGTCCTGATCATTAGTAGAGACCCGGGGCTGTGACCGAAAGCCCAGTCTCAGTGTTGGGACTGGGAATGGCCTTATCGAGCACACCCCTAGCACAAACACAAGAACACATATATGCGGTGCCCAGGATTAAAGCCCACTTCCTGGATGCCGCATAGATGTTACTCAGTCGTAAAAGTGTTAAAGCGTAACTCCAAGCTCAAGTCCCTAGTCCCTAGACAATACCACTGCAGGAGGTTGTTCACATGCTGTGGACATGATACTTTGCATTGCAGCCACAACAAATTTAACACAGTATAGGGCTGTCCTTCAACCTCCAGCCAAACATTTAGCATTAGTCCTTTAAATTACTATAAATGTAAAAAACTGTAAGAAAACCCCCCAAAAACAGGCATTCAGAAGGCTGCAATGCCTGACAGCAACTGCTTATCCATACAATGAAAAGTGATGCACTGCAGATTGCTTTTCAGAGAATGGACTAGTGCATAGGTGTGCACAGCCTATTGCATTAGGGTGTGCACCCCAAAGCCGCAATGAATGGTGGGTGTGGCCAAATTGTGTTTACAGTATGAGGGGCTTAAATTGGACTGGTTAAATAATACAAAAGCCTTCCTGTTGCCATAAAATATGCTTTTGGTCTTCCCTCCCCCTAGTAGGGGGCATTCACACTGATGTCATATGGTTTTCATGGTTGTAGCACAGTGTGCCTGCAGTTTCCGTGTGGGTTAGTTGCACTTTGCCATAGACTTCTATTATATCCAGTGGTTTTAGTGCGCTTTGTATAAAACAAAAACTGAAAGGTTGGTTTTGGTGCACTTTCAGAAAGCGCATCAAAATCAGGGGACATATTAGTCTACAGCAAAATACAGCTAACCCGCACGAAAACCGCGGGTACACTGCGCTGCACCCATGGTGTGGGAAAACCGCACCGCATTAGTTTGAAAAACCAAGTTGATCATTTATTATTACTGACCTCTGAACGCTCTGTTAATTACTACTGATCACTGAACTCTGCCTCATTTACTACTGATCCCTGAACTCTGGTTTACTTACTACTGATCCCTGAACTCTAGTTCAATTACTACTGACCCCTGAACTCTTGTTCAATTACTACTAACCCCTGGCTGAACTCCGCTTCATTTACTACTGACCTTTGAACTACTGATGTCTAAACTCTGGTTCACTTACTACTGATCCCTGAACTCTGGTTCACTTACTACTGATCCCTAAACTCTGGTTCACTTACTTCTGATCCCTGAACTCGCCTGATGTACTACTGATCCCTGAACTTTTGTTCACTTACTACTGATCCCTGAAAACCGCATCACTTACTACCAACCCCTGAACTCTTGTTCACTTACTACTGATCCTTAAACTATCATTCTTTTACCACTGACCCCTGAACTCTGGTTCATTTACTACTGATCCCTGAACTCTGGTTCACTTACTACTTTTCCCTGAACTATGGTTCAATTACTATTAACCCCTGAACTCTGGTTAATTTACTACTGATCTCTGAACTCTGCCTCACTTACTACTAACCCCTGAACTCCGCCTCACTTACTACTGACCCCTGAACTCTGGTTCATTTACTACTGATCCCTGAACTCTGATTTAGTTACTACTGATCCCTGAACTCTGCCTCACTTACTACTGACCTCTGAACTGTGGTTCAATTCTATTGATCTCTGAACTATGCCTCACCTACTACTGACCCCTGAACTCTGCCTCACTTACTATTGACCTCTGAACTTTGCATCACTGCTGAAACCTAACTTACTACTGAAACCCACCTTACTACTGACCTCTGAATCCCTTGCGACTGACCTCTGAACTCTGCCTCACTTACTACTGACCCCTGAACTCTGGTTCACTTATTAATGACCCCCTGAACTCTGGTTCATTTACTACTGATCCCTGAACTCTGGTTCACGTACTACTATTCCCTGAACTATGGTTCAATTACTATTGATCCCTGAACTCTGGTTCATTTACTACTGATCTCTGAACTTTGCCTCACTTACTACTGACCCCTGAACTCTGGTTCACTTACTACTGATCCCCGAACTCTGGTTCAATTACTACTGACCCCTAAACTCTGGCATAATTACTACTAATCTCTGAACTCTGCCTCACTTACTACTGACCTCTGAACTGTGGTTCAATTCTATTGATCTCTGAACTATGCCTCACCTACTACTGACCCCTGAACTCTGCCTCACTTACTACTGACCCCGGAACTCTGCCTCACTTACTACTGACCCCTGAACTCTGGTTCACTGATTACTGATCCCAGAACTCTGCCTCACTTACTACTGACCTCTGACCTACTGACCCCCGAACTCTGCCTCACTTATCCCTGAACTCTGTCTCACTTACTACTGACCCCTGAACTCTACCTCACTTACTATTGACCTCTGAACTTTGCATCACTTACTACTGACACCTAAACTTCACCTCACTACTGACCTCTGAATCACTTGCGACTGACCTCTGAACTCTGCCTCACTTACTACTGACCCCTGAACTCTGGTTCACTTATTAATGACCCCCTAAACTCTGCTTCATCTACTATTTACCTCTGAACTCCACACCCCTTAATACTGACCTTAATACTGACTGTCACTTCTGAGCTCTGTCTCACTTACTACAGAGGTCAGAGGTCAATAGTGACACAGAGTACAGAGTGCAGTAGTAAGTGACCCTCTGTCCCCTCTGTCTCTCATTTTTGCACTGCTTACCTGTGTTCTCCTTCTCCCTATACTTTTCACAGTACTTTGGATACTGCAGCTCTGGTTTATCTCCCCCTTCTCCTTTTCACTGGTCCTGTAGGTAGAGCTAAATTACAGCTACTCATAGCCCCGCCTACTGGAACTGGGAATAGGAGAAGGAAAGGGGGGGGGGGGTATGGAGAGCTGGAGTTGCAGTATTTTGAATAATGTGAAAAGTCCAGGGGAAAGAACAGAATCCAATCCTATTTCTGTGTCTCTCGTACAGCTGTGCTCGTCATAGGCAGCTATGGGGGGAAACACTGTTTGTTTATGTCAGGGAGGGGGCGGGTACTAAAGAACGGCATGGAAAACAGGGGGCAGGCTATGATTGACTATGATTGGCTTATAGATCCATCCTCACTGCGGCACCGGCTTTAGCTCCCATCCTCTTCCTGGTATAAAACCAATCACAATTATTCATAGTCCTGTCTCCCTACTCTCTGTGCTGGCCCTTAGTGCCCACCACCTTATCAACATAAGCAAACAACATTTCCTCTGTAGCTGCCTATAAGAAGCACAGCTGCATGGGAGACCCAGAACAGTGTTTCTCTGGAGCTGAGTGCCGGAACATACTGCTGGGACCCAGCAGTTGGGAGGCACGAGCGCAGGGTGATTAGGGTGTGCCAAGGCACACCCGGAACACCCCATGTGCATGCCTATGGACTAGTGTTATGACTAAGGCCTTATAGGCTGAAACGCATCAACGGTTTTCATCTGCGTTTGTTCACTGTGGCTTGTCAATAAAAACGAAGATTTTTTTAAAGAGCAACAACTGGAGTGCAGATCATTTTTCCTACATTACTTTACTCAGCCAGCGACTGTGGATCGAGCACCCGGGAGCTCTGCTATCTATATGTTGTATGGGTAGTAGCACTGACATTTCTGTTTATACTAGTGTGAACCTAGCCTTAATGCTGCAGCAACCAGCGCCACTTTATCACGTGGTGTCACGTTTTACAGCATACCTCTGTTAATTCAGGAGATGGGGCAGAGCCATGATGCCCTGGACTCATCCAAAAATTATTGAATGATGCTGGGTGTCATTGGCAGGTGATCTCTAGATTACTGCCAACCCATGCAGGAAGGGTCGGAACCAACAAGTGCCTTGCCCTACACCTTCCCCACTGGGTCCAAATGCATGGCTCCTTGCAAGCCCCGTGGACTATAGACACGCCCAGAGGGGACAGAGGGAACGAGCAAACATTGTGGGACCACCGCACGCAACGGTTTTTATTAATTATAACTATGCGACACAGGCCCACCTTCCCATCCCCAAATTAATTTAAAACCGCCCCAAAGAAGACCAGAAGAGGAAAAAGGGTCGAAATGCATTGGGGTATTCATGGGGATTCATATGGATAGTATTGATACAATGTGCCTCGCCCTACACCTTCCCCACTGGGTCCAAATGCATGGCTCCTTGCAAGCCCCGTGGACTATAGACACGCCCAGAGGGGACAGAGGGAACGAGCAAACATTGTGGGACCACCGCACGCAACGGTTTTTATTAATTATAACTATGCGACACAGGCCCACCTTCCCATCCCCAAATTAATTTAAAACCACCCCAAAGAAGACCAGAAGAGGAAAAAGGGTCGAAATGCATTGGGGTATTTATGGGGATTCATATGGATAGTATTGATACAATGTGCCTCGCCCTACACCTTCCCCACTGGGTCCAAATGCATGGCTCCTTGCAAGCCCTGTGGACTATAGACACGCGCAGAGGGGACAGAGGGAATGAGCAAACATTGTGGGACCACCGCACGCAACGGTTTTTATTAATTATAACTATGCGACACGGGCCCACCTTCCCATCCCCAAATGAATTAAACCCCCCCGCAAGAAGACCAGAAGAGGAAAAAGGGTCGAAATGCATTGGGGTATTCATGGGGATTCATATGGATAGTATTGATACAATGTAACTGTTCAACAAGAACTTTTTTAATGAATTGATTGCCATGGGAGATGGTCCTTTGTTGTTGCTTGTGTCGACTACTGGAAATTGTATGCAATATTAATTGTATCTATTTAATGCATTCTATGTCTGAATTAAAGAATATTTTTACTAACATGGTTTCAGAAATATTTTGCTGCTTAAAAGCCCCCTGGGGAAACTTTTCCACTAATTTTGCAATGCTTTTTGGGGTGTGCAGCTGTGTCAACTCTTGCATGTGTTACTTCACTTTGTTGCTAGGTGTCATTAAAGCTAGACAAGGAGCATTGTTAAATCATTGAGCAGGTGATATGGCAGTAGTGCTGGAGATAGAGCAATAGCCTGCTTAATTACTTTTCAAATTGTCTTTTGCTTTTTTTTGACCCAACCTAGAATTGGCCTTTAAGAATTATGCTGGTGTTCCAGTATTTCATGTTATGCTGACATTTTGAGTTAAAAAAAGATGTTTCTTCTTGTGAACTGACTCATTCCCCTCACATCCACAAAACAATTATAGAAAATAAAAGATAACATTCTCTGCATAAAAGTGGTGTATATTGCTGTGCCAGCGTGGGCAGGAACAAAATGATTGACGGGTGTATCGGCAAGCTTAATACACCTTAATAGTTTAGTAAATAATTAGCTACACAAATAGACTGAGGAAACACTGGGAAACCAGTGGAAGCACAATCAATACGATACACATAAAACAGGCTGGGCCATTCAACAAGAAATGATGGTGAGCCATGAAATGGAGAGGGATATATAGCAGGCTGTTATCACTGTAATTAGGATGTATATCTGAAAAGAGTTAGTGTAAATCAGCTTACGTAAAATAATAACCAACTATCAGACACAAATGGCCGTTAAGGGACACATCACATTGCTATTCTCCATTGATCTTCAGTTTTTTTATAACTATGCAATTCATTTAAGTATATTTATTTTAAGTACTTGCTTCCAGATCAATTATACCTGCCACCAATTCACAAAAAGAGAATTTTCTACCAATCAGCTCTTATTAGGGGTGAATTACACCCCATAAATAATAATAGTAGATAAATCCACCCATGCATGTTTGTATTTAAAGGCACACATTATTTTTAGGTTAATACTTGCCAGCATCATGGTTTTGTAAAATTAAAGAATTCCACATAGATCGATTTATCTGTCTATGTACTATCTCTCTATCTACACAGAGCAAAATGATAAAGGCAACACTTTTGTGTTTGCCCCGATTTATCATGAGCTGAACTTAAAGATCTACGACTTTTTCTATGTACACAAAAGGCCTATTTCTCTCAAATATTCTTCACAATTCTGTCTAAATCTGTGTTAGTGAGCACTCCTCCTTTGCCGAGATAATCCATCCACCTCACAGGTGTGGCATATCAAGATACGCATTTTGCACATTTTAGAGTGGCCTTTTTTTGTGGCCAGCCTAAGGCACACCTGTGCAATAATCATGCTGTCTAATCAGCATCTTGATTTGCCACTCCTGTGAGGTGGATGGATTATCTTGGCAAAGGAGAAGTACTCACACAGATTTAGACAGATTTGTGAACAATATTAGAGAGAAATAGGCCTTTTGTGTATATAGAAAAAGTCATAGATCTTTGAGTTCAGCTCATGATAAATAGGGGCAAACACAAAAATGTTGCATTTATAATTTTGCTCAGTCTATCTATCTATCTATCTATCTATCTATCTATCTATCTATCTATCTATCTATCTATCTATCTATCTATCTATCTATGTACTATCTATCTATGTACTGTACTAGTTATCTATCTATGTACCTATCTATCTAATTGCCTATCTATGTACTATCTATCTATCTACTATCTATCTATATATGTACTATCTATAACATCACCCCTTAAAGAGCAGCAGGATGTTGGGTCCTTCTGTTCCTGCTGCTGCTGATGGGTTGTTTTACACGGTAAGTTTTCACATATACTTTAAAGCAGAACTCCAGACAAAAATAGAAGATAGAAATAAACAAGCTAAAAAGATACAAAAACTAAGCCTGTTTTGCTGCAATATTCAGCCTCAGTTTAGGGATTTAAGCTGTAGTATCTTTTTATGCCAATAGATGACCTCAGTTTGATGATCAACATCATTCGATCTACTTCTTCTGTGGCCAGGTTGACTGAATGGTGAAAGGAGAAGCAGCACAGTGATGAGCTTATCTCTCTGTAATTCTTCTTTCTCCTCCTATTAGTATACTTCTTGTCAGCATATAAACTGATTCTTCTGATGCTTCTCCCTCTCACACTCCATTCCTGTTGTGCAGAAACTGTAAGAGGTTGGTACCCTTTTAAATCAGGAAACTTAAATTTAATGATGTATTAATGATTACAGAGCTTTTGGTTTGGGTTTTATATTGCCATATAATCTGCATTTAAAGTGTGTCTACAGTATAGCCAAATCTTTGTATTTTATTCTGATTTTTATTTAGAACCTCTGTCAAGTTTTTACTGCTGTCTGTATCCTCACTGAGGGGATTCACTTTCCTAATTTGTTGTTTTGGCCATTGTATTTAGGTTTCGAAGTGATGAAAAATCCAAAATGTTACAGTTTTCACCAGAACAATAATATAGGGTAAATTTTCCAATTGGGTACCTGTTTTAGTCTCAGAGAGAGATGCTCTTGCATTAGGAAGATTTCCTTTCACTTCCTGTTGTGGATTGAAAGTATTGATTAATGTCCCTTAATGGGATGCAAACAGCAAAAAAATAACTCTGTCTAACAAAAGCAAAACGTTTTCTGTCATGGCTTCAAATTAAAGCTGAAAGGTCATGACCAAAGATACCAGTCACAGAATAAAAATTGGCATGGGCAGGGGCAATTTCTTCATCCTACTACCATCAGTATTCTCAGTAGCCTACAGCTGACTGTCTTTTGCCAGATAAGCAAATAAAAAATGGTCATTATGTTGTAGCCATGGTATTGGAAGCCAAGAAAAAGTTATGAACAAGTACTACACACATTTCGCAAAGTGTTCACAAGTGAAAAATCAATATCATTCTCCAATTTATCCTGAGTTTGTTTGTTTTTTTAAAGAAAAAATGTCTTGAATTGGGCAATTGGTCTTCTTTGTTCCTATTTCTTAATGATGTAATAAACTATAGTTGCAACTTAGGTTTGACACAGGTTTTCATTGGAGCCAGCCTTTACCTCTTCATAATCAGGGGTGTTTTGTGCCCTTCTGGCTGTTTATATAAAATTTTTCTTTTACTCTGCAACTAGAAGTCCATATTTTCTGCTCCCTTGAGTCTTCTGCACAGAATCATGAGTAACAATGCCCTGCTGCTATCCATTTCAAACTGTAAGCGGCCTCTCTAAATTACTGTTGTAAAGGGTCACTGGTTGGACTGCCAGGTCTACCTGGGGAGTCCTGTTGAGTTTGCATCACTGACTGTGTTTCTGAGCCAGATCTGTGCCATTTTTCCTGCAAAGACCTGTTGAGTTTGGATGCTGAAGACTATATTTTTGGCCAGGGCTGTGCCATTATTCCTATGGATAGGGACTATACTGTTCCCATAGTCAGTTGCCCATTAAAAAGGATATCTACTTCTAGCTGCCAAGAGAATGTAGAACCCAATGTTTAGGCTATGTTACTGTAATTATTATTGTTTTTTTACTTTGTAAAGAATTTGGTCCATAAAGGCATGTCAGGACTATATCTACTGTTTTGGAAATTTTATAGATAGGCACATCCTATCCTCATTTTGATCAGTGGTTCAAATGTATTAATAACTACTGCAGTAGGGAACAGACACAAAAAGATACACTCAGCATCTTTCCAAATTACTGTTCTGTTTATTATGAGCATTTTGATTTTTTTTTTAATATACATGCTTACATAGATATCACATTAAAATTACAATTGTACTTTTAGGGTAGCAAGGGGCAAAATATAGGCGGGTAAGTTTCTTATTAGGATTCGAAAGAATGCAAATACATAATCAAAATATTATTGGTGCAGTTCCTTCTTTTTTATTTTTTTATTTATATAAAAATCAAAATCAAATTTTGAGACAGCTAATTCCCAAAGATACAATTTTGACAGCTGGGTAACTTGATGGTGTCTTAAAAATACACTTTTATTTATTTTTTTAATGCTGAAATAGGACTATTTTCTGTCTACCCCCATTACCTGCCTTTAAAATGGATAAGATTCTTTTTAGCTAATCCATACTATTTTAATATAATGTCTTTCTAGAAAATACCTTTTCAAGTTCCTAGTGTGATGCAGGGAACAAGCGTAAAGCACAGGAGAGCGAGGAAGCTGGCAATAGCACACAGAGAGATGGATACAGCAAGCAGGAATGAGGGGCAGGAGGCAAAACAACAAGAAACAATGCAAACAATGTGGGAAGCACCCACAGCAACAGAAAACAAAGGGATGCACAGACAGAAATCCAAGGGAATACAGAAGTGTAGCCAAAGGAAAAACACTGAGAACAATGACAAGCAACAGCAAATGCCACAGGAAACAGGGAGGTCCAGCTACAGCGTGGAGACATTGCTTGAACACTAACCCACTGGTGCAAACACTTAATAATACCTTGGTTCAGAGTGGATTGGCAGATACCCGAGCAGCTCGGACAGGAGACAAAACCTGGTGATGGATTGATGTACACGGAACCATGGTAGATTTCATGCTCTGTTGGCTGCAAATCAGTTAAAATTACAACAGAGTGGATACATGACATAGAAAAACATATTTCTTTTTCCTCCATGGATATCTCCGGTCAGATGGACCTGGATCTTCTTCCTCCCCTTCGTTGTATTTTTCTGTTACAGCAGCAAGTTTGAAAAGTTTGGTACATCTCTGTTCAATGTATATGTTTTCAAGAACCAAATTTTTATGCTCTGGATTCAAAATGCATTGTTAATTGCTCAGAAATTACAGCCTGTCTATACAGACTTAATATCTGTGGTGCATATCTTTAACCTTTTCCCATCTTCTGTCTACAAAACAAGGCACTTATTTTTTACTTCACTGTGTCCAACCAAACATGGATATATTCTGCTCATCCCTAATTAGCCATGATGCCTTTTTAAACCGAAATATTACATTGTAAAAGTAGCAGTGCCATCATCACTGTTCTGCACTTTAGCCTGAGCAGAACTGTTGGAGGGACCCACTATAGGTGCCCTGCAGAAATAAACAGGAGGGGGTACAGACAAGACCAATCACATTGCATAAGCAGAATACAAGAAACCTTCACAAATAAAGATGTAAGAGGTGTTTTTTTTATACTTGTTTACTGCACAGACCTGTAGAAAATACACAAAAGACACCAAGTGAGAATACACAAGGCTCTTGTATTTAGACAATATTTTTATGGCTTATTCCAGATTTCAGCTATAAATTGGAAACAGAGGAACAATAAAGCACAATCAAATTACTGCATTGCTAAAAAGGAAGCTTGCATATGAAAAAACTGCCCATGCATATTTACTTATTTATCTAAAGACTATACATTAACGCAAGCTATTTAAAACATGAACAAACACTGGTAAAACTGTTTATAGAGAGCTGATTACATTGATATACATATATAGGAAAGACAATATTAGATGCCCATTAGGTTAAAGGGAACTGTACTAATTTTTGTGTTTTACAGTTATACATACAAAGAGATCAGCTATATATAAACAAGATTATTAAGTTGTGCTAAGGCAGGGGTAGGCAACTTTTTGAGCACAGTGTGCCGAAAAATGTTTTCAAAGAAATTAAGCGTGTCGATTTTATAACAAAAACATTTTAACTTCACACTCTCAATCACGAAAAGGATTTTTATAAAGTAAATACTGTAAACTACTTAAGTAGTGGGAAATTAACATCCTGCACTCTCACACCTCAGATCAGCCCCAATTCATGCACCTTCACACCTCAGACCACTGTACCCCCTGCAAATCTGCCCCAGCTCTGTACCCCCCTGCTCTCCTGCGTCACCACTGTAACCCCCTGCTCATCTGTACACCAATACAACTCCTTTCACATCTGCCCCACTGCTATACCCCTCTGCCTTTCTGTGCCACCACTGAACCCCCTTCCCATCTGCCCCAACACTGCAACCCCCTGCTCTTCTGTCCCACTGCTGAACCCCCTTCTCATCTCTTCCACCACTGTACCTCCCTGCACATCTACCCCACCACTGTACCCTTTTCTCATCTATGATATGCGTGATATGCAGAGTGGTGAAAGGTAGCAGAGATGAGACACATCTACCTGTCCTGGCACACTCATCCCCGCTGATCCACCTCTCGCATCCAGTCTACGTGTTTGTATGTGATGTATGGGATGCATGAGATGTATGTGATGTCACATACAAGCATCTGGAATGAATGCGCAATGATGAGCTTAGGTCAGGGGTATTTTCTGAAAGCAGTGGGCTTGTGTGCAGGATCATAAGTTGGGCCCCGCAACTGAGAAATAGTGCAGTGCTCTGCGCCACAGTAAAAGTTGGGTGTGATTTTCATTGTGCTGAATACTGGCTGTGGCTTAAAGGGACACAGAGTGCAGAGGTTCAGTAGTAAGTGAGGCAAAGGTTCAGGAATAGTGTCAATAAAGTTCCCAGAAGCTCAACAGTAATTCCACAAACTGTCACCTGACTGTGGTTTTCTCAATCACAGTGAAATCACTTCTTTCTTGAGATTGGTAGTGGCAACCAAACGAGTCATCTTTCTCTAGATGGTGGATGGGGCTATCAGGACTGTGATTGGCTTTAGCAGTGGTCAATGTCAGTCCGCCTCCTCCTGGAGACAGGGACCCCCCTCCAGCAGAACTTCACCCAATCTCTTCCCCATCACAAAAGCTGACGATTGCAGCTACAGCAAAGTTAGAGAACCAATTAATGTTTCCCATCTCTTACAATGTGTGGGGGCACAGTGCCTCCCCCTCAGTGCAGGTGCGGCGTGGGGAATTCTGAAATTGGAATGCATTAGTGTCTCTCTGTCACTTCTCTGCACTGCTCTGCTGATGGGGAGGGATTCGAGTGTCGGCAAAAGAGGCTTTGTGTGCCGCTTGCTGCACCAGTGTCGGGGGTTGCTTACCCCTGTGCTAAGGTATTTAAACCTTTGTTTCTATGCATAGGTTATAATGATACACTCTGGGTGGGGGACACTTTGGTCCTCTTTTCTCACTGCTGATGCAAAGCAATGAAAACTCTTTTTTTTTTCGTACCTGTGCATGGATTGTGGACCTCTGCAGTGCTGATCTGCTCCCTTTGCCATGGTAGACGAACCTGCTCACGGAATGAGTGCCGACAACAGCTCCTCCTGCACGAGGCTATCCCACCTGTCACATGTACATGCTTCCGACAGGCAGCACGTGAAACCTTCATGAACCTTGTTAACCACTAGCATCTTCACACAGTAATACTTCTTGTACTGCTGTCTTCATACCCCAATGTGTTAAGTGACCCAACTGTGAACTGTGTGCCAGTACCTTGCATTAGACCCCTTTAATAAATTCAGACCAGGCAAGGACAAACTTTCAAAAACTTTACTAAAGATTTTCAGCATGCAGAACAAAGTGCACAGTCTCTCCCTAAATAAACCACTTCAGCCCCGGAAGGATTTGCCCCCTTCATGACCAGGCTATTTTTTGCGATATGGCACTGCATCGCTTTAACTGACAATTGCGTGGTCGTGCGACACTGTACCCAAACAAAATTGACGTCCTTTTTTCCCACAAATAGAGCTTTCTTTTGGTGGTATTTGAGCACCTCTGCGGTTTTTATTTTTTGCACTATAAACAAACAAAGAGTGACAATTTTGGAGAAAAATTTTTTTTTTTACTTTTTGCTATAACACATATCCAAAATATATAAAAAAAACACATTCATTCATCAGTTTAGGCCAATATATATTCTTCTCCATATTTTTGGTAAAAAAATATGCAATGGGCGTATATTGATTGGTTTGCACAAAAGTTATCGTGTCTACAAACTATGGGATAGATTTAGGGACTTTTATTTATTTTTTATTGTTTTTACTGGTAATGGCGGTGATTTTTAGCAGGAATGCGATATTGCGGCGGACAAATCTCAACTCAAATGATACTTTTTTGGCACCAGTGACATTATTACATTGATCAGTGCTATAAAAATGCATTGATCAAGGTAAAAATTACACTGGCAGGGGTTAACACTGGGAGCGATCAAGGGGTTAAGTGTGTTCCCTAGGTGTGTTCTAACTGTAAGGGGATGGGCTGTCTGGGATATGACAGAAATCACTGTTCCCGATCACTGGGAACTGAAGATCTCTGACATGTCCCCTGTCAGAAGGGGGATCCGCCTTGTTTACAAAGGCAGATCCCCATTCTGACTCTGTACTAGGCAATCGCGGGTCGCCGGCAGACATTGAGTCTGCCCAACCCGTGGACATGCTCCCGCAGTGTGCAGCGGAAGTGAGAGTGTGCCGTTGCGGGCCCGTGCCCACCCGCAACTGCGCCTGCACAAACCGCCGTACACGTACAGGCGATTTGCGCAACGCTGCCAACCTGCTGCAGTATATCTGCGTGAGCTGGTTGGCAAGTAAATCCCTAATCCCTAACTCAGTCTTAATGGCTGCTGCAGCATACCTGCATAGGATAAAGTCCATTGTGGAAGAGCTCTAGAATTGATGGGCAATTTGTAGGTCTTAGTGGTCCCGTACTCTGTAGCGGGCTCAGCAGTAGTCTGCGTGGACAGACTCCGGTATAGGCAGCATGTTCTATGTAATGCACTTCCACCTGTCAACAACATCTCTCTTTCTGGACCAGACCCCTGTATCTTTTTAAAAAGCATAGGACCAGTGGGTCAGACCAAAGAAAGCCCACCAAAAAAGACCCAGGATACATATTAACTCTAACTCTCTCAGCTGGGGCAGCATTAAACTCAACCTGCTTACAAGAAACTCAGAAAGTACTGAAGTTACTGAATCAGCATAGAAGTGAGTGCACTAGTAATTTTTAGAAGGAAAGATCAGCAGTGGAAGCTTCCTTACTTCCTCAGTAAAGTTTCCTTAAAACCAATTGCAATCCCTCTTCCCCAAGACCCCCTTTCTGTTTAGTTACCCTCTGCTACCCCAAAACTTAAAGTGTTACTAAATCCAGGACCCTGCATTCACTATATCTGGTCTCCCATCGTACACAGAACATGAAATGCAATTATTTTAGTAAATTTAAACTGCTAAATATCTTTTCTTATCAGCAGTTAGAGCAGTCTTGTGACTTCAATCAGTGTCAGGTTAAAGCTTGTAGGAGGAGTTTTCATTCTCCTCTGACTGTCCTATGAGGCTGCAGGGCCCCTGACCCTCTGTCTGGACAGTGCTGATTGGCTCTGTACTGATCACATGCACCCTCCCAAGAAAAACAAATCTAGCAATACACACCAAACTGAGCATGTGCAGAGTGACTCCAAAGGCTCTGTACTATCAGGAGATGGACTGGGGACAGTGGAAGAAGGTGAGGATCAGAGAAGACAGGATCAAACAGCATTTTTACACAATGCAGATGATTAACCCCTTAGGTTCCACAGTGAGTATAACAAGCATGCTTTACTGTATATACAGACTGATTTTACTATTGTGGGTTTAGTAGCACTTTAAAACATTTTAAGTATACATACCTTATTTCCAAGTGTCTTCGGAGTGGTCAAGTGATAACCCAAGCCCCTTCTCCTCCAGCAGTGACTGTGGGCAATCCTCACTGCTGCAGGCAATTGCACTCACTTTATGACATCAGTGTCATTTTTTGCCCAGACCAACATGAGGACATACCCTATTAATAGGGGCATATTTATTATGTCCTAGGGAGTGGGTTAAATGACACTGGACATTATTCAACCCAACAGCCAGAGATAGGAGAGAAACCAAAAGGCAACATTAGAGTGTGGAGCTTTTTTTAAACTTCTTTTTAAAAACAGAGGCGAGGGAGCAAAATACTGGGGGTTTAAGCCCAAAATCTGGAATATGACTTTAAGAGCCCCATTTAAAATCCTGGTTAACATCACATAAAAGATTATACAATGACATCATAACCACTGCTCTTCCAAAATCACATAATATAAATGAGATAATGTTTTTTTCTTTTTTTTTTTTTTTACAGCATGTAAATATGACCTGGAAGCCGTCTTCCGTCTGATGTATTATGCAGAGGAAAGAAAAAAGAAGACACATACATTAGAGTGTAATACATTCTTGCAGACATTTGCCCTTTTATCCTGTTGTGAATCTCTTCAAAGTGCTGCTAAAATTTCAGTATACATAAAAAATGAACAACTTTGGCTGGAATTCAAAACTGATCAAGCCAGAGATTATCGCCCGGAAGCACATCCATTAATCTCTGTGTAAGGACATACTATGATTATCCCAGGTCTCCAGCACAGATAATGCTAATAAAAAATATATTTGACGTACTACTAAGGCTGTGAAGATAAAATATATTGCTTAAACCCGCCATACATGGGCAGAGATTAATGCTCATTACAAACATTTTGGGGGCTGGGGTGTAATCATCCTCCCTTGAGGGATGATCCATGAACAATCATTATGGCATACTGTGACAGATAGGCATAGATAGCAACCTGGTTGGTTTGGATCTTTTTGTCCTGTGTTTTTTATATCTCCGTAGACAAATACATGGTGTTCAGAAGCATCAAAGGAGAATTTTGGGGTTAAAAAACAAAACAAACAAAAAAAATGTTTTAGCAGCGATACTGGGGATGCAGATATATACGTTCATTTCTTCTTATCCTTTCAGTCTTTTTAACATTGATGCTGGGGATGCAGAAATGTATGTATGCAATTACCTCTCACCCTCTCCCCAGCAAGGAGCAGTGACTCCTATATCAAAAACGAATTATTGTGGGTGTTAGATTTACTAAGTAGACTAGTTTACAAGTTCAAAAGTAAAGGTCTTGTTTACACCAGTCAAATGCCGTTTTAAACGCAGTATGAACACATATGCAAGAATAATAGATGTAAAAGGAGAGAGGGGGCATTTTGGGACTTTATGTGAGGCACATGTGTGGTGTGCCTCCATCCCTGATTCAGAAAAAAGAATGGGAGTTTTGGGACTCTTAAATGAGGTCCATGGACAGCGTGGAGGTGGATGGAATAAAATATGTATTTATTGATTATGAAAACTGTATCAAACATATCACAGACCTGAACCACATAAGAGAGAAAAACATTATAATAAATGTCTTTTCATAATTGTTCATACACACATATGTATGTGCGCATGCAATAGGGCATCAAGAATACATCAAATATGTCAACTGGATGCCACATAGTGGTCTCAGCTGATAGGTAAGTACATACAATGAATACATACATATATATATATATATATATATATATATATATATATATATATATATATACACGTGAAAGCAGCACTGGGCAGTGAGAATAATACCATAATTGATTGAAGGAGAATGTTCTGAGTTGATGGTAGAATATGAGCATGTATCTGCGTAACAAAAATGTCCGAGGCATTTCGTGTAAACCACTCATCAGGGGCAGGATGCTCAAAAATATCTGTAAAGTGTGGTGAAATAGAAATTAATCTATATGCGACTGATTGTAACAGGGAGAGATGAATATGGCCCCCCCCCCCCCCCCGAATACTTACATGGAGTCAGTGCAGAGAGATGTAGCAATTATGAGAATAGTGGTCCAGAATAGTGGTCCTTGCCGGGAGCTGAGGTAGGAGAGCCGTGCACTGGTAGGGCACACACAAAAGTGCCCCCCACACACACAGAACCTGGGTGACTGGGTCTTGGGATGAGACCTATAGTACTGTGCCAATATGACTGCCACAAGAGATCTAGGAAAAAAGGGGGGATGCATAAATCAGTATGTCATGATATGCAATAAAAAAAGGGGGTAAAAAATATATAATATACATCAAGTGAAAGAAAAATAAAGATCAGAAAGATCTAGGCAAAAAACTTGAAGAGGATGAAAAAAAAAAAAGGTAAGTAAACCACATCCAATACCCAAAGGATATGGTATGGCAAGAAGGCAGCAGAAACAGTCCTGATGTATCAGTATGCAAGTGAAGGCGCAAAGAACTGGCGATAACAACAATAACAACAATAATAAGAACGAAGGGATAGGGGACAAACTGAAATGTTTCCAGTCTCACATTACATTAAATGGATAGATAATGTCCACATGTATATGTCCAAAGTGGAGAAATTGAATATCTCATTAACATATATAGGGTACGGTCTCACTGTCATGTGGACATGAGGAGTTCAAGGGTCCAGTTAATAATGATAGGTCCACGAACAGGGCTGCCTTCATCAAGAAGTGAAACCACATTCCAATCCTAAGGAAAAGCAAAAGAGAGAGGCGCCTCTGGGTGCAGACTAAAAACAAGGTTTATTTCATAAAAAGGTAATGATCATCAAACTCACATGTTGAAGGTCGTCAGTAGGCATAAAATAGTAATCAATACTGAGGAGGACATCATCCATCAAAGGTTCAAGACAGTCAAAAACAACTCCTAGCAGGGGGCTCTGCCTGTGTGTGAGGAGAGGTACCGCTGAGATGTGAGGCCGGCCGCAGCGGTGACAAGTCACAGTACTAGGTGGAGAGCATGGAAGGCTGTAAACATCCGGCGAGGAGTGATGACGTCATGAGTCGAGCGACGCGTTGCCGGGCGTACGGGCTGTGATGACGTGACAGCCGCGCCCCTTCATCAGGCTAAAGATGGATGGGATAGGGCAGCTTAAGACAACCAGAAATTGTGGTGATTGGTGTGGGTGAGGAGGGGAAGGGGCGGGACCGGGACTACAGGAAGTAACCAGAGGAACGATCAAGAAGTGTCAGCAGTGAAGTGTAAAGTGTAAGTGTCAGCAGTTAAGTGTAAAAGCATGACAATGATGGGGAGGAAATGATGTAAAAGAAAGTTGAATTAGAATGGAGAAGATATATACTGAAAAATAAGATGAGAATGGTAATAAAAAAAAAAAAAAAAAAAAAAAAAAAAATATAAAAAATAAAAATAAAAATAATAATAAAAATAAAATAAAAGTAAAAAATAAAAAATAAATAAAATGATAATTAAAAAAAGAATGAAAAATAATGAAAATTAAAATAGGTTAATTAATGATATATACATGAATATGAATATGATGAGTCTATGGGGGGAGGGGGGGGGGGAATAGGAGGGAAAAGCATATACGTATATCTATACATATACGTATACATGAACATATACAGTCCCATATGAAAAATAGAACTGGAAGGAAAGGGGGGAGGGGAACAAGAAAAAGCAAAAAATCCACATATACACATATATACGCATATATATACATATACATACACATGCACATGAATACATACAGGCACACATGACTATAATAAGGAAAATGTCTGATAAAACTGGAAGGACGGGTGAGGGGGGGGGAGGGGGAGGGAAAGGCGGAGAGAAAAGAGTGGGCATGTATCTCTCCATCACACACAAATCAGACCTTATGTAAAAAAACACACAGTTAATAGACAATTAATTAAAAAGAGGTAAAAATTCTAATTATCACTAAATTAGTGGTAATTGATACAAGTTCTTATTTAAAATTATTGTAGCATATGTGTGTGCACGTATGCGCACGCAAAAAAGCGCACGCACACGGCGCACGCAGATGCAGAATAAGATTCAAAATTATTCACACAGAACCTAGACAGCTAATAATCTTGTAAAAAAGCAGAAAACTAAAATGTATGTATAAAAGATATTAAAGGATGGTAGAAATCTCTATACTTTCGTTAATTCCTCCTGGCGATAGGGCATCTAAGGTATATATCCAAAAAGTTTCCTGGGAGCAGAGCTTCTTGAATCTTTCAGTGGGAGATAGGGATCTGGGAATTTGTTCGATTACCCATACCCTGAGTCCCACTGTCGAGCTCTGGTGGGCCGCCGCAAAGTGTCTAGGGACACTATGTGGATCGGTGCCACCTTCAATTAGCCTTCGGTGCTCACCGAACCTCTGTCTGAGAGCCCTGATGGTACGGCCTACATAGATCAATCCGCATGGGCAGCTCAGGCCATAGACTACAAAGTCTGATGAGCAGTTGAAAAAGTCTTTTAACATATAGGTTTTACCTTTTGTGACAAAAGACTTCTGACCATGATGGACGAAGTGGCAAGTTTTGCACAAGGCCTTGCGGCACTGATACATACCCACCAGGGGTATGAGTGTGGGTACAGCAGGAGAAGGTGCGGTGGATTTAAGTTTACTGGGGGCAATTTTGCTCTTTAAGTTAGGGGCCCTACGGTAAGTGACTTTGGGATGTGAAGGTAATACGGCTGAGAGGTGGGGATCCTGTTGTAAGATATCCCAATGTTTGGATAGAATTTTTTCCATGTGTTTAAATTTGTGGTGGAAGGTAGTGACAAATCTGCTAGAACAGTCCTTGGGAGATGTACTATCTCTAGGAGGTTTGCCGTGAAGATAGTGATTGTAGGCTTCATCAACCAAGGACTCAGGGTATTGTTTATCCAGAAACTTCCTTTTAAGATTAACACTAAGTGCAGTGTAATCAGACTCTTTTGTGCAGTTTTGTCGAAGACGACAAAACTGTCCCTTTGGGATGTTGGTGATCCACTTAGGAAAATGGCAACTGTTGTAGTGTAAGTACGAGTTGCCTGCGGTAGGCTTGGTATAGTTTTTGGAGGTGATGACTGAACCTTCGTGACCCAATTCTAGATCCAGAAAGGCTATGGTGGCACAGTCTGTGACAGATGTAAATGAAAGTCCATAAGGATTACTGTTGCAGTGTTTCACAAAAGGAGTAATGAGCTCGGAGTCACCATCCCAGATGATAATCACATCATCGATGTACCTGCCGAAGAACACTATGTTTGCTGCAAAAGGGTTATGATTGTGGATGTATTCGTTTTCCCAAAAACCCATAGCTAAATTGGCGTAAGACGGAGCAAAATTAGCTCCCATCGCCGTACCCTGTATTTGATGAAAAAAATCTCCATTAAAAGTAAAATAATTGTGCGTCAGGCAGAACTCTGTGGCTTCTATGATAAATCTGGCCTGACGCATATTCATTAAGGGATCCGTAGATAAAAATCGCTCCAATGCCATCAATCCGAATTGGTGTGGAATAGAAGTATACAGAGAGCATACATCGAGTGAAAGCCATACATAAGAGGACTCCCATCTGTAAGAAGACAGGAGCTCTAAGAGATGCGTTCCATCACGTATGTATGACCGTAAGGATAAGACTATGGGCTGTAAAAATTGGTCTATGTACAAACTGAAACCTGTGGTGACACTCTCCATCGCTGCTACAATAGGTCTGCCAGGAGGATCCACTAGGCTTTTGTGAATCTTGGGTAGGTAATAAAAATAAGGGATTTGATAGAAAGATTTCCGCAGGAATGAACTTTCTGCTTTCGTAATGATTTCTTCTTTTAGAGCATTGTTTATAAGGGTGTCAGCCTCCAGTGCAAATTCTGCAGTGGGGTCTTTACTAAGCTTAGCATAAGTAGCTCTATCTGAGAGGAGTCGATATGCTTCCCTTAGGTAGTCAGACCTATTGAGCAGCACTATACCACCCCCCTTGTCAGCTGACTTGATTACCAAGTCCCCGGCAAGGGTAAGGTGGTTCAGCGCTGTAATTTCAGAAGGTGAGAGGTTATGAGTTTTGGATGTATAATTGCACATTTTTAGTTTCAATAAGTTTTTATTAATTTTTCCATGGAATGAAAATGAACATATAATAAAGTACAGTGTAATCATTAAAAGTTGTCACATTTTAGTTTTACAATGTTCATGTTAGTACAAACGTTTTCTTTTGTATGTCATTCTTTACCATTTGAGGATACAGGTACCTCAAGAGCGTTACTCGAAACCCCAAGACACCCCTTATTGGGATCTGACTGTGTCCCATATGGGGAATTTTTCACACTCCCGACCTACCCGGATGTGTCTGGCGTACATTTATGACATAGGTTTATATATAACCAGTACATTATTTCTCATATTGGACAACATATGAATAGTGCCACTGAATAACTATTAACAGAACTTTTAATATATTTCTGCAGTGCAAGCTTTTAATATTGACCATCCATAGAGCATATGTTTGATGTTTATATCAAGTACTTTGAATATTTGGATTATAAAATTATTAATTGTTTAGTTATTTATATTCCCATAGAAATTAAGTCCTGAGTTTTTTGGATACCATGTTAACCAGGAGTTCCAGATTTTGGAAGCTTGGTTGTAATTCCCTTGGCTTCGGGCAAACTGCATCTCATATGCACTGTGTGTAGTCATTATATTAAGGGTTTCCGCTATCAATGGTGGGTTTGTTTCTTTCCAATGTCTGACTATGTTGAGTCTGGCTGCTAGCAATAGATGCGATGTCACAGTTCTTAATGGAGCAGGTATTAGTTCTATTCCTAATGACAGAAGTGCCATACCTGGAGAATATTTAATCTTGGTACCCGAGATTTGTTCTATGGTACTAAAGACTAGGGACCAATACCTTTTCAGGTGTGGGCATGACCACAGTATATGTAGTAAGGTACCCCTGTGACTGCATTTCCTCCAACAATCAGGTGAAGTTGCAGTGGCAAATTTAGAAATTCGGTATGGAGTAAGATACCATCGCAGTAGTATTTTATAATACAGTTCCCATAAGTTGGCACTTCTTGTGGAGTTATATGTAAATCTGAATGCTTTTGTCCACTGTTCCTCTGTGTAGGTCCTGTCAAAGTCCCTTTCCCATGCTGTGATGTTGTTTGTTTTACAAAAGGAATGTTTGTCTTGTAAGGATCTATATATTAAGGATGTGCCTTTTTGTTTTGATTTGGTGTTTGTGTAGAAAAGGGCAAGTTTCCAAGGTAATTGTGTAAGTAAGTTACTACTCTTGTTGTCCATTAGGTGGGATAGTTGGATGTATTTGTAGTTTTCAGATTCTGGTATGGAGTATTCTATCTGTAATGATCTGAATGATTTCATTGTAGGACCCACAAAAAGGTCCTCTAGGAGGAGTAATTTGATGTTACACCAGTTTGTTAAAGATAAGTCAGGGATAATATGTTCCAAGGCTGTAATTGGAAATTTTAGAAGAATTTGTGGATCTTCTTGGGGTATATTTGCAAGTAAGTATTTCCAGGATTCAATAGAAGCCTGTATAGTAGGTGCATGTAATGATGGTTTGGCGTGATGGTATGGACTAGAGATTAGGTAGTTATATAGGTTCCCCCCCTTTATTTGTGTGCTTTCAAGTTCCGACCATAGTGTGGTGTTGCTCTGAGGAAACCAAGTTTTAACTTGGGTAAGTATGGTAGCTGCATAGTAGTCTTTAATGGAAACATGTCCTATCCCTCCCGACTGTTTAGATTTTATAAGTTTATTAAAGGCGCAGCGTGCTTTTTTGCCTGCCCATAAATATTTGTCTACTATCAGTTGTGCTTGATGAAAGAAGGACTGTGGAACCGGTATCGGTAAGGTTCTAAATAAATAAAGGAATTGTGGTAAAATTTGCATTTTGAATGCAGCAAGTCTGCCCGTCCAGGACAGTTCAAACTTTTGCATTTTGTCTAGTTTACCTTTTAAGGAGTCCAAAAAAGGGGTATAGTTCTCTCTCACTAAGTCTGAGGCTTTAGGTGTTAGAGTAATCCCTAGGTATGCAATGCCTTTTTCTTTCCATTTGTATGGGAATTTGGAAGTAAGTTCGTTTTTAACTTTTTCTGTAAGCCCCAGACTTAGTAGGTAGGATTTGGTATCATTTACTTTATAATAGGATATAGCATTAAACAAATGTAAAGCATCATGAACCGAAGCCAAGGAAGATGTGACGTCTGTAAGAATTAATATAATATCGTCTGCGAATAGACTTATGGTATGCATGTTGTTCCCTAATGTAAACCCTTTGATTTGGGGGTGTTGGCGAATATATGCTGCTAATGGTTCCATTAGGAGGTTGAAAATTAATGGGGATAAAGGACACCCTTGACGTGTCCCGTTTGTGATTTCAAATGGAGTGGAGAGCATACCAGATATGTATACCTGTGCTGATGGGGATGTGTAAAGTGCCATAATAGCATGATATATGTGACCTTTAAAGCCAAATTTGGCTAGAACCTGCTCTAGGTACCTCCAGTGGATTCTGTCGAACGCCTTCTCTGCATCCAAAGCGAGGAGCAGAGAAGGCGTTCCGGTTCTGTTGGCTGCATGTATAAGATTGATTAACCTTCTGGTTGCATCCGCTGTTTGGCGTCCTTTGGTAAAGCCAGATTGATCCGGGTGGACCAAAGAAGGAAGGAGGTCAACAATTCTACCGGCCAATAGTTTAGCATATAATTTTAGGTCATTATTGAGTAAAGAAATCGGGCGGAAGTTTTGTGGGGTGTTTGGTTCCTTCCCTGGCTTCGGTAATGCCACAATCATTGCTTTCAACATTTCGGAGGGAAATGAGGAAGAGGAGGCAGCTCGGTTATATATCTCTGTGAGTCTGGGTGACAATATTTCTTTAAATGTTTGGAAATATTCACCTGAAAATCCATCAGGACCGGGGGATTTGTTTTTGGGTAGTGAGTCTATCCCTTGAGATATTTCTTGTGTCGTGAAGGGGGAGTTCAGTGCTTCAATTTGGGTGTCTGTTAGATGGGGTAGGTCTATTTTGCTGAGAAATTCAGAGATAGTATCGGCTGAGGGCTGAATCACTTGGGGGTCTTTTTGAAGGTTATATAAAGACCCGTAGTAAGCGCTAAAGGCATCTGCTATTGCCTGGGGATGGTATAATTTAGTTTGAGTCACTGGGTGAATAATGTAAGGAATTTTAGTTTTATGTCTAAGACC
Source organism: Lithobates clamitans (assembly GCA_037952925.1). Lineage (NCBI taxonomy): Eukaryota > Metazoa > Chordata > Amphibia > Anura > Ranidae > Lithobates > Lithobates clamitans. The sequence goes on from JBBGZY010000573.1 coordinate 15,541,159, forward strand.
TCGTAAGCGGGTGGCTAATAATTTCCCTGCCTTATTTCCAGTAGCATAATGTGTCATTTTCAACCTCCTGGAAGACTTCTCAAAATCCTCCAGCAGTATGAGACGTAATTCATGCCTCAGCCTGGTTATCTCTTCTGTCTGTGTTTGGGTGAAATTGGCTTTGTTTTTATCTTCTAATGTCTGTATTTGTTTGGAAATGTCCATTATGCGCTGCCCCCTCTTTCTCTTAGCTCTGGCTCCCATTTTGATTAGAAGGCCTCTCATAAATGCTTTATGCGTGTTCCATGTAATAAAAGGATCTTCAACTGAACCTGCATTGTATTTAAAGAATTCTTCTAGATCTCTTTGTAAAGCAGACCTGGAAGGATCAGCCTGAAATAGGTGTGGATTAGATCTCCATATGAAGGTGGCACTGCTAGCGGATTGATCCTCAACCAGCAGTGAGACCGAGGCATGATCCGACCAGGTTATGCCATTGATCTGAGAAGCTTTAATTTTGGTGAGTAACCATCTATCTATCAAGAAAAGGTCTAGTCTGGAATACATCTTATGGCTAGCTGAAAAAAAGGAGTAGTCTCTTTCTGAGGCATGAAGACATCTCCATGCATCGTATACATCAAAAGTCCTCATGAGGTGTTGGAGTGATTGGGGTCTTCTTTTAGTACTTGAACTAGAGTCCATGGTAGGGTCTGGAGGTAGGTTAAAGTCCCCGCAAAGTATCAGGTGCCCCTTCTGTATTTGCTGTATTTTTTTCAGTAATTTGTGAAGAAAGCGGGATTGATGCGTATTGGGGGCATAGACGTTCACTACTGTATAGGTGATATTATTGATGTCACAAATTAGGACAAGGTATCTACCTTGTGTATCACTTATCTCGGTGTGAAGGTGAAAGGTTACTGTATCTTTTATTGCCGTGAGTACACCTCTTCTTTTGGTGTTAGAATTTGCAAAAAATATGTGCGGGAATTTAGGATGATAGCATGTCGGTTGGGCTTGTTTTTTAAAATGCGTCTCCTGTACACAGAATATGTCTCCTTTATGCTGAAGTGCTTCCTTCCACATGGATCTACGCTTGGCCGGATGATTTAGACCTCTAGCATTGACTGATAGAAACGTTATAGGCATTTTTGTGTTTTGGGTTTGATGCATTGTAAAGCATGTGTGCATAACACTTACATTTGGTAGTTAGCTTGTCAGAGTAGATTTCGGTAGAATTTTGGTTCTGGAGGATCCGATGGGAGTGGTCCTTCTGTACGGCTTGGTCATTTTCAAAAACTGTAGTAAAGTTCTGCGGCTGCTGAAATAACTTGTAAATAACTAAGAAGAAAAAAAAAAGTATAATTGAACAAAGAACAACAACGAAAAGGTCTATGCGACCTGGGTGTGACGTTAAGTCACTCATCTTGTGATAGGGGGTTATAACAAAGTTCAGTCCAGCTTAGCAGACATTTCCTCTGCATCAGGGGACAGATATATATAACCTGTATTGGTATTGCGTGGTTTTAGGTGTGTTTACGGGCATTCTTAGAAGTTACCAGGTTCCAATTGTCAGCAATATGATCAGGGCCTTTGGCGTTACGTTCTTTAGGCATGTCTTCTGGAATAATATGCCAGTGTTGGAGCAAGAGCAAACCTTTGGCAAGGTTATCCACCACGTGGTCCTTGCCATCCCGGGAGATGATCAGTTTCGTGGGGAATCCCCATTTATAGGTTATTTTGTGGTTTCTCAATGTTTTAGAAATTGTATTGAGGTTTCTCCTTTTTTGTAGGGTAAATTGGGAAAGGTCTGCAAAGAATTGTAAATCTTTGTATTGTGGTGGAAAGAGATCTTTGTTGCGTGCGGCCGACATTAGTCGCTCTTTCGTTTGAAAAAAATGTAATCTGAGTATAACATCTCTGGGTATGTTGTCTGGTAGGTGTGTTGGTTTTGGTAGGCGGTGGATCCTATCCACTGTTATCTCCAGTTCTGATAATTCAGGGATTATTGCCTGGAATAATTGTGCTGCGTATGTGCGTAGTTCTGCTTGTTGAATTGATTCGGGGACCCCTCTTATTTTCATATTGTTTCTCCTAGAGCGGTCTTCTATGTCCGCCATTTTAGCTTTGATAACGTCTAGCTCATCAGTATTATGATCATGGGCATCCACAAGATCATTGATGGTATCTGCAAATTCACCCATTTTATTTTCTATGTGATCCACTCTAGCAGTAGTTTCTCTGAGTTCCACGCCGAATTTGTGTACACATGATAACATATCAGCATGTAGGGAGCTTCTCAGGGAGAACAAACATGTCCCTTAGGTTGGTGTCAAGGACAGGCTGATTGTTAGTGGGGAATAAGTCAATAGAGTCTGGGAGGTCTCTGGTATCCTCCCCTGACTCTAGGCCTTGTGTTATGTCCTGGCTTGTATCAGAGGCATCCAGCCTCACCCTCACCTTTTCTGGGCTCCCTGAAGTAGGGGTGTGGATCGGGGATTGTGGGCTTCTTTGTGGAGCTATCCTTTTGTTTGGATTGCTTTTTAAATGGTCATACTGAGGTGTACTGGACATACCTCGTTCCTTCGTTCCGCCGCCATCTTGCTTAGGCCCGAGCGGGTAATATTCTGTAAGCTGCTGCGGCTTACGGAGCTCCTTATTTCTCCGCGGCATGTTCGGTCGGATCTCCGGGGTGTGCTGAGGATCCGCTGGTACTTGTTGTGCCTGTTCTGATCGGGATTACAGGTGGTGTGTGCCGTTTTTCCCCTGAGTGCTGAGGAGCTCAGCTAGTGAGCGTCCATCTCCGTCGGCTGCAAGCTCCGCCCCCCTAATTGCACATTTTTATTAGATCAGCATAGACCACTCTATAAAAGCTCTCAATGTATGGGCCTTTCGGTTGAGTGGGAAAAAAGATGGACTTGGGTTTTAATGTGGACCGTATGATCGGCGGAGATGTAGCTAGATGTTGGGTGAGCATCAGTGATGTGAATTCATCACAGTCAAAACTACCCAAATCCTCAATATTGTGGTCAGGTACCTCTATACTGAGATCTGATGAAACAGTGGGGGATATTGTGGGGGTCTGAGTATTGGATACACCATCTGTATTCTGATCTTTGAGTGATTTTATTTGGAAATGTCTTGTCAAGGTTAATTTGCGTATGTAGCTATTTAGGTCCTTGAAGAGGACAAAAGGATTAGGTTTGTTTACCGGGGCAAAATTGAGTCCACGATTCAGAAGGGAAGTGTCAGCAGGGGACAGGGTGTGGGAAGATAAGTTGAAAATCTTTACCGTTTTGGGTGTTTCAGTGTGTTGGCCTGTTTTTCTAGTTCGTCCTCCTCTACAGCCTCTTCTGTGAGTTTTCTTTTTCTTGATATGGAGGCTGGAGGACGACCGAACGCTAAAAAAGGGGAGGTGGAACTGTTCGCTGTAGGAACGTTAGAAGTGTTCGATGACGGGGTGTTCGAAGATCGGTTTTCTATCAGGGGCACTATAGGTTCTGTAGGCCTGAGGTTGGGAGTGGCTGGATAATTAATTAGTTTCGGACTGGTGGAGATGGTGGTAGGAATTTCAGCAACATTAGTGCGGATAGGAGGACCATCTTTAGGGGCACTACGGGGAGTGCTGGGTCTATTGTAGAATTGGTTGAGAGCATTGATCAATTCCAAATTCTTGTTCTTGTGTTTATGGGGAACCTGTTTATGTGATGTTTTGGACGGATGTTTGGAAATGTTAGGCAGTGTGGAGGCACGTGAAGTGCGAGAAGAGGAATGAATCAAGGGATTCTCAGGCTGTCTCATAGGAATGACAGCATCATATGGTTTGATATCCAACAAGGAAGGAATGGGGGGATTAGAAGGTGCCTGATCACACTCATTCTGTTCAGGTGAGTGTGAGGTGGTCATACTGGGTATAGGTTTGTGCTTTTTATTCCATGAAAAAACTTTGTTGGAGTTGTAGTCCTCCAAATCACGTTTAAATTTCCCCATCTTGACATCAATGAAAGCATCCTCATCTTTTTTGGTTTTTTCCTTCAGTATCTCAAGCCATGATAGTGGAATATGGACTTGGAAACTGGCAATGTCTTTGATGATAGCTTGAACTTGCTCAGTGAGGGTATTGAGCTTGTGGGCTCTATGGGAGATCAGTATTCCCATCCATTTGGTAGTGCAGAATTCTGCAATATTGGCCCATTCTTTCGTCTGATCTGTGCTAAAACCACTGGGGCAGTCTTTTGTTACTCGTAATCCCCTCGGTGAGATTTTTACATCAATATATTGCTGTAAAAAGAATTTATCCCACCACTGGAAATTGGTGGTGTGGATTACTCTTTCTAGTTGTTTAAATTTGCCACACAAACTGTGGCGTGTTTTACCTGAAAGTTTTACAGTATCTGAAAAGGTAATAGGGGAAAGTAAGATGTACATTTGTTCAAGGGTCGCATACCTATTGCTGGTAATAGCAGAAACAATATCCATGATGATATATGGTCAGACACCCCCCTTTCCTTCCAGTTCTATTTTTCATATGGGACTGTATATGTTCATGTATACGTATATGTATAGATATACGTATATGCTTTTCCCTCCTATTCCCCTCCCCCCATAGACTCATCATATTCATATTCATGTATATATCATTAATTAACCTATTTTAATTTTCATTATTTTTCATTCTTTTTTTAATTATCATTTTATTTATTTTTTATTTTTTATTTTTTACTTTTATTTTATTTTTATTATTATTTTTATTTTTATTTTTTATATTTTATTTTATTTATTTTTTTTTTTTTTTTTTTTTTTTTTTATTACCATTCTCATCTTATTTTTCAGTATATATCTTCTCCATTCTAATTCAACTTTCTTTTACATCATTTCCTCCCCATCATTGTCATGCTTTTACACTTAACTGCTGACACTTACACTTTACACTTCACTGCTGACACTTCTTGATCGTTCCTCTGGTTACTTCCTGTAGTCCCGGTCCCGCCCCTTCCCCTCCTCACCCACACCAATCACCACAATTTCTGGTTGTCTTAAGCTGCCCTATCCCATCCATCTTTAGCCTGATGAAGGGGCGCGGCTGTCACGTCATCACAGCCCGTACGCCCGGCAACGCGTCGCTCGACTCATGACGTCATCACTCCTCGCCGGATGTTTACAGCCTTCCATGCTCTCCACCTAGTACTGTGACTTGTCACCGCTGCGGCCGGCCTCACATCTCAGCGGTACCTCTCCTCACACACAGGCAGAGCCCCCTGCTAGGAGTTGTTTTTGACTGTCTTGAACCTTTGATGGATGATGTCCTCCTCAGTATTGATTACTATTTTATGCCTACTGACGACCTTCAACATGTGAGTTTGATGATCATTACCTTTTTATGAAATAAACCTTGTTTTTAGTCTGCACCCAGAGGCGCCTCTCTCTTTTGCTTTTCCTGATGTATCAGGACTGAATAAATGAAAAGAATGACTGAAAGTAGTGAGGTATAAATGGGGTAGCCTAGTATTAGCTTACATGTATCCCAGAAGAGCAAACAAGTACTGTGGTGAGGTCTATCATCATCAGTTTGTGGCACCCAGACTGTGTGAGCGGCGGCCATATATATGCACCCGCCCCAACCACATGCACGCTGACTCCCACCAGCGTCACGCAGGCACGGCATGTGCAGGGAGGGGCCCTGACATGGACGAAAAAGACCGCTGCCAGATGTGATGCCACACATGCGGCAGGATGCGTGGTGCCGATACGCTGTGGGAACCTGCCCACCCCCCAAGCGTGTGCACACCCCTCCCTGCCCTAATGCAGGGCGGGAGGGGGGACACGCAGAGCGCATCACAACTCCTGGACATCAGACAATAAACCGGCCCAGGTACTCCGAGAGCCACATCAGTCCCAAATGATGATGTGTCACAGCTGTGCTGCATGATCTCATGGACACACAATAGTTGTGTCCATTGAGTGTACAAGACCCAGACATGGTACACTGCCATCCAGACCTTAAAAATCTCACACATGGGTGGCAGGGGAACACTGCCGATCCTGTCCATAGACCTCCATCCCTAATGCAAAATAATAGATGTCTGAATAATAGATTTATTTAATTTGAGCCTATTTCACACCATTGTGTTTCAATGGTTCAAAAAAGTGCAGCGCGCTGCTTTTTTAAAATTTATATGCATGTACTGAAACCCATATGAACGTACCGCAAACACATGTAACTTCAACTCAGTAAAAAATGTATAATAAATAATGCCTAAAAAATTGTTTCAAACATGCTTGGGAGAAACATAGATATATGCCCAGACAAAAAAAAACTAAAACTAAAAAATATATATATAAATAAATATGGGACAGACTTGATGGACCACTTGGTCTTTCATCTGCTGTCACTCTTCTATGTTTCTAGATTTGTTTGTGAAAAAGAGCTTTCCCAATCTGACTGTTGCCAATCAACAAGTTTTACATTGTTCTATAGAGTGGGGAAGGATTATAACATTTAGACAGAATAAAGGTGGATAAAGAACCTGCACCACATGGCATACATCCACGGATCCTAAAAGAATTGAGCTCTGTCAATTCAAAGCCATTGTTTCAAATTTTTAGGGAATCTTTAATGACTAGAATAGTGCCACTGCATTGGCATAAGGCTAATATGATACCTATATTTAAAAAGGAATCAAAGTCTTTACCAAGTAACTATAGACCTGTTGATTTAACTTCTATAGTCGGGAAGATATTGGACAGTTTAATAAAAGACCACATAGATGAGTTTTTGCTGCAAAAAAATATTTTAGGCAACAGACAGCATGGATTCATGAAAGACAGAGGTTGTTAAACAAATCTGATATCTTTTTATGAGGAGGTAAGTAAAACCTTAATGTTGATAAATGTAAAGTTATGCACTTGGGGGTTAAGAATATGCATGCATCATACATACTAGAAGGAATCCAATGGGGGGAATCAATGGTGGAGAAGAATCTGGGTATTTTGGTAGATCATAAGGTTAATAGTAATGCCAAGCTGCAGTTTCCAAAGCGAGCAAAGTCCTTTCTTGTCTTAAGAGAGGTATAGACTCCAGAGAGAAAGATATCATTTGGCCTCTCTACAAATCATTAGTAAGCCCTCATCTGGAATATTCAGCTCAGTTTTGGGCACCAGTTCTCAAAAAGGATATTGGGGAACTGGAGAAAGTGCAGAGAAGGGCAACACAACTGATAAGAGGCATGGAGGAGCTCAGCTATGAGGATAGATTAAAGGAACTGAATGTATTATCTCTTGAGAAGAATTGATTGGGGGGGGGGGGGTATTATCAACATGTATAAATACATAAGTGGTCCATATAGTGAACCTGGTGTTGAGTTATTCACTTTGAGGTCATCACAGAGGACAAGGAGGCACTCTTTACGACTGAAGGAAAAGAGTTTTATTCTCCAAATACCACAAGGTTTCTTCACAGTAAGAGCTGTGAAAATGTGGAATAAACTCCCTCAAGAGCTGGTTCTGGACAGCTCATAAGATTGCTTTAAAAAAGGCCTGGATTCTTTCCTTAATGTACATAATATAATTGGATCAGGCCCGGACTGGCCATAGGGCACACCGGGTGTTTGCCCGGTGGGCCGCGGTCCCTGGGCTGCATGTTGTAGGCAGAGCGGCCTCTTGATGACTGGGCCACACAGCTGGGGGTAAGCGGCGACCGCGGTCAGGACAAGGTTAACACAGACCGCGGCTGCTGCACACCTCCCGCTATAGCAGGGCCGGCACCAGCACACTTAAGTGCAGAAGGAGGCAGAAAAGAAGTCTCCTGCCCGGTGACATGCAGATAGTGCATGCAGGGGACAGACACCGAGTGGGCCGGCCGTGCTGGAGGTATAGCTAGTTAGCTACAATGAAGGAAACAGACAGCAGCCTCTCTCCTAACACCGGCCGGGACACTGTGATGGTTGCACAGGGAGGAGGGTGAGTGCAGTGGAAAAAACTGTGTTCTAGTGTGTTACATTCAAAGTCCCGCTCTGTAGTGGCGGGGAAAGGGAGTGTGGAATGGGGCTGTCTCTTTACATGTATGGGGCTGCCTCTTTACATGTATGGGGCTGTCTGTATGGGGCTGTCTCTTTACATGTATGGGGCTGTCTGTATGGGGCTGTCTCTTTACATGTATGGGGCTGTCTATATGGGGCTGTCTTTTTACTGGTATGGGGCTGTCTCTTTACATGTATGGGGCTGTCTCTTTGAAGGTATGGGGCTGTCTCTTTACATGTATGGGGCCTTCTGTATGGGGCTCTCTCTTTACAGGTATGGGGCTGTCTCCTTACAGGTATGGGGCTGTCTGCATGGGGCTGTCTCTTTACTGGTATGGTGCTGTCTGTATGGGGCTGTCTCTTTACATGTATTGGGCTGTCTGTATGGGGCTGTCTCTTTACTGGTATGGGGCTGTCTGTATGGGGCTGTTTCTTTACATATGTATGGGGCTGTCTGTATGGGGCTGTCTCTTTATTGGTATGGGGCTGTCTGTATGGAGCTGTCTCTTTACAGGTATGGGGCCATCTCTCTGCTGGACTGGGGCCATCTCTTTGCTGGTTTGAGACTGTTTCTTTGCTGGTTTGAGGCCGTCTCTTTGCTGGTCTGGCACCATCTCTTTGCTGGTCTGGGGATGTCTCTTTGCTGGTCTGGAGCCATCTTTGCTGGTCTGGGGATGTCTCTTTGCTCGTCTGGAGCCATCTTTGCTGGTCTGGGGATGTCTCTTTGAAGGATTGGGGATGTCTCTTTGCTGGATTGGGATGGTTCTCGGGATGAATATCTGGTCACCAACCACTCCCGAGAATGCTCGCCCCACATATCTCACCTACTCCCCCCAGGGACTGGGCTGCCCAGTTTAAAATGCCCGGGCCTATTTCCTGTCCCAGCCTGGGCCTGAACTGGATACTAACATTTAGAGGTAAAGTTGATCAAGGGAATATCCAATTGCCTTCCAGGGGATCAGGAAGGAATTTTTCCCCCTGCGAGAAAAAATTGGATCATGCTTGTTGTTTTTTTTCCTTCCTCTGGATCAACTGTGGGTATAGGATTGTGTATATGGGATTGTATGATTTGTTTTTTTCCCTTTTATTGGTTGAACTTGATGGACTTTTTTCAACCTGGCTAACTATGTAAATATGTGACACCTGTACGGTTTGTTTTGCTATCTGTGTGCCCATTAGGGAAATCCCCCCTCTTTTTGTCATAGTTATCGTTATCATCGAGAATGGAAGTAAAAGCAAATCCCAAATTTTGGGTTGTCCCCAGAACAGTAATAGAGGGGAAATCTTCCAATGGGGAAACTAGTGCTGGTGACAACCAGGAATTTTATGACTTTGGAGGAACTTCCTAACACTTCCTCTTTTGGCTATGGGACAGGAAATAAAAGCAAATTTCCCCAATAGGACACAGATGGCACACAAAAAACACATTTTAACCCTTGCTTCCTCTATCCAAAATGAAAAAAAAATCTCAAAATTGTTCGGCTTCTCTCCCCATACAAGTCAACAGGAATACAAAAGCAATTTGAAGCAGGTGGATGCAAGTTAGAACAAAGCCAAATGCAGGTCAAAAGAAAATTAACCGCAGGACAAATGCCTCAGTGAATTCAGTGAATCAGTGAATGATTTCAGAAATGACTCATTTCAAATGAAAGTGGAATGCACCAGAAAGCACACTGTATTTGTCCATTAATACAAGCCCAAATACCTTGGACACAGGCCTTTATTCTGCCCATTTCTATGACAGCCAACATGTGCTATTGTATGCTGGTGAAAAATCATTCATTCTATAATACCAAGTCCTGAAAGGTCATGGTAGTTTGATGTTAGTTTGTTGCTCATAAGGAAGCCCCCAAGGACAAGATAAGCATGGTTGCAAAGGTTAGTTCAAAAACACAGACCCAGAATTTCCTTTTAAGAGGAGTACTGCAACCATTGCAAAACCTGAGTGAGAGCTATGGAGGTAACCAGTAACTTTAGGCAATTTGGCAGTAGTGGTTGAGTTAAAACAGAACTAAACCCACAAATGTAACTGTTTACCAAACAGTTATATTCAAGGAATGCTTTGAAAGGTAACTGTTACTGTTGCTCGTACTCTCAACTGAAGCTGTCAAGCCATCATATTTTGGTGTCAAAACTGATCACATGTACAGCCCCATGGCAGCTGCAGATCAAACAGAGACTAAGATGGCAGCTCCCTTAGCTGTAAAGGATAGGAGTTTTAGTTCTGCTTGGGAAGTATTGGTAGGGATGGTTAGTTGCAGTGGCAGAAGTGGGACTTCTACAAAATAGGTATAGGTTACCTAGAGAATTGTGTAAGTGCAACAGAAATCCTTTTTTCCATGCTGTAATGTGATAGAGTCCACCCATGGAGCCCTTTTTATGACTGAAGCCAAATTTAAATTTTTCAACAACATCTAAAACTGGTAGGTAGGTAGATAAGCATCCTTAAGCTCACTGGCTGGCTTCTTTCAGCACTTAGAAATTTCACTGTACGTTTTCCCCGGGGTAGACTTTCTGCCACCACCCACACAGAAGGTCATAACAAAGGCGTCAGTCTCTTTTATATACACTACCTAGTTACCTGTTGATGGAGAACCCATCAAGTAGCTTTGAGATGACCATGACATTAGATCAAAACTAGGACCTCACTTAGAAATATCTTGCACAGGAGTCTTAATAAGATACAAAAAGCCAGAATACAATTGCAATTGCCAGTAAAAGCCCAACATTTAAATATAAAGTTTGAGAAGAATCAACCTTTATTTGTTTATTTAAACATTACAGGTTAGGTAAAGCTTTCAGAGTGCTTGTGCATACAACTGCATAACTGCAGACAAGTGCAAAAAAATGATTGCTGAATAATATTGTTGGGGGGGGGGGGGGGTAATTATATGCTAATATTTGTATAGGTATAGTAAAATGTCCTTATTTGGCTTTGGTAAGGCAGCAGGAAACCTGCAAAATATCATGACAGCCACAGGTGAGAACTTTCAAAATCATATCCCTGGTTTCATTACGCAGTCATTGACCTCAAGCATGGTCTTGGCCCCACACTTCAATTTGTTTATGCATGTTGCTTCCAACCAAGACTAAGGTGCTGAGGTTGACAATTATAAATATAGGACATGCAATGAATAAAATATTTTGTTACTTCTGAAACACAAGAACGTACAGAACAGCCCTTGGGCCTTGCAGGAAACAAAGTCAGAATATCAACTTTTTTCACTTGACTTCTAAACTAAAATTTCAAGTTGACAAACTCAATATGTCAAACTTTAAAGTCAGTGTAACCAGACAAATGATGGTAAAGAGTTATGGTGATAATAGAAAATATAGATGGCCGAAGTGCAAAGATGTAGGTGGAACTCAGTCGCTTTAAAACAGGAAATGTCTATGAATGAAGGCTGCCGATGGGACTTTTTGAGTTGCGCTACAAAATTAATACCACATTATATAAAATTCACATCTTTATACTGAGGTTAAAAACAAAGTGCAAAGTACATATAACAATATATTGGAAAGGTAAAAAAAAATGTAAGCATTGATGTACAGTACAGTATGTTACACATAAAGACAAGATTTTCACAACCAAACAGTAAACAAATACTGATATTAATCTCAACAAGTTTTGTGAAGCAATGTTCCCTTCTCTAGGAGATAATGAGATCCAAATATTTCTGCAGAGAAACCATGTCAATAAAGATCAATAAGGATGAAACAAATGCATACTCATACAAACAAAAATTATGTATGAATAAAAGTCACTTTCCAATCTCAATTATAAGTTCACGAAACTCACACACCAATGAGTGGGTCTACAGTATCACAGAAACTAAAAATTGACCAATTGGCAGGTGCTATGGAAAGGCAATGTCAGGCACATCCCATCCTCCCAAGAGTTATAGTTAGGTGGGGATAAAGGAATATACCGTATATACTCGAGTATAAGTCGTTCCGAGTATAAGTCGAGGCCCTAATTTACCACAAAAAAATGGGAAAAACTTATTGACCCGAGTATAAGACGAGGGTGAGAAATGCACAGCTACTGTAAGTGGAAAAGAGGGTCAACAATGCCCATTTGCAGCCTCACTGTGCCCATTTGCAGCCATAGGTCCCCTGAACTTCAAACTCGGTAGTTAGGGGTTCCTAGATGCCCCCTAGCTGCAGCCAAAATTTGGGGTCTCTGAACCCAAAGGGTCCCGAAATGACATTGCAGCAGATGGACACAGTCGACCGAATTTGGGGCCCTGTATCTCAGGGCCACTTAGTGCTAAGAACTCCAAATTTGGTGTGCAAACCCAGTGGAACTAGCACCATAAAATTTCCAAAGCTGGGGTTTCTAGCACCAAGTGGCCCCGAGATACAGGGCCCCAAAAATCAGTTCAGAAAATGTCAAGCACTTTTCTACAGCAGAGAATGACATTTTCCTAACCAGTTTGGGGGCCCCCTTACTCAGGGCCACTTAGTACTAGAAACTTCAGCTTTGGATATGTTGTGGTACCAGTTCCACTGGGTTTGCACACCAAATTTGGGGTTCCTAGCACCAAGTGGCCCTGAGATATGGGGCCCCAAAGTCGGTTCAGAAAATGTCAAGCACTTTTCTGCAGCAGAGAATGACATTTTCCGAACCGATTTTGGGGCCCCGTATCTCGGGGCCACTTAGTGCTAGGAACTTCAGCTTTGGATATGTTGTGGTACCAGGTCCACTGGGTTTGCACACCAAATTTGGAGTTTCTAGCACCAAGTGGCCCTGAGATACGGGGCCCCAAAATTCGGTTCGGAAAATGAAATTTTTTGCTGCAGAAAAGTGCTTGACTCGAGTATAAGTCGAGGGGGGCACTTTCAGCACTAAAAAATGTGCTGAAAAATTCGAATTATACTCGAGTATATACGGTATCTACTTTTTTAAGAAGGGCATACTGTAATTTACACTGGTTTAATGGAGAGATTTTTGGTTTCTTTTCCACCGCACCAAAACCTGTCTAGGTACACTTTGTCCTGGTTCCCAAGCCCTACTTCACAGAAGCCATCATTTTCAAGCACTGCAGTTTTGATGTAATAATAAAAAAGCAGCAGGACAGATGCAGAAAGCACAAATCAATGGAATGAATGAAGCAGAAGAAATGAGATCCTAGAATTGCTGGTTCTCAGGTACAGCTTTTTTGCCAGCAGGGAGAACTGTGAACAGAACAGTAACGAGTGATACACCCAAGTCTCACTCCAAATTTCGAAGAGCTCAGGTGGAACCGCTGTACTAACAATTTGATGTTAGTACAGCGATCTCTCCTGCTGTGCTATTGTATTCTGACAGGGGGCACAAATTCTGTCAGACCAGCTGTCGTACATGCGGGCCAAATGTCGCCTGATATTCGGCCCATGAGTAAGGCCCTTTACATTAAGAAGAACAGTGCCTTAGATTTCACACTGCAGATATACAAATTTGAGTCTCAAGGCACAACGACATGGCAGGAAGTACACTATTTTGCAAGAGAAAAGTAAATCTTTAAGGGTACTGCTTAGTTGCAATGAAATTGTTTCTAAAGGCTCTAGGTTTTTTACCTTCATGCATTCTATGCATGAAGATAAAAAAACCTTCTCTGTGCAGCAGGCCAACCTAATACTTACCTGAGCTCCATCGCGATCCAATGATGTACATGACAGCTTCCTTGTTGCCTGAGGCAGCAGCGGGTGACATTGGCTCTCACTGCTGTCAACCACAGCCAGTGAGCAAACGAGAAGAGATAGGGGACGGGCTGAACAGCATGTGTGAACAGACATGCAGAGAAGCGGCTCGGGGGCATGCCTGTGTGCCCCCACAGCAAGCTGCTTGCTCTGGAATGCCATCGGGGGACCCGAGAAGAGGAGGATGCTTGCTGCTCTGTGCAAAACCACTGCACAGAGGAGGTGAGTATGACATGCTTGTTATTAAAAAAAAAAAAACAGCAAGCATTTACTACCACTTTAACATTATAAATACTTCCTATAAGAGAAAAAATCTTTTGCTTTTTGAGTTCAGGCCCACTTTAAAATTGAATTGCAGATTTGTGGCTACAAGTGCACTTGGAAGTGCAGACTGCAGATCTGAGGGGAAGATATGAAATGAGTCAGACATACCAACCTGCAAAAACTCATTTCAGGGAGGTGGCAAACTCATTTCATGGAGGTGGCGCGCCGTGCCCCCCCCCCCCCCCCTCTAATTTAAACACAACTAGAGGATGATCAAATAAAATGGAATCAGTATACATAGGTTTACTTCTTCTGAGAGATGTTAAAGGAACACTCTAACCACCATGACCAGTACAGTGATTTGAAGTGGTCATGGTGGTAGGAGTCAGTATGTGCAGTGTTTCTGCTTGAAACAGGTAGGGGGGCTGAGAGAGAGAGAGAGAGAGAGAGAGAGAGAGAGAGAGACGTGGGGCTGAAAGAGGGGAAGGCTGAGAGAGGAGAAGGCTGAGAGATGGGAGGACTGAGAGAGGAGAGGGCTGAGAGAGGGGGTGTTGAGAGAGGGGGGTGCTGATAGAGGGGAGGGCTGATAGAGGGGAGGGCTGAGAGAGGGGGGTGTTGAGAGAGAGAGGGGTGCTGAGAGAGGGGAGGGCTGAGAGAGGGGGGTGTTGAGAGAGAGAGGGGTGCTGAGAGAGGGGAGGACTGAGAGAGGGGGTGTTGAGAGAAAGGGGGGTGCTGAAACAGGAGTGTGTAGAGAGAGGAGGGCTGAGAGAGGGGGGTGCTGAGAGAGGGGGTGCAGAGAGAGGGGGTGCTGAGAGAGGGGAGGGCTGAGAGAGGGGATGTTGAGAAAGAGGGGGTGCTGAGAGAGGGGAGGTCTGAGAGAGGGGGGTGTTGAGAGAGAGGGGAGTGTTGAGAGAGGGGGGTGGTGAGAGAGAGGGGGGTGCTGAGAGAGGGGAGGGCTGAGAGAGGGGAGGGCTGAGAGAGGGGGTGCTGAGAGGGGGGGTGCTGATAGAGGGGAGGGCTGAGAGAGGGGGGTGTTGAGAGAGAGGGGGGTGCTGAGAGAGGGGAGGGCTGAGAGAGGGGGGTGTTAAGAGAGAGGGGGTGCTGAGAGATGGGGGTGTTGAGAGAGGGGAGGGCTGAGAGAGGGGGTGCTGAGAGGGGGGGTGCTGATAGAGGGGAGGGCTGAGAGAGGGGGGTGTTGAGAGAGAGGGGGGTGCTGAGAGAGGGGAGGGCTGAGAGAGGGGGGTGTTAAGAGAGAGGGGGTGCTGAGAGATGGGGGTGTTGAGAGAGAGGGGGGTGTTGAGATAGGGTGGTGGTGAGAGAGAGGGGGGGTGCTGAGTAAGGGGAGGACTGAGAGAGGGGGGTGCTGATATAGGGGAGGGCTGAGAGAGGGGGGTGTTGAGAGGGAGGGGGGTGCTGAGAGAGGGGGGTGTTAAGAGAGAGGGGGTGCTGAGAGAGGGGGGTGTTGAGAGAGAGGGGGGTGCTGAGAGAGGGGAGGGCTGAGAGAGGGGGGTGCCTGAGAGAGGGGGGTGCTGAGAGAGGGGAGGGCTGAGAGAGGGGGGTGTTGAGAGAGAGCGGGGTGCTGAGAGAGGGAAGGGCTGAGAGAGGGGGTGATTACTGCCATGTGTAGTGATGGATGCCCAGCCTGCGGCCCCCTGCAACCCAAGGGCGATGTGGTGCTGATTGCTGCAGTAGTGCCACCAGCCCCGCTCCTATTTGTCCCCATTAGATGGCCATCACACTGGGGACAGTACACCAGCAGCCCTGCAGCCGGGATACTGCCCCCCACTTGCGGGTGTCCGGGAGCCGCAGCTGAAATGCGGGAGGCTCCAGCACCTCGCGGGAGACTTAAGATGTCTGAATGAGGGGAATCTTTGCTGATTTTATCATACAATCATGTGCAAGCAAAAATGCTGTTTTTTATTTTCCTTGCATGTCCCCCTCAGATCTACAGCGACTGTACCTCCAAATGCACTTGCAGTGCACTTGGAAGTGCACAGTGGATTTGCCTTTAGTAAATAACTCCCAATGCTTCAAGAACCCTGTAAAAAACTGTTTTTGTTTACAACAGACTATGCAATTAGTGGAGTGATTAAATGCTTTGAATTAAGCACTTTAGAGCCTGTTACTTTGTAAGCAATGTTTGATTAGCTACTGGACTTTTAACACGTACAGCTCAATTTTAGCAGATAGGCTACAAAACATAAAAAGCCAAATGACAGAGACTGTCTGTTTTGATGTTTTATTACAGGTGCTATTTTTCCTAATTTTAGGCTTCTCTCTTCTTTGAACAGTGCTCGAAATAATAGGTTGCAGGAGCAACCTGTCACTTCCAGCACAAAAGCGGTTTACCAATCGCATACAGCTGTCATCTGATGGAAACCGCTAACGCGCCAACAGAGTTTTAGCATTTGGATTCCTTCAAAAATTTAATTGAAGGAAGTTCATGCTCTAAAATTTAGTAGGTGTCCCAATTCTAAACACTTTTGAACACTTACATTGAAATCAAACTGCAAGAGGTGGACCTGTGCATAAGCTGCTCTTAGCTTAAGCTCAATTAAAGGACATTTTGCTGAGACAAATATGAAGGTTTCAATTTAATTATCATGATAGCCAAGCAGTTAGCATTTTCAGAGGGAGAGGTCTGCACTGACAGCCTTTATACTTCTCTCAGAACATTTAGAAGTGTCTGCATAGACTTTTACATATCTTCATAAGTCCAAAAACAAGTAATTAGTTGCTTGGGGTTTGACCCATACCTTCAAACTTTTTATATCTATTGCTCAGCAACAGATATTAATGGATCAATAGGCACGGGAGAAGGAAGGAAGTGAACTCGTATCTAATTGTGGAAGCGGAAATTTGTAGTTGCGCACAGCTTGGCTTATAGGGGATGATTTACTGAAACTTAAGAGTGCAAAATCCGGTGCAGCTCTTCACAGAAATGAATCAGCTTCCAGGTTTTTTTTGTTTTTTGGTAAAAGCTTAATTGAACAAGCTGAAGTGAGAAACTGATTGGCTACCATGCACAGCTACACAAGGTTTTGCACTCTCCAGTTTTAGTAAATCCACCACATAGGGACAGGTACATGCATGCATCTCTAGGTTAAAAATAAATACATACGAACCTTGCTTGTAATGAAAAAACAGTTCAAACTAGTAAAATATATTAAACGGTAATGACCAGCAGCCAGAAAAAATAACAAATTTGATCTTAAATTGCAAAACGATATAAAAAATGTAGCCTCTGATGGTGAGTGTGCGTTGTCACCCTGTGACAAAAAATCTGTTACTGGCAGGACCACCAGGTGAAAACAAAGGAGAAAAGCTGACAAATGAAAACTGACGTAGCCACCACATCTAAGGAGCTCTAAATTGCAATACATTGCATTCTTGTTTTTGGGTTTAGGCTACTTTCACACTGAGGCGATTTACAGGTGCTACAACACTAAAAAATAGCGCCTGCATAGCACCTGTAAAGAGCCTCTCCTGAGGAGTGGTGAGCTTGCAGGACGGTAAAAAAAGTCCTGCAAGCCGCAGCTTTGCAGCTCTATAGGAGCGGTGTATAAACCGCTCCTAAAGCGCCCCTGCCTATTGAAAACAATGGGGCAGCGCCACCAAACCGAAGGCAGTTTTAACCTTTTTTCGGCCACTAGCGGGGGTTAAAACCGACCAGCTAGCGGCTGAATAGCGCCACTAAAACGACAGTAAAGTTACCGCCGACGCCCACCTGCCCCAGTGTGAAAGTAGCCTTAGATACATTTGAATATATTGAGAGTAGTATTGTAACGCAGGCATCTAGAGATGCATTGCAAAACAGTACAAAAAATGTACATGCAGCACTAAGTCTAAAATGTCTGTGTTATATTCAACCGTCATTCGGCTATAGCACGGACGGGAAGCGGATAACAAAAATATTGTTTTAAATTTTTTGGGGGGGGAAGGGGCCCGTGATTTCTAACAGCATTTTATTGTCGAATCAAAATAAAAAGTATAGATATTTCGTACATCTCTGCAATACATTTACAGTACATTTTTCATGTTTTATCCCTTTAAATACATTGCAAGTACAGAAATGTGTGTCTGTCAATCTGTTGACATGCCAGAAATATAGTGTGCTCCTACCTTCCGCTTTGATATGACAGCACAGTATTTTTTGGCTCATGCTGTTAACCCCTGCCTACTTCATCTCTGATACATTACAAAGAACCCAGACCTCTCCTTGGCTCCTCCCCTTCTCATCTCCATAGCCCCTCCTTGTGCACGGGCAGAGAACACAGGTGGGTTTAAGCTCAAATGATTTCTGGCAAAATTAACAGGATTTTTTCCACTTTTCAAACAGATAATACAAAAAAAAATATAATTTTTTTTTTTATATTTAATAAACCAAAAGGAAGCTAATACGAGAAATTCATTGTTAGGGGTTACATACACTTTAAGGCATTTTTACTGTAGGAAGTTAAAAGAAAGTCAGGATTTCTGAATAAATGTTATATTAGGATTAGGCATTCCTAGTCACGGGATATTGGCAATGAAAGGATTTTACACAGTCAGGAGTCCTGCAATACATGAGCCTTGCCATGAAGAACAAAAGTCTTTGTAGGTACGCTGTGTTCCCTGTATGTATTTCGATGCTAAGTGTTCCAGTCTGAATGAAGTGTACATTTAAGCTCTGCAAATTTTGAAATGCGACAGTTAAGTGCCCTCCTCCATCATAAACACAGCACTCCAGCACCAAAGGCAGTGACAGAAAGCATTACCATGAGCTCATCCATGTATGAAAAGGGTGTGATACTGGTAACTTCACGCCGCAGCCCCTGGGCTGATAAATCCTCCTTGCCGGCCCAGTCAGTTTATTGTCTGATGATTTTATTTATGATCTCCTCTGATTATAACAAATTATGACAAATGAGAATTGGGTCATAAATAGCTAAGCAATAAACTGTGAGGTTGCCTAGTAACAAGGCTGGGATTATAGAGAGAATCGGGCTGAAGCTGAAAGGAAAGAGCTAGAAAAACAAGCAAACTATTACAGTGTCACTCCTCTGTCAGATGCTTCAGAGCCGCTAAAAGCTTTTTAATTTGCTGTAATTTGAGGCGTATTATAAGATTCAGATTCTTTTTTCTGTGAGAGATATTTTTTTTTTTTGCCTGGTTTCGGGGAAAGTGTTCCTAACTGAGACTGTAGGCCTAGTCTGAAACTAATTACCTTACAACATTGCTTAGCATCAAGCAAGGGCACTGTTGATATACCCAGTGGGTTACTTTTACTGCACCAACCCAGTAAATAGCAACATTTGAGGTGCCACCATCCTGTGCTAGTTCTAATAAGCTAATCATTTTAAAGCACCATTCCAGTTTCAGTGTCCCCCCCCCCCAAAAGAAAAGTTTTATTATCGATACTGAACCTCTCCACAATTCAGGACTGTCCTCCGTGCTTGTCCAGCTTGAATGACATTGACTCATTGCCCAAGCTAACAGACCATAACCGGATAAACGGGTCCAAGCTAAATTTTATTGTTGATAACATGTCCTATAAAACAGCCAATGCACTTTTATATGAATTTTATTTTTATCAACAATTTTTTTAAGTGATTGTAGCCGTATTAGTGCACATGCAACAAAAACAATTGAGTAGTATCCGTGATACTTTTTTTCTTTTCAATCATTTTTATTACAAATTTAAGCACAGTACAAAAAACTTGTACTTGAACATTATCAGGTAATCGTCAAAACGAGGATGCGTTAACCAAAGTGATCAGAGGCCCTGACCAGCTGTACAGAAGAGCTGCTACAAGAAGTTTCAGGCCTGGCAATCCAGGTCTACTTGTTAGTAGGACCATTTTCCTAAGGCTATAAGCCCATAGGTATTAACCACAAGGCACCCACAAATTCAACAAATAAGAATAATTATCAAGTGACATCAAGTTGTCAGTCATGTATATTCCCAGAACATAGTGAATTATAACATTAGCATCTAAAATGGGTCCTGATACCTCAACCCAAGGGGTGCCGATCCAGAGAAAATAGTATAATTGGGAAAGTTGTACCATCCCCCCTCAGCATCCTACGAAAACATTTATCAATATGGTATAACCACCGTGATACTTTTTTTATTTGTATTTGCAAGGCTACATTTGGTGTAAATCCCAGCAGCAAGAATCTACTAATTCCTGCTGCAGGATTTGACAGCAGTAAGCGAATAGCTGTGGCGACAATGGCAGGCTGTCGGCAGCCATAGCTGTTTATGACTGTTTGCGAAGCCAGAAATCACTTGCAGTAATCGGGGCTGAACGCACTTTGTGTGCAATGTACAGGTCCAGTGGTTGCAGCTATCACCATGCAGCAATCAAACACCACAGTAAAAATCAGTAGATTGGGATTGGCATCATGGCTAAACACCTATGCGAATGCAGCCTTACATTCAAATTTTCAGGACAAACTTTTGGGGTGTACCATCTTCTTCTAAGGTCCAAGCATTACTAACAATTTACAACAAAAAAATGACCTTAGACTCTTTCATTCAGTTTTAGTCTTGCGCTCCTTCCTGATTTTCTATGGTTTGAACTACTATTGGTGCTCATCGAGGGAAGCTTTGCTGTGTGGACACTGTGCCACGCCAGGGTTATCGAGCTTGTTTAAAGTTTTTCTTCTTTTGACTACACTTGCAAAAGTTCCCAGCGCCTTCTTGAGTATGTTGTCCTGGAGTGGATTGCCCAGGATGTCATAGACACAGCCCCTGGGGTGCCTCGTCATGTCAGCTTAGGCTTACAGTACATGGGAATGTTAATGTAGTGAGGTTCTCTGCAGCATTGAGGACCACCTACTGCCAGAGAAAAAAAAGAGGAAGAGGACCCAAAGCATCACATGACTGACCATTAGAGACCTAAACAAATGTTTTCATTTAAAAAAAATTTTAGCGGGGATGCGACATTGCGGCAGACAAATCTGACCCCAAATTACACTTTTTGGGCACATTATTACATTGATTAGTGCTATAAAAATGCACTGTTCAATGTAAAAATTACACTGGCAGGGAAGGGGTTAACACTAGAGGATGATCAAGGGGTTAAGTGTGTTCCCTCAACATGTTCTAACTGTAGAGGGGATGGGCTTACTGAAACATGACAGAAATCACTGTTCCCGATCACTGGGAGCAGTAGATCCCTGTCATGTTACTAGGCAGAACGGGGAAATGCCTTGTTTACATATTTGGTCCCTGGGCAAAATGTCTTCCCCTTTGGGCACAGGCCTACTGTGCCTTATTAAAAACTCCCTGGTTACTCTTGCTTCAGGTCAGTAACTCAAAGATCCAAAGTCACTAGAATAAGGCTAGGTTTACATCTGCGTGGGTGATTGCTCCTGCGGGACTGCATCTTTTCCCGCAGCCACAACCACCTGCACAGAAAAACGCAGGAGATGTGTGTCCATTAATCCTAATGGCACAGCGCATGCACTGGAAATCCCACGACAGCCTATTCAAATGAAGGGGCTGCTGTGCCCAAGCAAAACATAGCACGCAGAGCTGCGTCAGTATAAACCAAGCTTAACAAGACATCTGTCAGCTGGCATTATTAGGAAGGGGTTTGCAATACAGCCTACATAATCTTTCAGTACAGGTTTCTTTTAAAGCACAGAAAGCCAATTTTGTTTTGGTCATAAACAATAGGCAAGGGTTAGAACCCCAGTTGGGTCCTTACTGCGCTCTGTGTCTCTGTTAGGCAGATTTGGACAGGAAGTGATGAGAAATCTCTGAGAATACAAACAAAAATACAAAAAACACATTTTTAATTGAGTGAGGAAGGGTTAGAGAATCTGATAATGGTGTTGCTGTCCGTGCCTTCCAGTCCCCCAATATCTTCTTCCGGCATCACAGAACATTGACAAGAAGTGGGATCACCAACACAAATTAAAATCTTTTAACCCTATCCACTCTATGCCAACCTAAAAAAGGCTCATTTTAGGATTTTAGGTTTTAAATTGATAGTGTTCCTTTGGAAGCGAAATTGCTAAGCCTTTTTTTAGTTGTGGATGGAGTGGTGAAGGGTTACACCCTTTGTCAGGTTTGTATTGCTGTCTGTGTTACCACTTGAGTTAGTCAGTCACATAGTTACATAGTAGGTGAGGTTAAAAAAAGACACAAGTCCAACCTATGTGTGTGATTATATGTCAGTATTACATTGTATATCCCTGTATGTTTCGATCATTCAGGTGCTTATATAATAGTTTTTTTAAAACTATCGATGCCCCCGGCTGAAACTACCGCCTACGGAAGGGAATTCCACATCCTTGCCTCTCTTACAGTAAAGGACCTACACAGTTTAAGGTAAAACCCCTTTTCTTCTAATTTTAATGAGTGGCCACGTGTCTTATTAAACTCCCTTCCGCGAAAACGTTTTTTCCCTATTGTGGGGTCACCAGTATGGTATTTGTAAATTAAAATCATATCCCCTCTCAAGCGTCTCTTCTCCAGAGAGAATAAGTTCAGTGCTCGCAACCTTTCTTGATAATTAATATCCTCCAGACCATTTATTATCTTTGTTGCCCTTCTCGGTACTTGCTCCATTTCTAGAACATCCTTCCTAAGGACTGGTGCCCAGAACTGGACAGCATACTCTAGGTGTGGCCGGACCAGAGTCTTCTAGAGCGGGAGAATCATTGCTTTATCTCTGAAGTTACTTTACTTGTCCGCCTCTCAGAAGTTGCAGGAGCCACAGATTCTGCCCTAAAATGGTTTACATCCTTCTTAGAGAATCGCTCTCAGACAGTGAAACTGGGAACATTCACCTCGGAATCTCGGGCAGTCTCCTGTGGAGTCCCTCAGGGCTCACCCTTGTCACCAGTGCTATTTAACATCTACATCCGCCCGCTTCTCAATATCATCAGGAAAACGGACCTCTGCTTCCACTCATACGCAGACGACACCCAACTCTACTTTCGCATTGATGGACAGAAAGATCATCATCAGCAACTACAGAAATGCCTCACTTTAATCAATGACTGGATGACCGCTAGCTCCCTCAAACTTAACGAATCAAAAACAGAACTTCTTCTCCTGCAAGCCAACAAAAATTCCAAAATTGAGACTCCGTGGACACCACCCTCCATCCTCGGACAGACCATCTCCCCCAGCACCAAAGTCAAGAGTCTCGGAGTCATCTTTGACTCAGGAATGACAATGGATGCACAAATAGGATCGGTGGTGAGCGGATCTCACCACCTCCTCCGCCTGCTTCGCAGACTCATCCCCTTCATCCCAGAAGAGGACAAAGCGGCAGTTGTGGGAACGATCATCAATTCCCGACTCGACTACGCAAATTCCCTCTACGTAGGTCTACCCCAATACCAGCTTGCGCGCTTGCAACTCATGCAGAACACGGCGGCAAGGCTGTTAACAGGGAAAAAGCCCTGGGAATCCATCGCCCCATCCCTAAAAAGCCTACATTGGCTAACGGTGAAGAATCGGATCACATTCAAGACCCTCTGCCTCACCCATAAATGCATACAAGGAAACGCTCCGCAATATCTCCGGGAAAAAATAAAACACTACACACCGAATCGCAGTCTTCGATCAGCTAACCAAAACCTCCTCCTCATTCCCAAATACCGCTACAAAGCAAAGGGAGAACGTAGATTTGCAGTCCAAGGACCTCGACTATGGAATGCTCTCCCTACCAACCTCCGCATGGAAGAAAACCACCAGGCCTTCAGGAAAAAACTAAAGACCTTCCTTTTCTAGAAGCTGGCTACAGAGAATACATCTAGCGCCTTGAGGCGATTCAGTTCGCAATTTGCAGCGCTTTACAAATTATTCATTCATTCATTCATTCATGAAGTTATTCCCCTTTTTATTGCATGCCAATATTCTGTTTGCTTTGTTAGCAGCAGCTTGGCATTGCATGCCATTGCTGAGCCTATCATCTACTAGGACCCCCAGGTCCTTTTCCATTCTTGATTCCCCCCAGAATGGCATTGCATGCCATTGCTGAGCCTATCATCTACTAGGACTCCCAGGTCCTTTTCCATTTTTTATTCCCCCAGAGGTTCTCCCCTAGTGAGTAGATTGCATTCATATTTTTGCCATCCAAATGCGTTATTTTACATTTTTCTACATTAAACCTCATTTGCCATGTAGTTGCCCACCCCATTAATTTGTTCAGATCTTCTTGCAAGGTTTCACATCCTGTGGAGAAATGATTGCCCTGCTTAGCTTAGTATCGTCCACAAATACAGAGATTGAACTGTTTACTCCATCCTCCAGATCGTTTATGAACAAATTAAATAGGATTGGTCTCAGCACTGAACCCTGGGGTACCCCACTTCCCACACCTGACCATTCTGAGTACTCCCCATTTATCAACACCCTTTGAACTCACTCTTGTAGCCAGTTTTCAATCCATGTACTCACCTTATGGTCCATGACAACGGACCTTACTTTGTACAGTAAACGTTTATGGGGAACTGTGTCAAATGCTTTTGCAAAATCCAGATACACCACGTCTACGGGCCTTCTTTTATCTAGCAGCTCGCCTCATCATAGAAGGTTAAAAGATTGGTTTGGCAAGAACGAATCTTCATGAATCCATGCTGATTACTGCTAATGACAACGTTTTCATTACTAAAATCCTGTATATAGTCCCTTATCATCCCCTCCAAGAGCTTGCATACTATTGATGTAAGGCTAACTGGTCTATAATTCCCAGTGATGTAATTTGGCTCTTTTTTAAATATTGGTGCTATATTGGCTTTTCTCCAATCAGCTGGTACCATTCCAGTCAGTAGACTGTGAGATAAAATAGGAACAATGGTCTGGCAATTACTTGACTGAGTTTCCTAAGTGGTCCCGGTGATCTATTTCTCCTAGTAACTGCTGCTTTGCTTTGTGCACTGGTCCAAATCATTTAGTAGAGGGGGGATTATGGTATGAGTTGTTTTTTTAGGGGTTGGGCTTGGCCCGAAGTTCTAGTGAAGGGAACTCTTAAGCTGTCAGCATACCAAGACATTTTGGACAACTTCATGCTCTCAACTTTGTGGGAACAGTTTGGGGATGACCCCTTCCTGTTCCAACATGACTGCGCACTAGTGCACAAAGCAAGGTTTATAAAGACATGGATGAGCGAGTTTGGGGTGGAGGAACTTGACTGGCCTGCACAGAGTGCTGACCTCAACCAGATAAAACACCTTTGGGATGAATTAGAGAGTAGACTGCGAGCCAGGCTTTCTCGTCCAACATCAGTGCCTGACCTCACAAATGTACTTCTAGAAGAATGGTTAAACATTCCCATAGACACGCTCCTAAACCTTATGGACAGCCTTCCCAGAAGAGTTGAAGCTGTTATAGCTGCAAAGGGTGGGCCAACTCAATATTGAACCCTACAAACCAAGACTGGGATGCCATTAAAGTTCATGTGCGTGTAAAAGCAGGTGTCTCAATACTTTTGACAATATAGTGTAGATAGATAGTACTTTAATAAAATATCTGTAATTTAATAAACATTCTTGATTTCTGAGTAAGTTGAACTGGTTCTGGAGAACCTCTTTAGAGCATCAAAAATTGAATACTTACAGATGCCGGCTGCGAAGACCATATATATTTCCCTAAGAGTATGAGCCTTAGCACTCTTGCTCCGTCTACATTCTTGGTAGAGTTTGCCCAGGGCAGCTTTTATATTACCAGACCTATAATCTATGATCTTTCAACTATAATATGCTGAGGGGGTATAACAGATATGTGCAAGAGACCATCTGGAAACACTAACAAAGTTTCATCTTTTTTTTTCTCACAGCAGATTGAGGTCGATAGGCTAACGTTAGACAGAGAGGCCTCTCTTGCTATCTCCAACAAAATATGAAATTATTTTCTTATGAGAAAAAGTATTTTACTTTGTAATTCGTATAATGGAGAACATACTGCAAGCCCTGTGTCTCAAGATTGAAGGAAAATTTGAGGATGAGAAAACCGAGAACAGAGAGAATTACCATTGCGAAGAAAGAGAAGGTGAAGATTAAAACCCATAATGTTCCAAGAGCCTGTTTGTTCTACAGAGAGTATTTATCAATTACATTTCTCATAACAGAGAGGGGATTCTTGTTACCTGCTTAGATGACCCCGAGAACAGCTGTGAATATGGAAACTCCTCCTCATTAGGAGGCAATAGCTGTTGTAAACTGATTTCATGTCACAAGACAGATCAATTCACACTGAATTTCCAGGCATTAAATATCAGATGGGATAAATTGGATACTCTGTAATTTTAGACCAGAATGCCATTAATTTATGGTCAGTTAAAGTGGTATTAAACCCAAAAGCATACATTTATTATATTGCAGCTTACCAATTCTTAGATGTGATGGCTGCATTTGTTTTCTTCCTTAGGCTTTTCTTTCTTGTATTTTTATCTGGTGATCCAGCCAGTAAATCTGTTGTTTTTCAAAAGAACAAGTATCAGTTACAGAAGTACATTTAACACCAGCAGGGGTGCTTACAATGGTCTGCTTTATTTATTTATGTAAAACCTTTATCCAAAGAAAAAAAACTGTTTGCTGTAACTACTTACTGTATAAAGCATTAGCTGGAGTTTGGCTTCAATTTGTTAGTGTTAGACATGTGCGATTTGTTTCATTACGAATCAAAATTCTGATGAAATTTGCGTGATTCAGAGATTCAGATGTAACAGACTCTCCAAGTCACAATAGAAAGGAATTTCAACAAATCTAAAATAAAATATAATGAAAACAACAAATCCATTGTATTCATTTGTTTCATTCGAATGACATAATATAATAGTTTGGGCTTTTTCTTAATGTTTGAAGCATCCAAAATAACGTAACAACATAGAAAGACAAATTTGACTTCATTTTGCCACATCCGTATATATATGTGTGTAAGAGAAGAACAATTGCATGTGAAATAGTTCAGACTCCACCTATATAAATTAGAGCCTCTATGCCCACCCCCAGGCACTCTTAATGGGCGCCCTCTGATTCACCACAGCGATGTAAGCATTTAACATATTGAGTAACAATATTGTTCTACATATAATATATTATGTTACTGATTTATGTACATTTTCTTATATATAGTGCTGCCCTACTACTAGTACTGTGGGTCCTGAAGAAGCCTTGAATCGGCAAATTGTTGACCTGGCTACCGGAAATATACAGAATCTTATGTGTACAACCGTATTCTACTGTCTATACAAGTTATTCATCATTTCCGCTAGCTATAGTGAGGACTTTATTGTGTCAACATCTGAATCAAGTGGAGGTAGTTTATGCCTATATTTTATTTATGAATTTTAATATATTTTTTTGAATTAACATATATTTTATTGAATTCACTTGTGTGATCTCCTATGCTGAGCCTATAAAGTCTTATTTATATAGGCTGAGTCTGAACTATTTCAGCCCGCAATTGTTTTTCTCTTAAAAGTAACAACATAATGAATGATCAAAATTGATTTGGATACATTCTTTTTTTTATTGCTAGTGAGCGTAGTGTGAATATTCTAATAAGATTCTTTTTGTATTGGGGTTGAACTTGAGAGACCATTTGTTTAATTTGTTTGTGCGTGGCCCAACAAACAAAGTCAGTTGGGAATGGGGAAATTAATTCAACTTAACACGATGACTAATTATTAAATACGTATTCATTTGTTTCATTCGCATGAGAGCGTGGTAGTCTTTGACTCTTGGATAATCAGTCATTTCTTTTTGAATTAACATTTTTCATTATTATAAAAAATGCAACACATATGAAATGGAAACCTATTGCAATAAATACAGTAAGGTAACATTGAAATAAGATGATTCCTACTTATTGTGTTTGGGTTGGATGGAGGCGGATCCATCAGAATCTCTGAATCATAACATAAAAAATGTATCCAAAATTAATTTTGTTCCATTTGTTACTTTCAGATGCACATGACTCCAGTTTGATATTGACCAATCAGCTCATTCCATTTCTCTTTGTGGGTTGGACTAGCAGGCATGACTGCAAAAGTAATTTCCCTAAAATAATGAATTAACACATTAAAACAAATATAGTCAATCTTCAGAAAAAAACAAAAGAATAATAGAACTTCCTAATAATAATTCATTAACACGTTAAAACAAATATAGCCAATCTTCAGAAAAGACAAAAGAATAACAGAACTTCCTAAAATACAAATCGATTTGTAAGAAAGAATATATACTCTCCCGAAATAATGAAAACGTTTAGAAAATCATTTTAACATAACAATGACGAAAACAAAACAGAAAATTGTTTCACACTTACCGTAATTTTCTTTTCCTGGTGCCTATCCATGGCAGCATACCTGTGACAAGCTCCGCCTTGGCTCCTCCCTCAGGACCAGTGAATATTATAAAAGAAAAGAATTAGTGCACTCCCAGCATTTTACGTAATATAACATACTGAGGGTGGGATTGCATGCTGCCATGGATAGGCGCCAGGAAAAAAAAATGACGGTAAGTATGAAACAATTTTCTGTTTTCCTGGTGCCTCCATGGCAGCATACCTGTGACAAATAACTAGCTGAAATGGGTGGGATGATGCATAGTAAAAAATTTAATTGAAAAAGAATTTAAAATAGGCAAATGCCGGCCTGATAGCCTGTTTGCCAGTTTCTATAGATGAGAAAGCTGCTGGGTCTACTCTAACGTCTCGTAAACGCATGTTGGGATGACCATGATGCTACCCTTTAGATTGTTTTGATGGATACGTCTGCTCTGGCTGTCCAAGAAACAGAAAACAACTGGGTAGCATACAGCCCAACTGAAGAGGGGGTTCCAGTACCCTATCCCTGTACACCTTCTTAACCAACTTGATTATCCATTAAACGATTGTACTAGAGCAGGGATCTGCAAACTATGGCTCCCCAGCTGCCGCAGAACCACATGTCCCATGAGGTATTGTAAAGCTCTGATATTCATAGACATAACTAGACATGATGGATACTGCAGTTCCGGAAAGGCCGGAGGGCCCCAGATGATACTTCTTTGCCCCTGTCTTTTTTTTGGAGTATTACGAATAGGTTAGATGAAAGTCGGAAGGGAGTTGTGGCTTGAAGATAATGTCTTAGTACCAAAGTACTATCGTGTTCGTGAAGAAGGTCAAAATTGGATCTGAAAAGATTGACAGGGCCCAAGGCTCGGAGATAGTAGAGGAAGAGGAGAACTTAGGGATGAATCCATGTAGCTTTTTAAGCTCCACTATATCTGAGTACAAAAAAATATATTATTGTCTTCTGATTCCAGGACCTGAAGTTCTGATACTCCCAAGCCTGATGCCATCGCCACGAAGAAAAATATTTTCCAAGTGAGATTCCACAAGGATGCTGAATCAGATGGGGCAAATGGCTGTTTGAATAAGGGCTCCAGAGTGATAGAGAGATCCCAAGTGGGAAAGATTAGTTTTAATGGGTGGTTATCTTCTTGACTGTCTTGAAGTATTAGATTATTAAAGGATCTTCGGCCCATCTCTTGTTGTCACCAGAGAGATTGCCACAAGTTGTACCTTTAAGTTGCTTAATTCTAAACCTACAGAGAGAGGGAGACCAACTTGTTTAGGAAGGGGGCCGTGCCACGTCCAATGGTACATAAACACAAAGAAAAGGGTTCCCCTAGGTGGACTTTACCGGCACTTGCATAATAGGAAAAAACTTAGAAATAGAGGCTATAATACATCATAAAAAAAGGTGTATGTTTATTCAATAGGGAAATACAAGTATTAAAAACAAAATGGATATCATTGGTAACAAAGCAGTACTAATGGGTAAATACATGAAACAGTCTAGCAATAAACAGTGGTGAAAAGAAACCTCTTTTCAAGAGGTTTCTTTTCACCACTGTTTATTGCTAGACTGTTTCATGTATTTACCCATTAGTACTGCTTTGTTACCAATGATGTCCATTTTGTTTTTAATACTTGTATTTCCCTATTGAATAAACATACACCTTTTTTTATGATGTATTATAGCCTCTATTTCTAAGTTTTTTCCTATTATGCAAGTGCCGGTAAAGTCCACCTAGGGGAACCCTTTTCTTTGTGTTTAATTCTAAACCTAAATCAAGGTCTGCTTGCAGGAAGTCAAGTAGTTGGGAGGAAGAGGGTACATCAGGATTAAAGTTTTGAGTTTGTGAAAGATCTAAACTTATTCCAAACCTTATATAAAATAATTGTGCCTGCGCTAAACAATATGTGAAACATTTTTAAAATATATTCATAGATTAAAAGAAATAACGTGCAGAAATATTTGAATTAAACCATAATAAATATGTTAGTAAAACCATACATGTGTAAATATAATGTGCGATCCTTTATGATAAATCTCAAAGTGCATATGAGAAATCTGCAATCGTGGTATAAACTGTTGAAAGTGCACCGTGCATAAATAAAACATAAATGCCAAGCGCTATCCTGTGACATTCAAGTGTCCAACATAATCAGCAAATTCAAACTGAAGAAAACAAGTGTGAATAAATAGTGTCCATGAAATAAGTGTTCATTGTGCTTCTCCTGAAGGGTGTCCAAATCACAACAAGCAAGATGTGCTCTCCCGTGACACCCACATGTGCTTGCACTCACCTTTGATCGTGTGACACAGTAATTAAACGGTGTCAGAATAGGCAATGGGGCCACTCCTGGGCTCACTCAGGATACAATGATGTAAATACAATCCTCACAGGCAAAGCCAAAATCCACATTCATAGAAGAAAAAAGAGAGAACTCCATGGTGTAATATAGCAAGGACATTTATTAAATAAAAGAAATTCCTCCAGGAGGGTACTCACATTGAGTGGGTGCTGCAGTGCACCAAACTATACCGGTATAAAAAAGCAAGTAGCGATTCGTATGGCGTGCGGTGTGGTGTGTAATGACCTCCTCCACTGCTGACAGCTCCGTCCTACCCCTCCCCGATGCGTATTCGGCACAGGGATCACGTGCCTTCTTCTGGGGGATATCCCAGAGCGCACACAATTATTTTATGTATTATACTACATGGAATGAAACGTGGTTTAGTGTTTGCTGCTTAAAGATTATTAGTTCACTCCTTAGAGGCATTAGTCCATCTGTGGCTCGCAAGAAACCCACACTTTGTTATTCCAAACCTTGTCACATGTATTGTTCATTGAAGGCTCCTGTGCTTTGAGCAGAGTTGAAACAACTCTGGAGGAACATCCTAATGATTAAAGCCTCTCTTTTAACATTCTAATGTGAAGGTTCAATCTGTGAGGATTCTGATGGGTGTGATGCCTCGAACCAGAAGAAATGGTGTCAGAGGAATATTTACCAGAGGCTGGATACTAAGAAATATTGCTTTAGGGAATCATGGGTCTCCCTGCAAATATGGCAGGACTGTTATCACTGTTTATTGTTGATATTGTAAGTCTCGAGAGAATTTTTGAGGTAGAAGGCCAGAGAAGGCTCAAATTAGATTGCATGCCCAAGGACTTGACAGGGCATCTATTGCTTCTGCCCAAGGATGAGGTAGATGTGAAATAAACCTCCGCAGCTTGGTATTGCTTGCTGTAGCAAAAGGATGCAGTTCAGGAAAGGTCCACTGGCCCACAATCCAACTGAATAACTTTGGTTGTAGGGACCAATTGCTGGGATCCAGGAATCCTTGGGATAGGTGATCGGCGTCTGTGTTTAAGTGGGCTGGAAGATAGAATACTCTTAGGGACTACTCTTAGGTCCTCCAGATTCCCCTATGCCCAAATGAAGATGGGTTCCACTTTCCTTAGTAAGGAACTGTTGATGGTTCCGCCTTGGAGATGTATGTATAATATTGCAGCTCTATTGTCTATCCAAATCAAAACTGATTTGTCCTTGATCTGAAAGATCAAATGCTGTCGATGCGAGATAAGCTGGATTTCCAGAATATTTGCGATGATGTCTGCCATATTGAACACCCATCTCTCTTGAACCAACATCTGGTTGCAATGCGTTTCCTAGCCTATTGCATTGGCGTCTGTGGTAAATGTGATCAAGAAGACATGCCTTAATGGACATGGCTTTACAGGTATCTCCTTCTTTGTCCACTAATGCAGACCCCTTTTGTCATGGACGCACTGCGCATGGTGCTGCAATTGGCCATGGGCGCACGGGTCCATTGAGATGTGTTCCAGTCCACAGGCATCCAGTGGTGAATAGACGTGCGCCAATGCGCATGCGCGTGCACAGATTGCAGAGATTATGCACGCACGCACAGTAACGCAGCTTTGACGTCCAGTGATCTTTAAAAGGGGCCTCTTCAGAATGCATCCTTGCTGTCTGATCTGCAGCTCATTCTGTAACCCGATCCTGAACCCGCATCTGCTCCAGTATCTACCCGGCTTTCCTGACCTCGCTGCTGTCTCCAATCCTGACCCTTTGGCTTGCCTTAACCTGCTCTGTGTACTTGTTTGTCTGACCTACTGTTGTCGATCCTGCCTGAACTTTGACCATTCTCTGCCTGCCGCTTCTGTCTGATTGATCCGCTGTTGTGATCTGGCTTGTCTGACCCTGCTCCTGCCTGCTGTCCTGCACTTGTGCACACCTGCCTACAGTCCTGCATCTGTGTGCGCACCTGCCGGCTGCTTCTCAGCATCTCTGCATCCTCAGCAATCAAGCCTGTTCCTGTCTCTGCCAAGTGGACATCATCTTCAGACAAGCAACCCTGCAGGCTCTCATACCCCACTGTGCTCCGAGGGTCACTGTTCCCACTCCAGTGATCCCGGAACCAGAGCCGTACGAGAGGTCTCCCTCTGCATGTCAGGCTCACCTCCAAGGTATGTGTTATCT
Organism: Lithobates clamitans; assembly: GCA_037952925.1. Classification (NCBI taxonomy): domain Eukaryota; kingdom Metazoa; phylum Chordata; class Amphibia; order Anura; family Ranidae; genus Lithobates; species Lithobates clamitans. Next base: position 15,573,883 of record JBBGZY010000573.1, read on the forward strand.
TTGCATCAAACTTGTTTGATATATGGATTGGGATAGATGGTTTGCTCCATTGCTTCAGGAATTCTAGCTAAAAGGTGCCTGAGGTATCCATGTGTCCATGGGATCATCTGGATACAAACAGAAAAAAATTCCTATTAAGTTGAGCTCGAGGCTGTTATGTAGGACCATGTCCTCACTCTCCTTACTTTCTGAATGATCGCCCACACTTTCTGAGATGGCAGGGACCACGTCCCTTTTGCGATGTTGAATAAGGTGCCTAAACTGGAGAAAAGCTAACTCATTAAATGATTTACCATCCGACCGTATGTTGATAGTGTAGGCCACAGCATCCACCTGTGTTCCACTAGCTGGGCTGGATCTTTTGATAAAAGGAGGATATCCTCTGGTTAGTGATAAGAACTGAGATAAGGTTCTCATAAAGACACTTGGATAGTGATCCGAGCCCTCGTGAGGGCTCTAAGGTAAGTGCAGGGCCCAAAGGGGAGACTCTGGAATTGTAGATGTGCCTAGTCGACCGAAAATCTCAGATACTTCTGTAACATTTGTATCATGGGTGCGTGCAAGTAAGCATCACTGAATCCCGGGTACATCTAATTCTGCAGTTCTGGGCAATCAAGTCTGACTTTCCTCCTGTGATGCGGGAAATGGCTTCCTGTAACCTTTCTGCAAAGAGTGATTTACCATCAAAAAAAGGGTATTTATACTAATTTTGTTTTGACACAGTGTCAGCTGCTCGTTGTTCTGACTACACTACCCATATGGCTATCACAAGTAGTGACATTGATCCTGCAAATTAACAAATTGTATGCATCGCCGTCTCACCAGTGAAGTCTGCGGAGAGCCATAATTCGTCCAAAGCCTTGACTATATTTTCCCTAGTAACATTTTGATGAATTACTGTTTCCATGTTTTAGGTCCATGCCCACAGGGCTTTGGATACAGATAAGGCAATTGCTGCCTTCCAGGCATTTACCCGCCATTTGGTAAGCTCTTTTAAGTTGGGGTCTATTCATCTGTCTAAAGGATCCTCAATTGAGGCTGAATTATCGATTGGTGAGATGAAATACTTTGTTATGCAAACCACTGCTGCGTCTACCTCTGGCGGACCGCCTGGCATTGCAGAATCTTGTTCCGACCGTGGATAAAGTTTTCCTAGGCAATTTAGAGGAAAAAACATTATTTTTTATTTTTTCCTTTCCTCTTCAACAATGTCTCTGATATCATCCATCAGAGTAAGCTTATGTTTCCACTATTGTGACCTGAAAGTTGCACGATTTTGCCACCATTTTGATGCAACTTGAAACAATGTCTGTGTAATTTTGAGGTCTATGGACCTCAACTTGCATCAAAGTGGGACCAAAGTAGTGCAGGGACTACTCTGAAGTCGCTGCGACTTGAAATCGCACAGAAACTGTACTCATTGGAAATCATGGGGTGCGACTTGTCATGCGACTTACAGTCTCAAGTCGCATGAGTTGCACTAGTGGAAACCAAGCCAAAAGAAGGAAACCTGCTTCTTTAGAAATGGGAACTACATCTTTTGACTACTTAGATGTAGTGTCGGCTTTCTCCCAGCCAATAGCTGGCTCTACAGGCTGGACATAGGGCTGAAATAAGAAAAAGCTGAACTCTGAGGGCTGAGCTCTTCTGAGGTATCCTCAGATGGCCCCCCATCATCCAGATGTCTAGGAGGAATACTTGCTGCATGGTGAGAGGATTCTCTCGAGGATGGGCCTGCAGGAGTTAACATCTCTCAGAGAGATTGAGCTAATTGCTGCAATGGAACTGCTGTTGCTCCTTCCGCTATGTATCCCTGGCATTTATGGGTTTGAGAGTTGGTGAATGTGAAGAACTATGTCTTTTCACGGATGAACCCTCGCTGCTTGCATGGTATCCTGATCTGGTTTGGGCCATCATAGGTTTGTTTATGTCGCCTTGATGTCCATTTGGACTTCTGACATACAAGGCTGAAATATATAAGCGTACCAGCATAAGTGCTCTTTGTGCTATAAACTTAAAGGCTTTTTTTTTTTTTTTTACTCACCTGGACGATGGTCCCTACCTTGTTCGGGTGGCGTACTGCTTATTTTAGGCAACAGACAGAAAACCAGCTAGAGAAAGATAAAGGAGTTTGCGACTGGTATTTCAGCTGGAGCAAGGAAACGATATTCCTGAGTAAAGAAAAAGAAAGAAATTACATTTACTATTGGCAAAAAACAGGGTCCCCTCCAGCCCTCCAGGGTCTCCCCGCATAGGCAACCTCCTTAGATGACAACAGGCTGCCATGCTGAAAGCCCCCAGTAATTAACAATGGAGAGGGGGGTGGACATCTGTGGTAGATGCAACCCTCTAAAAAATGATTTTGACAAACAAGGGCAAAAAATTTAAACTTTGCCCCTATCCAAGATGGCCACCATGACCTCAGGCCAGACCGCGCATGCGCAGCCAGCAGCACTAGGACCTATGCGGCCTAGCCCACCGAGCTGGCTCCTGACGTCTGTGCATGCGCAGAGCTGAGGGACTGATAAAAGCTGGCGCAAGGTGCGTGCCGCCCACTATAGCAACCAGGAATTAAGGTACAACATCACAAAGAGAGGAAGGTGGTGGGGGAGCGAGAAGGCAAAAAAGAGAGTGAGGAACGCAGAGAAAGGAAAGCGAGAGAGAATGGATGACAGAAGGGAGAAATGGAAGGATAAGGCTAAGTGAAAAATAGATATAGCTGCTTCCTCTGCTGCAGGCTTGAGCAAATGCCAGTATATAAATGCAGATAGGAGCTCTTAGTTAAGAGACAACTGCTGTCCCAAAAGACCCACAGAAGGGACTCCCTATCTTATCATTGCATTTAGCTGCCCAAGAATAGGGACTGCACCTGGGAGAGGCTTGAACCCATCTGGAAGCTGCCGACTGCAGAGGTAAAGCACATTTGACCACCATTCACTGACCATGAGGTATGAGGAAAAAAAGGAGAATGCTGGGAGTGCACTAATTCTTTTCTTTTATAAAATTCACTGGTCCTGAGGGAGGAGCCAAGGCAGAGCTTGTCACAGGTATGCTGCCATGGAGGCACCGGGAAAATTATTTATTTAATGAATGAAACTGAAAGGAAATATATTTTTCCGCTATGCTCTAGTTAATGCATCTAAATCATCTTGTATATCTAACACTTCCATTCCCCACACTGGCTATACTGCTGTTCAAAGGTGCCTCTGTGCTCCTTCATCCAGAGTGGAGGCACTCTAACACAGGAGGTGTATTACTGACCAGATCACCGGGTGAAAACAGGGAAAACAAGCCTAAATAAAGAAAACTGATGCAGCCACTTCATCTAAGGATTAGTAAGCTGAAATATATTACATTTTTAGTTTTGTGTTTGATACCGCTTTAACAAAAAATCAAACTTGCATTTATTTGGAGCAAACTTTGTTTGCAACTGTTACCCGAAAGCTATATTTTGAGATTTAATATATCTCACATATGATTTGAGTTGATGAGAGTTCTTTGACCATGAGTGAAAGCTTTAACACAACAAAATGTATTGGTAAGTAGTAAGAAGGCTTAAACTAATACACATTCCTTAAAACATTCAAATACATACAATGAGAGGGATAAGACATAAGACAAACATTTAGATCTAAGTGCAAGGAAGATATTCCATACTTACCATGCTACTGCACGTGAGCACTCCATTCTCGTGACTGCCCTTCCAGAAAGTGATCTCTCCCCTCCCATCTAGTCTGTGTATATCATTACAGGCTGGTGTCTCATTAGTTGGCATGGCGTGGCTCTGATTGGTTGGCCTCCCTTTTCCTGGTTAAGGATTGGCTAAATCTCCAATCCCTATACTTTGCATAAGTCAGCTCCCTTTAATGCAAATCCTTGGCACAGACTATTTTGAGCGGGAGATTTAACTTGTAGGTACATGACCTTTTCCGAGAAGTTAAGTATTGATGACGGGCTGGCCACCTTCATTGCATATCCAAACGAGAGATCCTTTGAAGTGAATATTTGTAAAACAAAGAGGTTTGGGTCCCATTGTTTAGATAAACAAGCTTAGGCACTGAATCGTCTGTATAACAGGGGCTTCTAGGAAGCTATATTACACACCTATATTGATAAAACTCTAAATGAAATATATTCATAATTACAAAATTTTACAGCTGTTAATGGAGATTTCACATAAACTCATAAGGCAACGCAACGCTTTACAATCTAAGGAGCTTACAATTATAGGTCTATCTCACGTGCATATACTAAATGTTATGACCAATTTAAACAGGAGCCAATTATCCTAAAACCACATCTTTGGAGTGTGAGAGGGAACCTGGAATACTCAGAAGAAACTCACACAAGCATGGGAAGAACATGCTAACTTCGGCAAGTATCCTGAACAGGATTTAAACTCGGAACCCTAGTATTGGAAGGCAGAAGTGCCACTAAGCCATTGTCCTGCCCATGACATGGCCCATACAAATTGTAACATAACTAATTGTATCAAAACTGCTTTCATTTCTTTGATGTTAATTTAAACTTGAACTAAACCTTCCAATCCTTTACAGACAAAGAAACTGCCATTCTAGCCTCTATTTGATGTGCAGTTACCATAGTGCTGCACATGTGATTAGTTATGACACCAGCCATTTGATGGTCTACAGTTCAGTTGAGAGTACAAGCAATGGTGACAGTTATCATTTACGACATATCTTCAATGTCACTGTTTTGGGAAATTGTTAACCACTTGCCGACCGCCTACCGCATATATACTGCGGCAGAATGGCACGGGCAGGCAAAATCACGTACCCGTACGTGATCTGCCTCCCGCGGGCGGGGGGTCCGATCGGACCCCCCCCCCGGTGCCATCGGCGGTCGGCATCTGACTGGGAGCATCGGGAGGCGAGGGGGAGACCATCCGATCGTGGCCCCCCCCTCGCGATCGCTCCCAGCCAATGGGAATCCTCCTCTGCCTGTGTGTCGTTTCACACAGGCAGAGGATGTGATGTCATCTCTCCTCGGTCTGGCAGTTTCCGTTCCAGCGCCGAGGAGAGAAGACAAGTGAGTGCACAACACACACACACACACAGTAGAACATGCCAGGCATACTTTACACCCCCGATCCCCCCCCGATCGCCCCCCCGATCCCCCCCCAATCACCCCCCCCCCCGTCACAAACTGACATTAGCAGTATTTTTTTTTTTTTTTTTTCTGATTACTGCATAGTGTCAGTTTGTGACAGTTAGTGTTAGGGCAGTGAGTATTACCCCCCTTTAGGTCTAGGATACCCCCCTAACCCCCCCTAATAAAGTTTTAACCCCTTGATCACCCCCCCTCACCAGTGTCGCTAAGCGATCATTTTTCTGATCGCTGTATTAGTGTCGCTGGTGACGCTAGTTAGGAACGTAAATATTTAGGTTCGCCGTCAGTGTTTTATAGCGACAGGGACCCCCATATACTACCTAATAAATGTTTTAACCCCTTGATTGCCCCCTAGTTAACCCTTTCACCACTGATCACTGTATAACCGTTACGGGTGACGCTGGTTAGTTCGTTTATTTTTTATAGTGTCAGGGCACCCGCCGTTTATTACCAAATAAAGGTTTAGCCCCCTGATCGCCCGGCGGTGATATGCGTCGCCCCAGGCAGCGTCAGATTAGCGCCAGTACCGCGAACACCCACGCACGCAGCATATGCCTCCCTTAGTGGTATAGTATCTGAACGCATCAATATCTGATCCGATCAAATCTATACTAGCGTCCCCAGCAGTTTAGGGTTCCCGAAAACGCAGTGTTAGCGGGATCAGCCCAGATACCCGCTAGCACCTGCGTTTTGCCCCTCCGCCCAGCCCAGCCCAGCCCACCCAAGTGCAGTATCGATCGATCACTGTCACTTACAAAACACTAAACGCATAACTGCAGCGTTCGCAGAGTCAGGCCTGATCCCTGCGATCGCTAACAGTTTTTTTGGTAGCGTTTTGGTGAACTGGCAAGCACCAGCCCCAGGCAGCGTCAGGTTAGCGCCAGTACCGCTAACACCCACGCACGCACCGTATACCTCCCTTAGTGGTATAGTATCTGATCGGATCAATATCTGATCCGATCAAATCTATACTAGCGTCCCCAGCAGTTTAGTGTTCCCAAAAACGCAGTGTTAGCGGGATCAGCCCAGATACCTGCTAGCACCTGCGTTTTGCCCCTCCGCCCGGCCCAGCCCACCCAAGTGCAGTATCGATCGATCACTGTCACTTACAAAACACTAAACGCATAACTGCAGCGTTCGCAGAGTCAGGCCTGATCCCTGCGATCGCTAACAGTTTTTTTGGTAGCGTTTTGGTGAACTGGCAAGCACCAGCCCCAGGCAGCGTCAGATTAGCGCCAGTACCGCTAACACCCACGCACGCAGCATACGCCTCCCTTAGTGGTATAGTATCTGATCGGATCAATATCTGATCCGATCTGATCTATACTAGCGTCCCCAGCAGTTTAGGGTTCCCAAAAACGCAGTGTTAGCGGGATCAGCCCAGATACCTGCTAGCACCTGCGTTTTGCCCCTCCGTCCGGCCCGGCCCAGCCCACCCAAGTGCAGTATCGATCGATCACTGTCACTTACAAAACACTAAACGCATAACTGCAGCGTTCGCAGAGTCAGGCCTGATCCCTGCGATCGCTAACAGTTTTTTTTGTAGCGTTTTGGTGAACTGGCAAGCGCCAGCGGCGTAGTACACCCCGGTCGTAGTCAAACCAGCACTGCAGTAACACTTGGTGACGTGGCGAGTCCCATAAGTGCAGTTCAAGCTGGTGAGGTGGCAAGCACAAGTAGTGTCCCGCTGCCACCAAGAAGACAAACACAGGCCCGTCGTGCCCATAATGCCCTTCCTGTTGCATTCGTCAATCCTAATTGGGAACCCACCGCTTCTGCAGCGCCCATACTTCCCCCATTCACATCCCCAACCAAATGCAGTCGGCTGCATGAGAGGCATTTTCTTTATGTCCTCCCGAGTACCCCTACCCAACGAACCCCCCAAAAAAGATGTCGTGTCTGCAGCAAGCGTGGATATAGGGGTGACACCCGCTATTATTGTCCCTCCTGTCCTGACAATCCTGGTCTTTGCATTGGTGAATGTTTTGAACGCTACCATGCACTAGTTGAGTATTAGCGTAGGGTACAGCATTGCACAGACTAGGCACACTTTCACAGGGTCTCCCGAGATGCCATCGCATTTTGAGAGACCCGAACCTGGAACCGGTTACAGTTATAAAAGTTAGTTACAAAAAAAAGTGTAAAAAAAAAAAAAAAAAAAAAACACAAACAAAAATATAAAATAAAAATAGTTGTCGTTTTATTGTTCTCTCTCTCTCTATTCTCTCTCTATTGTTCTGCTCTTTTTTACTGTATTCTATTCTGCAATGTTTTATTGTTGTTATGTTTTATCACGTTTGCTTTTCAGGTATGTAATTATTTATACTTTACCGTTTACTGTGCTTTATTGTTAACCATTTTTTTGTCTTCAGGTATGCCATTCACGACTTTGAGTGGTTATACCAGAATGATGCCTGCAGGTTTAGGTATCATCTTGGTATCATTCTTTTCAGCCAGCGGTCGGCTTTCATGTAAAAGCAATCCTAGTGGCTAATTAGCCTCTAGACTGCTTTTACAAGCAGTGGGAGGGAATGCCCCCCCCCCCAACATCTTCCGTGTTTTTCTCTGGCTCTCCTGTCTCAACAGGGAACCTGAAAATGCAGCCGGTGATTCAGCCAGCTGACCATAGAGCTGATCAGAGACCAGAGTGGCTCCAAACATCTCTATGACCTAAGAAACCGGAAGCTACGAGCATTTTATGACGTAGATTTCGCCGGATGTAAACAGCGCCATTGGGAAATTGGGAAAGCATTTTATCACACCGATCTTGGTGTGATCAGATGCTTTGAGGGCAGAGGAGAAATCTAGGGTCTAATAGACCCCAATTTTTGCAAAAAAGAGTACCTGTCACTACCTATTGCTATCATAGGGGATATTTACATTCCCTGAGATAACAATAAAAATGATTTAAAAAAAAAAAAAAATGAAAGGAACAGTTTAAAAATAAGATAAAAAAATAATAATAATAAAGAAAAAAAAAAAAAAAAAAAAAAAAGCACCCCTGTCCCCCCTGCTCTCGCGCTAAGGTGAACGCAAGCGTTGGTCTGGCGTCAAATGTAAACAGCAATTGCACCATGCATGTGAGGTATCGCCGCGAAGGTCAGATCGAGGGCAGTAAGTTTAGCAGTAGACCTCCTCTGTAAATCTAAAGTGGTAACCTGTAAAGGCTTTTAAAGGCTTTTAAAAATGTATTTAGTTTGTCGCCACTGCACGTTTGTGCGCAATTTTAAAGCATGTCATGTTTGGTATCCATGTACTCGGCCTAAGATCATCTTTTTTATTTCATCAAACATTTGGGCAATATAGTGTGTTTTAGTGCATTAAAATGTAAAAAAGTGTGTTTTTTCCCCAAAAAATGCGTTTGAAAAATCGCTGCGCAAATACTGTGTGAAAAAAAAAAATGAAACACCCACCATTTTAATCTGTAGGGCATTTGCTTTAAAAAAAATATATAATGTTTTGGGGTTCAAAGTAATTTTCTTGCAAAAAAAAATTATTTTTTTATGTAAACAATAAGTGTCAGAAAGGGCTTTGTCTTCAAGTGGTTAGAAGAGTGGGTGATGTGTGACATAAGCTTCTAGATGTTGTGCATAAAATGCCAGGACAGTTCAAAACCCCCCCAAATGACCCCATTTTGGAAAGTAGACACCCCAAGCTATTTGCTGAGAGTCATGTTGAGTCCATGGAATAATTTATATTGTGACACAAGTTGCGGGAAAGAGACAATTTTTTATTTTTTTTATTTTTTTTTGCGCAAAGTTGTCACTAAATGATATATTGCTCAAACATGCCATGGGAATATGTGAAATTACACCCCAAAATACATTCTGTTGCTTCTCCTGAGTACGGGGATACCACATGTGTGGGACTTTTTGGGAGCCTAGCCGCGTACGGGACCCCGAAAACCAAGCACCGCCTTCAGGCTTTCTAAGGCCGTAAATTTTTGATTTCACTCTTCACTGCCTATCACAGTTTCGGAGGCCATGGAATGCCCAGGTGGCACAAAACCCCCCCAAATGACCCCATTTTGGAACGTAGACACCCCAAGCTATTTGATGAGAGGTATAGTGAGTATTTTGCAGACCTCACTTTTTGTCACAAAGTTTTGAAAATTGAAAAAAGAAAAAAAAAAATTTTTTTTCTCGTCTTTCTTTATTTTCAAAAACAAATGAGAGCTGCAAAATACTCACCATGCCTCTCAGCAAATAGCTTGGGGTGTCTACTTTCCAAAATGGGGTCATTTGGGGGGGGGTTTGTGCCACCTGGGCATTCCATGGCCTCCGAAACTGTGATAGGCAGTGAGGAGTAAAATCAAAAATGTACGCCCTTAGAAAGCGGCTAGGCTCCTAAAAAGTCCCACACATGTGGTATCCCCGTACTCAGGAGAAGCAGCTAAATGTATTTTGGGGTGCAATTCCACATATGCCCATGGCCTGTGTGAGCAATATATCATTTAGTGACAACTTTGTGCAAAAAAAAAAAAAAAAAATTTGTCACTTTCCCGCAACTTGTGTCAAAATATAAAACATTCCATGGACTCAACATGCCTCAAAGCAAATAGCTTGGGGTGTCTACTTTCCAAAATGGGGTCATTTGGGGGGGGTTTATGTCATCTGGGCATTTTATGGCCTTCAAAACTGTGATAGGTAGTGAGGAGTAAAATCAAAAATGTACGCCCTTAGAAATCCTGAAGGCGTTGCTTGGTTTTCGGGGCCCCGTACGCGGCTAGGCTCCCAAAAAGTCCCACACATGTGGTATCCCCGTACTCAGGAGAAGCAGCTAAATGTATTTTGGGGTGCAATTCCACATATGCCCATGGCCTGTGTGAGCAATATATCATTTAGTGACAACTTTTTGTAATTTTTTTTGTTGTCATTATTCAATCACTTGGGACAAAAAAAATGAATATTCAATGGGCTCAACATGCCTCTCAGCAAATTCCTTGGGGTGTCTACTTTCCAAAATGGGGTCATTTGTGGGGGTTTTGTACTGCCCTGCCATTTTAGCACCTCAAGAAACGACATAGGCAGTCATAAATTAAAGGCTGTGTAAATTCCAGAAAATGTACCCTAGTTTGTAGACGCTATAACTTTTGCGCAAACCAATAAATATACACTTATTGACATTTTTTTTACCAAAGACATGTGGCCGAATACATTTTGGCCTAAATGTATGACTAAAATTGAGTTTATTGGATTTTTTTTAGAACAAAAAGTAGAAAATATCATTTTTTTTCAAAATTTTCGGTCTTTTTCCGTGTATAGCGCAAAAAATAAAAACGGCAGAGGTGATCAAATACCATCAAAAGAAAGCTCTATTTGTGGGAAGAAAAGGACGCAAATTTCGTTTGGGTACAGCATTGCATGACCGCGCAATTAGCAGTTAAAGCGACGCAGTGCCGAATTGTAAAAAGTGCTCTGGTCAGGAAGGGGGTAAAACCTTCCGGGGCTGAAGTGGTTAAATCAATGGGTTTAGTTGCTCTTTAAAGCCCAACTAAATTTTCAGTTTAAATCAGCTAAATACATTTTGGGTGAATCAAAACAAAAGGTGTTCCAAAGTGTTTCCATTTGTTTTCTTTGCTTTATTTAAATTCTTTTTATTAATTTTAAATAATTTACAAATGGCTAAAAAAGGAACAAAACAACATTAACGAAGGAAAGAAAATGTACAACTCATATTAAACGCAGCAGAAAAAAATTAACACACATATTAAAAGGGTGTAAATCCTAGGACCCTGTTCAAACATCATGGCAACCATAATTATTCCCCAGAGAGGAGGTAAAAGACAACAGGAGATGTGGAGGCTCCCCAAATCTGAGTGTAAATAATCTGACTGATCTTCACCAGAATAGATCTAGTGACTATGAGGCCCCTTTTCTTTAGAAAGTAGTCACAGACTGAGTAGAAAAGCCTATTCCCTGGCAGAATGCTGTAGAGAATGACCCTTGATCTCTGTGCCGAAGCAGTGGTCAGTCTGCAGACATGTCCCCTGCTGAATCACAGCTAGAGCTCTCCAGTCAGCAATTCTCACACGCCATTCTGTTTGGAAAGCTCTAGCTCTGACACAGTAGGGAGTCATCCCCATGACTAAGCTCCACGGCTGGAGTGAAATGTGTTTGGGGACACGGCCTGGTAGGAGTCCAGGCTGAGGTTTCCACTCCATTCATCATAGCGGGACACCATAGATGTGCGACTTCCAGGGATCACCATTTCCTTCCTTGAACAGTAGGGAGTACTGTATGTTTGACTTCTGCAGAGAGAACACTGCTTCCAGACAGAGAGCAATGGTGCTTCTCTGCAGCATGCTGTCAGGGGACAGGTTTATTTACTCAGGCTGTGGCTGCTTTGAAAGAAATGAACTGTAAGGATTTGCATACTACTGCAACTGTAAGGATTTGCTTTGATTTGCTTGTTGTGTTCTACCATTGCATTGCCCTTTAACCACTTCAGCCCAGAAGGATTTACCCACTTCCTGACCAGGCCATTTTTTGCGATACGGCACTGCCTCGCTTTAAGAGGGGCCCTCTTACAGGCGCCGTGTACAGCTGATTTCTTCTCTATTTCGCTTCGGCTATTTCCGCCGGCTCCTCCCAGTAGCGGGGAGTCCTTATCCACCGAGAGGAACTTTCTCGGCAGAACACCGGCAATACATTACAGCCGCGGGCAGTTTTTAATGACATTTTTTCCTTTAGAAATGTCAATTTGCTGCTCTCATTCATTACACCAGGAGTCTTACATAGTGTGGGGCAGGGACTTAGCCCCCTGAGCCATGATTGGACAATCATGGCTCTCACAGCAGAGCACGCTGTGATTGGCCAAAGCATGCAGGTCAGGTGCATGCTTTGGCCAATCAGCAGCCGTCCATGCACTGTGATCTCGCTGTGCATTTTGGGGCATTCCGTGGGCCCTCGAAATTTCCGGCAAATGCCTCATAATGTTCTAAATTTGACGAACGCGCAAACACCTATTTTATTTTCGAGTCGAGCATCAGGCTCATCCCTATTTGTGAGTCTGTGTTTGGCAATTTTATTAATGAAAATGCTGTTGCCCCATAGTGGGGGATGGGTATCTAACCCATACACTTCAGTTCCAGTTGCATCTGCTTATACAACCACATGAAGTGTATTTTATTGATGTCTGTAACAATTCCATATGTAGGTATTCATGGATTCCAGGAAGCCATGCCACTAGTAGGGATGAGCTTCATGTTCGAGTCGAACCCGTGTTTGACTCGAACATCGTCTGTTCGCCCGTTTGCCGAATTGCGAACGATATGGGCCGTTCACGCCAAATTCGTGTGGCGCGTCATGGCCCATAATTCACTGCGGCATCGCAGTGCATTGCTGGCTGATGATTGGCCAAGCATGCACTATGACCCACATGCTTGGCCAATCACAGCGCCGTTAGTAGAGAGAGCTGTAATTGGCCAAAGCCAGGGTGGCTTTGGCCAATTATGGCTCAGGGGGTTTAGAACACGCCCCACACTATATAAGGCCGCCTGCATGGCAGCCCTGTGTAATGTGTTTCGGCGTGCTTAGAGAGAGAGAGAGACAGTGTCATTTAATTTGAGTTAGCTAGATTAGGCAGGACAGTCAGTGAGTTAGCTGCCCTTACTGTGTATTGTGTATATATATATGCATCCCAGATGTTGTATATATATATATATATATATATATATATATATATATATATATATATACACACTGTATTCAGTTTAGCTAGATCCGTTCCTGTTCTCTTCCTACTGACAGGCAGGCTTGTCTTACAGCTACCTGAAGAAAATTGCTGGTGTTTTTTTGATCCTATTAATTACCACAGTCAGGCAGCTAGACTATTTTCAGTTAGTGTAGTGTGTCCTCCTCACAGTGTTCAGCTAAAGCTACAAGTTAGTTTAGTGTGACCTCTGCACAGTGTTCAGCTAAAGCTACAAGTTAGGGTAGTGCATCCTCCTCAAAGTGTTCAGTTAAAGCTACAAGTTAGTGTAGTGTGTCCTCCTCACAGTGTTCAGCTAAAACTACAAGTTAGTGTAGTGTGATTTCTGCACAGTGTTCAGCTAAAGCTACAAGTTAGTGTAGTGCGTCCTCTGAACAGTGTTCAGCTAAAACTACAAGTTAGTGTAGTGCAACCTCTGAACAGTGTTCAGCTAAAGATACAAGTTAGTGTAGTGCGGCCTCCTCACAGTGTTCATCTAAAGCTACAAGTTAGTGTAGTGCGTCCTCTGCACAGTGTTCAGCTAAAACTACAAGTTAGTGTAGTGCAACCTCTGCACAGTGTTCAGCTAAAGCTACAAGTTAGTGTAGTGCGTCCTCTGAACAGTGTTCAGCTAAAACTACAAGTTAGTGTAGTGCGACCTCTGCACAGTGTTCAGCTAAAGCTACAAGTTAGTGTAGTGCGTCCTCCTCACAGTGTTCAGCTAAAACTACAAGTTAGTGTAGTGCGACCTCTGCACAGTGTTCAGCTAAAGCTACAAGTTATTGTAGTGCGTCCTCCTCACAGTGTTCATCTAAAGCTACAGGTTAGTTTAGTGTGACCTCTGCACAGTATTCAGCTAAAGCTACAAGTTAGGGTATTGCATCCTCCTCACAGTGTTCAGCTAAAGCTACAAGTTAGTGTAGTGCGTCCTCTGAACAGTGTTCAGCTAAAACTACAAGTTAGTGTAGTGCGACATCTGCACAGTGTTCAGCTAAAGCTACAAGTTAGTGTAGTGCATCCTCTGAACAGTGTTCAGCTAAAACTACAAGTTAGTGTAGTGTGACCTCCGCACAGTGTTCAGCTAAAGCTACAAGTTAGTGTAGTGCATCCTCTGAACAGTGTTCAGCTAAAACTACAAGTTAGTGTAGTGCAACCTCTGCACAGTGTTCAGCTAAAGCTACAAGTTAGTGTAGTGCGTCCTCTGAACAGTGTTCAGCTAAAACTACAAGTTAGTTTAGTGTGACCTCTGCACAGTATTCAGCTAAAGCTACAAGTTAGTGTAGTGCGTCCTCCTCACAGTGTTCACCAAAAGCTACAAGTTAGTGTAGTGTGACCTCTGAACAGTGTTCAGCTAAAGCTACAAGTTAGTGTAGTGCGTCCTCCTCACAGTGTTCAGCTAAAACTACAAGTTAGTTTTTTGCAAGCACTGCACAGTGTTCAGATAAAGCTACCTGTAGAAGGTTGGTGGTGTTTTCCTGATCCTATCATTAACGCAGGCAGCTAAATAAGCTACAAGTTAATTTTTTGCGAGCTCTACACAGTGTTCAGCTAAAGCTACAAGTTAGTGGAGTGCATCCTCTGAACAGTGTTCAGCTAAAACTACAAGTTAGTGTAGTGCATCCTCTGAACAGTGTTCAGCTAAAGCTACAAGTTAGTGTAGTGCGTCCTCCTCACAGTGTTCAGCTAAAACTACAAGTTAGTTTTTTGCGAGCTCTGCACAGTGTTCAGCTAAAGCTACCTGTAGAAGGCTGGCGGTGTTTTCCTGGTCCTATCACTACCGCAGGCAGCTAAATAAGCTACAAGTTAGTTTTTTGCGAGCTCTGCACAGTGTTCAGCTAAAGTTGCCTGTAGAAGGTTGGTGGTGTTTTCCTGATCCTTTCACTACCGCAGGCAGCTAAATAAGCTACAAGTTAGTTTTTTGCAAGCTCTGCACAGTGTTCAGCTAAAGCTACCTGTAGAAGGTTGGTGGTGTTCTCATACTACAGGCAGGCAGTTGATTTTGCTAGCTGCAGTATCAGTGTATAATATATATATATATATATATATATATATATATATATATATATATATATATCCCAGCTTAGTGCAGCTACAGTCTGGAAGGCCAACAAGGAGGGGCAGACAGTCACAAGCCAATAAAAGAGGGCAAGCAGGCTTTGTGTCTAGAGGCAACAGTGCTGGTCGTGGAGACGGTGCATCCTCATCAGCACGTGGCCATGGGACACGCTTGACCTTTTTTTCAGCAGCTGGTTGTGTTGAGCCGCAACATGCGGAAGACTTGGTCGAGTGGATGACCAAGCCGTCCTCATCCTCCTCATCCTCTCTCACCCATGCTCAGGGTACTTTGTCTGGCAAAGCAGCTGCCAACGCGGCCTCTTCCCTCGGCTCAATGGCATCAGTGACTCCTTCCCTAGCCCCACCATGTCCTCCTGAGGAGTCCCTCGAACTGTTTGACCACAGTGTTGGGTACATGCTCCAGGAGGATGCCCAGCGTTTAGAAGGCTCTGATGATGATACTGAGCTAGATGAAGGCAGTAACGTGAGCACGGACAGAGGGGGTGCCCAAGAAGGACAGCAATCTGGCAGTCATGCTCTCCCTGCTGCAGCATACTGCCAGGTTTGCTCCAGTGATGAGGAGGGAGGGGATGATGAGGTCACTGACTCAACGTGGGTGCCTGATAGGAGAGAAGATGAAGTCACGTGACGTGATGATACGCGTTAGGACTGGAGCACGGGATACTGTCACAGACTGACGGCAGGAGACGAGCTCGGCGCTCGTGGATGATTTTTATCATAGCCTACTGCTAAATGTAAGTTTATCAGGTTGTTTTAACTTAATAAATTGACTTTTAAACGGGATTACGATATATGCACTTTCTCCCTACACTCCATATATACTTACCCCACTTGACGAGCATTGAGGAACAGGGACGGATTGAAGACACCCATTGAGGCATACGAACTTGGCGTTCATGGATTGATGCCCACACTCATTTTTAAAAAAGTGAGTGCACCCCTCTTCTGTGTCTTGCCTCCCTTCCACTCTGGCCGTCACGGAGTTACACTATATATTGTTTGTTTATGTCTTTTTATGTACCACCCTGCATATCCATCATCGGAATCGCCTGAATAACCGGATGGGATACCTATGCCTGCCGGTGGTTTGCATTTAAGCACAAGCTGTATACCTTACAGCAATAAGGTGAGCTGCTTGCGAACACAGAGGTGTCCCACTGAAGATTTTTTCCCCTTCCTTTTTGGAACTGTTTATTATTTGGGAATTTCGTATTACATGGTGGTGGGACTGTCATCCACTTACCCATTTGGATTTGTTACTATCAGCTTGCTGAGTTGCCATTTATGTGCTAGTTTGATACTAGCCCTCATTCACTTGGACTATTTTTTGAGTGGTTTATTATTGTCATTTACACTTATTTTATCACGTATTTCAATCATTTATTGTGTTAGCACTCTCGTTTTTTCAGTGTATGTGTGTTTAGTGCTTGTGTGGCCGCACTCATTTTGGCCGTTTTCACGGCCTCTCTATGCATCTCATTTAGCCCCTTCCACTTCCACTTCCTTTTTCCTTTTGTCAGAGCACAACTACCACTCACTTTTATTTATGCAATTTTGTCTGTTTAGATCAGTCACATAGGTGTTGCAGCAGTGTTCCTTAGTATAGGTCTTTCTGACAGCGCAGGAGTTCTCTCATTTCATATGTCTCAAGCGTATCTCGCGTGGCCAAAACATCTCCTGCTTGGGCACCACATGCTTGACCAGACATATGTTGACCTGCCATGCAGTTCGTTGGCAAGCGTATCTAAAAGACCCACACCAAAGAACAAAGAGGCCTCTCCTTGCTCCTCATCAGCTGAAATCTCCAACCCCACTATACCTTCAGTCCTCTCTGAGACCTGCACTGAGAGGAATGAAGGTGTAGAATTAGGTGTGTCACAGTCAAGTACTTGTGGGCAATCTGCTTTCGGTACACCGACGTCAGATTGTACCAGGCAAATTTCCCTGCCCCAGCTACTGCACCGCCGAAAGAACTTCGCTCCCAGCCATCCACATGCCCAGCGGTTGAATGCTAGCTTGGCAAAATTGCTAGCACTTCAACTGCTGCCTTTTCAGTTGGTAGACTCTGCCCTCTTCTGTGAGTTTGGGGAATATGCGGTTCCTCAGTGGCAGGTACCCAAACGCCACTTTTTCTCACGGAAGGCGATTCCGGCTCTCTACCGGCATGTGGAAGGCAATGTCCATGCCTCGCTGGACAGGGCGGTCAGCGGTAAGGTGCATATTACCGCTGACTCATAGTCCAGCAGGCCTGGACAGGGATGTTACCTAAGTTTCACCGCGCATTGGGTGACTCTGCTGGCAGCTGGGAAGGATGCAGGACAAGGTGCAGTAATGTTGGAGGTTGTTCCGCCACCACACCTCCAAAATGCCACTACTAATGATTGTGACACACCTCTCTCCTCCACCCTCTCCTCTTCTTCTTCCTCCATGGCCACTTCCTGTGCTTTGTCCTCGGAACCAGTGGTGCTCCGTAGCCATTCAAGGGGCTATGCAAGTATGCAGGCCAAAAGATGCCATGCGGTGCTTGAGCTGGTGTGTTTGGGGGACAGGAGCCAAACTGGGGCAGAGGTTCTCTCAGCTCTGCAGGGGCAGGTTCAGAGGTGGTTGACGCCACTCCAACCAAAGGCAGGAATGGTGGTTTGCGACAATGGCACCAACCTGCTCTCTGCCCTCCAACAGGGACAAATGACCCATGTGCCCTGTTTGGCTCACATCCTTAACTTGGTGGTGCAGCGGTTCTTGGGCAGGTACCCGGGCTTACAGGATGTCCTGAGGCAGGCCAGGAAAGTGTGTGTGCATTTTCGCCGGTCATATAATGCCAGTGCTCGGCTGGCAGACCTTTAAAAGGAGTTTAACCTGCCCAAGAACCGCCTAATCTGTGACATGCCCACCAGGTGGAACTCAACGTTGGCCATGCTGCAGCGACTGCACACGCAGCAGAGGGCCGTCAATGAGTACCTGTGCGACTCTGGCACCAGGACAGGGTCAGGGGAGCTTGGTTTTTTCCCCACGCCAGTGGGCCATGATCAGGGATGCATGCACTGTCCTGTCACCATTTGAGGAGGCCACGAAGATGGTGAGCAGTGACAGTGCATGCATCAGTGACACTGTCCCCCTTGTCCACCTGTTGGAGAACACGCTGCGTGGAATAATGGACAGGGCACTTGAGGCAGAACAGAGGCAGGAAGAGGAAGACTTCCTTAGCTCTCAAGGCCGCCTTTATCCAGACAGTGTTCCTGCGTACCCGCCGATCACACAGGAAGAGGAGGAGGAGGAGAATTGTGTCAGTATGGAGGTGGAGCCTGGCACTAAGTATTAGCAGCAGTCTTTAAGGGATCAGTCCCAAGAAACACATGGACTTGTACGTGGCTGGGAGGAGGAGGCTGCGGACCATGTCGTCCTTAGTGACCCAGAGGACTCCGGACTGAATGCCTCAGCAAACCTACGCTGCATGGCCTCCCTGATCCTGCAAAGCCTGCCTAAGGAACCTTGTATTCGTGGTATCAAGGAGAAGGACCAATGCTGGCTGGCAACCCTCCTTGATCCACGTTACAAGGGTAAGGTTGCGGACCTTATCTTGCCGTCGCAGAGGGAGCAGAGGATGAAACATCTTCGGGAGGTCATGCAGAAAGGTCTGTGCAACGCGTTCCCAGAGACTGGGAGGTTACAAACTCCTGTTTCTGAAAACGTGTTGCTGAGGCTTTGGTCAGTCAAAGAAGGAGCGGTGGAGAAGGTGGCCGTCTGACCGATGCGTTCAGACAATTTTTTAGTCCGCAGCCCCAAGGTATGATCGGTTCCAGCAACCATCGCCAGTGTCTGTTTTACATGGTGCAGGAATACCTAGGGGCAAGATCTGACTTGGACACCTTTCCCACCGAAAATCTTCTGGGTTACTGGGTCTTGAGGATGGATCACTGGCCAAAGCTTACACAGTATGCAATTGAGCTACTGGCATGTCCTGCATCCAGCGTTCTTTCAGAACGCACATTCAGTGCTGCTGGAGGCTTTGTAACCGATCACAGGGTGCGTCTGTTCACCGACTCGGTCGATCAACTGACCTTCATGAAAATGAATCAGTCCTGGATCACCACCAGCTATCAAGCACCTGATGCTGATGTAACCGAATATTTTTTTTTGAAATCTCAGATCCCTTTAAAGACTGCCTATGCTGATGCTGAGTGTCTATCCTGAGTAATTATTCTCTTCCTCCTCAATAAGGCCTAATTTTTCAGTCCCTGTTTAACAGGGACGTGTAATTACAATTTTTGATGCAATACTTTGCAGCAGGGCTCGTTCCTGCGTTCCAACTATATTGTCTGTGAGGGGTTGCAGTGTTGTGGCACCAGCACCAGTGCCTAAGGCCCAATTTTTCAGCCCCTGTTTAACAAGGGCATGTAATTACAATTTTTGATCTAATATTTTACAGCAGGGCCCGTTTCTGAGCCCACCAAGAGCGAGTGAGGACTTACAGTGTTGTTGCACCAGCACCACCACCAAAGGCTCAATTTTTCTGCCCATGTTCAACAGGGGCATGTAATTACAGTTCTTGATCTAATATTTCACAGCAGGGCCCTGTGAGGGCTTACAGTATTGTGGCCACAACAACACCTAAGGCAAAAATTTCTGCTGAGTATATAGGGCAGGCCCCTACTTTCAAACATCCAACTTACAAAGGACTCCTACTTGCAAACGGAAGAAGACAACAGGAAGTGAGATGAAATCTACCCCTAGGAAGGGAAATTCTCTCCTGTAAGAGTTAATATGGGAAAAACATTTCTCCTTTCCACTGATGCTTTATCACCAATCCTTGTTTCACAAAAAACCCACATTTTCAAAAAACATTTGTCATTGGGACAAAAAGTGAGGTGAAATCTTCTGAAGAGGAGGACAGACAGCAAAACAAATGTCACAGGGGTGATAACCCTTCCCTATGTTTTCCAAAAAGCTTAAAATAGATTTTTTGGCTGGAGCTAAACACGTTAAAAATGTACCAGTTCAAAATTACAAACAGATTCTACTTAACAACAAACCTACAGTCCCTGTCTTGTTTGCACCACCTGTATACTGCTGTTCAGAGTACAGAGCCTGTATACTGCTGTTTCCTTTTTTAATTTGGGTGCGGGGTTCCCCTTAATATCCATACAAGACCCAAAGGGCCTGGTAATGGACTGGGGGGTACCCATGCCGTTTGTCTCACTGATTTTCATCCATATTGTCAGGACCCGACATTAAAATAAAGCCGCAAGCAGTTTTAAATGACTTTTTTTCCTTTAAAAAATGACATTTGTGCAGGGACTGTTCTAAGCACGGGAAACACGCACCACTTTATTTACAGGCATACTATAGACACCCCCCAGGTACGATATTTAAAGGAATATTTCACTTTTTTTTTTTTTTTACTTTAAGCATCATTAAAATCACTGCTCCCGAAAAAACGGCAGTTTTTAAAAGTTTTTTTTGGATTGATACATGTCCCCTGGGGCAGGACCCGGGTCCCCAAACCCTTTTAAGACAATACCATGCAAATTAGTCTTTAAAATGAGCACTTTTGATTTCGAACGTTCGAGTCCCATAGTCGTCAATGGGGTTCTAACGTTTGTGCGAATTTTCGGTCCGTTCGCAGGTTCTGGTGCGAACTGAACCGGGGGGTGTTCGGCTCAACCCTAGCCACTAATGATCCCAAACAACATATCAGTACCTAAAAGAGATAAAAGTTCATTATCCTCATCAGTGTGACCAAGTTTATGGTGCCCACAACTCACCCTTCTGTCAAGACATACTGTCCTAACTGTCCTAACACTATGTTCTCATATGTTTTAACTCTCTTAGTTCTTTAATAATAACATAACATAGCAATTTTCATAATCAGGTAAATTTTGTCAACCTGAATGTTGCTACAGGTGTTCTTTGCCAAGAGGTGTACTTTAGCAACCCTGAGAGATAATCTGCCACCTCATTCAGAGGGAACAGAACACCAATGTACTAATAGTATGAGTTAAAAAAAACATCATGGGAGACCTTTATAAAACTCATGTGGGCAGAAAACCTAGCAATTTCTGTCACATATTATGTGCATGTATTTTTGCTAATTACTTACTTCACACAATAGAAAAATGGGGTAATTATATGTTATCAAAAAATTAGCTATAGTAAAAGACAAACATATTGGGAATCAATATGCAGGGAGCTGAAATTGCCTTATTTTCAGCTTGCATAGGTTTACTAATGTATCTCTTTATTACACTTAAGTTTGCATGCTATATTACTTCATTATATCTTTTCAATAATTCTGTGATTTTATCTTTGTATTTCTTGTTTTCTATACAGTAATACATCTTGTCATAGCTCACAACTGTCCCTGATTTTGAGGGACTGTCCCTGATTTCGAGCAATGTGCCACTGTACCTCTTTCCAGGGCCGTCTTTAATATTAATTGGACCCTGGGCAAAAATTTTCTAGGGCCCACCCCCCCCTATGCAATTTCACTCTCCACCTGCTCTGAGGCATACAATAAATAGCCGCTAGACTTAAAATCAGTTTACTGTATCAGATCAGGCAGCAATTGCGATTGGTTGCCAGTGGATACAGCAGATCAATACTGCTTACTGGTTGCTAGAGGTTACAGCACACATTATGGCTCACTGATTAGTTGCTAGAGGTTACAGCAAATGATTTCTGCTTGTTAATTGGTTGCTAGAGATTACTTTACAGTAATACTGCTCACTTATTGGTTGCTAGAGGTTACAGCACACCATCTCCTCACTGCAGGGGGGCATGATATACATATGAATGCCGCCTTTATTTACATATCAATGCCGCCGGTCGCAGCTATTTACTTATGGGTGCCGCCGCTATTTACATGTGAATTTCGGTTATTTACATATAAACACAGGGTCTGCAGGTGAGTCATCTGTACACAACAATAGGGCAGAGCTGGGTAGCATTAGTACCAGCACTTCACACTGAGATATCCGTAAACAGCACAGGACTAAAATTTCAAGGGACAAGGGAATTTAAACTGGGATAGTTGACAAGTATGAGGCAGCTGTTTTGGGCCCCACAACAATGACAGGGCCCAGGGCAGCTGCCCCTTTTACCCTGCCTTAAAGACGGCCCTGCCTCTTTCCCCCTTATTTGTCCCTCATTTTGGTCTGATCCATATAGCTGTATATAAAATGCACTTTTTAACTTTCAAAAAGTGTTTCCCAGTGCTAAACCTTTCTTCCAAATTCTAAATTGCTGCATTTGTACATTTTAAAAGCCAATATAAAGGAATAGTGGTGGTAAAAAAAAAGCCCTTGTGGATTTAATTGAAGGGGCTGTGGCAGGGGGCATGTCCCATGCCTATATATGTATGCTGGTAGGTGTCCCTCATTCCCATCTCAAAATGTTGGAAGGTATGTCTTGTGGCAATATGGATTGAAATCTTGCCTGTGTACCTGTCCAATATAATACAGTCCAAGCAGGGCTTTTTTTCTCAGAGAATAGGTGCAGGAACTCAACCATGCCCGCCACACTCACATACCTTCCAAATGGCATCAAATAATAGCTCTTCCCTCTGCATACAACCCCCTCCCTCCACTGCCCTAATTTTCTCCCCCCTCCTTAAAAGCTCCATCATCTGTCATATATCTTACCTTTGTTGCAATATTAAGCTGAAACACCTATCTGGCTGTAGTACCTCCCTCGCATACTATACTATACTACATTCACTTGCATGGGAGATTATGCAGTAGGAGTATCAACAACTGGTCACCAGGGAAAAAATGGAGACCACAGAGGGTGCGGCCTACCACGCACCCTCTCCTGTCCATGACTGCACTGAACCCTGGTCACCTGTTCTGTATCTCCCTTGTCCCTGTCCGGCACTTAGTGGGATCTGCGCAGGAGATCTGACCTGTGGGAGCTACTGGGAGATGAGCTATCACTTGTAAATGCAGAAGCTGGACTTCAGTGTTACCAAGTGATAGTGGTGAGCAGGGAGCAGAAGACCTGAGCCAGAGGTGGTGGAACTGAGTTCCCCCTAGTTCCTGCTGAAAAAAAGCCCTGAGTCCAAGTGACATACTTGCTTATAAACTGTTTGCTTTTTTTGTATACTTTTTACTTTACTCCCTCTGAAATTTGTGCTTTTCTTTTTCTTTCATTTTTTTATCTTCTATTTCCTTTCTTTATACGGGTTCATACAGTTAGTGGTTTGCTTGTTTGCATATACTTACATACAGAGATTTAGTAATTTTACATTCTATGTCTTGTCAAAAAAGTTTGAAAAATTGTTGTTCTTTTCTTGCTCCATTTTAATCATCTTTAGCAAGAAAAAAAAAAGGAAAAAAAAAAAGGAAACTGAAAGACTAACACCAGCCAATTAACTTTTCATTTTTAAAGTGGTAGTAAATTCCCAAGGACAGGTCAGCATCATGCAAAACAGCATAAAATGTCTTTAACATTTCTTTTAGTTGCGCTACTTAAGGGAATATTGCACATTCTGTGTTTCAAATACGTCACTCGCACATGCGAATTGTTTTCCTGATTGACAGCATACTTTGCGTGCCGTCAATCAATACAGCTATATGCCGTGTCTGTCAGCATTACTCCACGTCATTACGTTGTCAACCCGCGAGATTGCTGACCATTCACCAGTTTGCGCATGCGTGAGTTTACTGAATTGACTTACGGTAGTTCTGGTGGGGAAGGGAGCCAGAGGACTCCATAAAGATGGCGGTGGCTTTAGGTAGAATGGGCAACAATAATTATAAACTGCAGAAATTGTAAGAACAATTGCCGGACACTCTGGATTATCCCTATATGTTTGAAATTGCATGTAATTCTAGTATTATGTTTTTAGTGGAATAGGTGCATTGCGTTTACTACCACTTTAAGACCCCTTTCACACCAGGGCAGTTTTCAGGCGCGTTAGCGCTGGAAATAGCCTCTGCTAAGCGCCTGAAACCCACCTCCCATTCATTCAAGTGTGTCTTTTCACACTGGGGCGGTGCATTTGCGGGACGCTTTACAAAGTCCTACAAGCAGCATCTTTGGGGTGGTTTGGGAGCGCTGTATTTAGCGCTGACCAAACGCCCTGCCCAATGTTTGGGGTTAAAAGTGCCACATTAGCGGATGAAAAGCGATGCTTAAACAGCACTAAAGCACCGCTAAAACAAGTTGCACTTTAGCACTAACACTGCCATGGCCCCATTGTGAAAGGGGTCTAAGATTTTTAGTTTTTAATTAAAATGAGGAATAGTTATGACCCCATTGGGAAGATTTTTTTCTTCACCTCCTGTCCTGTGACACTTGTTCAAAAAATGGAGTAGACCATTGTCACCAGGTAAAGGGCAACACGGGCGACACAGTAAAAATTCTGTTAGAACTTCTAACCATTTCCTGCTCTTCTATAAATGTGTTTTTGTTTTTCCTTGTTTCCCCATTGAAGAGATGTTCAATTGTATCCTGGAGATTAGTTCTATCACTCTATCACTTACTGACTGCTTGCCACGGGCACTGCTCCAGTTGTGCAAATGAAATTATTCAAACTGAGGCTATTTTTTCACAGGCAGGAGAAAAGGAATTAGTGGAGATGCTGGAGTCCCTGATTGTAGCACCCAATTAAATCTCACCTGTTAAGGCAAGTACACATAATCAGTTCGCATGGCAGCCATAATTGCCTTCCTTGCAGTAGTTGGTGATCAGCAGCATTCTTTTAAAAGTGCATAATTTAGTACAGAAAATACTGATCTGTACACCCATGCGGAGGGCTGTTATCACCCCCATGCAGACAGCCTGTTAAAATCAATGACAGGCTTCTAGCTGCACAGATCTTCAAGCAAATCCCGTAGTGTACATACATTCGGGTCCACTGCATTAATAAGAATGCAGACCGCCTTTCAGATGGTACGCCCATGTGAATGAAACCTGAAACCTTTTGTTGGTGCGGGCAAATTTAAGTTATGACTAAGTTTTGTAAGTCAGAAATTGGGTCAGGGTTACTACAGGTCAAGCTGGACGGCTCTACAGAGGCAGGTCTTTTATACCTCCCCATGGATCTGGAAGCTGGTAGAAGCTTCTAGAAGTTAGTGGGTGGAGGCCAGGAGGTGCTGATCTACATACTTGAGGGAACTTTGCCAATCCCCAGACAGAATGTCCTGGCAGAGAGTCAGGTGAAGATGTAGTGCTGAGGAGGATGTTTGTGGCCTAGGAGGGGACCCCTGGGTCTGGGATGGGGGGCTCTGCCTCCAGGTTGGGCTTTGGCTGGCTTGGGAAGATCCTAACAGCGTATCAGTTTGAGGAGGAATCTTGCCTATGGAGCAGTAGAGAGCAAGGAAGACAGGGTGAGTACATCAGCACACCCAGGGATTCACATGGGGAAAGATTGCCATATGTAGCAAGATTTCTGAAGGACAGCGCTGTGCTTAAACTTTTCTATCCCTTATCCCTGGGAGATCTTATGAGCAGCCAGGTGGGCTGGTACCTTCTGTAGACAGTGGAGCTAGGAGCAGTTCTACAAAGGAGAGGAGATACTCCTGCATTCAGTTTACAACAGACTGTGCTATTTTTCTAAAGGGGACTAAGAGCTCCTAGTCCTCAAGGGACTTTTTTCCGCTGATCCTGAAGGTGTCTAGGAGGAAGAGCAGTCTAGGATCCTTACTATGTGCAGAGGAAGGACGTTGTCCCCATTCATTGTTTCTGTCAAGTTGGGCATCCCATAATCCCTCTACCCCATCCAAGTTATAATCCCTTTTAAAAAGAACAAAAAAAACAAGCTCAAAGACTGACTTCTTGTTTCCCGATGCAAGTGAAAAATGTGTGTTGCCTGGCTGTGCAAGAACAGGGGAAACAGTTACCAGCAGCCCTTGTGGGGGTAGTGCTACATTTGGGGGCTCATCAGAAATTCCCTATAGCAACCTGCATGGCTGTTGATCCTAGCAGCCGGAAACCATCAAGCCAAAAGACTGTAATTTGCTGCCAAGTTGTCACAGGAGTCAAGCAGGGAAGTGGAATTATCCTGCGTGATTCTTGCTGTGCTATTCAAGTACTGATGCCTGTGCCATTGTCCAAAGCAACCACCACGGACTGCTGCAAATCAGTGTATTACTGTTGCTACTCAGCTGCCTAACAGTGGATGAGACCTTTGCTTTTACTGCTACAGGACCTGCTGTTGTCAGTGAGGATAGTGAGATCGTTGCCCGTGGCAACCAATTCAGGCTGTGTTTGCTATCAACATCCAGTTGCCCATAATGTGGCTGGGACCAAGTGTCATATCAATGTCAGTGAACTGTTATAATGTTCAACATGTATCCTAGTCGGCACATTTCCGTATGGCTATGCAAAGGTTACAGCCAACGCGGGAAAAGTCAAGCGGAAAAGTAAAGCTGGTGCCAGTGCGTCTGCAGGGGTAAAGCTGCCTATAAGAGCAAGCCCAGTACACTCAACATGTGGGAGAAAGGAGCAAGATGGAGGATGGTGCACGTGTGTACCCTATGTTATCCTGGTTGTCTGAAATGCAGGAGGTGATGCTGGTGGATACAGGGGTGCGTCTAGAGCACCAAGGGGGGTTTGCCTTCGGACTGGTCGGAGCAACAGAAAGGCTGTGTCTGATATGTGCTGGATGCAGTGGACCCACCGTCATGGTCAATGCATGGATCAAGTGTGGACACTGTGGGGAACCGCTGACGAGGCTGACACCCAGCGAGCTGGCACCATCACATACAATGTGGATCTGCAATCAGGTCTATGCACAGAACAGCTGGTAAAGGAGAAGTCCTGGTTGGCCGGAAAAAGTTTGAGGATAAATACAGAAAATGGGGTTGAATCCCAGGTTAGAGAATCCGGAGGTTGTTGGAAAGAACATGGTCGCTAGTATACTGACAATACTGTATGCATTATACCTTTCTATGAAGCAGGTGGCGCTGCAGTATTATAGTGTAGTGTTATAGCATGTATTCTATGATATGACAGAATGTTCCATCTATTTCTGTTCTGCGTACTTGTTTGTTGTTCTCTTCCTGTTCGCATGCTGTAAAGACATGCAATCCTCCATAAAAGCAAAGCTATTGTTGCAAACATGAAAGCTTCCAGCGCTTTATTTCATTACTCTGATAACAGAAGTTGAGAGTTCGTCTCGGCGGGCCATTCAGCAGGAGACTTGGTGCCCACCAGTGCTGCTCAGCAAAAACTAGCCGACGTCCTTGGAAAATCTGAGTGTACCTATCCACCCTGTCAGCCCCACCTGGAAGGAGCCAGAGTTTAAAGACAGCTCATCTTCAGGTGAGCCAGAGAGGAGCAGCAGTGGTGGGGAGATAGACTGGGGTTCACTCAGACTGCAGGCAGAATTGGAGCCCGTGGAGGCTTTTTGGGATAAGTGGTCCTCAGACAGTGGAACAAAAGAAGAGTGGGATTGGGGAAGCATTTAGGAGGAGGTAGAGATGCTAGTGGGACCGTCATTTATACCCCTTACATCAGAACCAGCTGAGAGGACAGAGGAACTGCTTGCGCTGATGAACTTCACCTGACCCCAGCTTATGTCCAGCAATGGGACCAATCGGGTCGTCAGGCACATGGTCCGAGGCCCAGAATGCTGCATACAAGCTGTGAATGGTCCAGTCATCACAATCTTGTGTTCTCCCGGTCAAGGCAGGCTATGAGAACTTTCAAGGTTCTCCTGGTTGCAGCAGGAGGCTCAAAAGGGAACCACACTTGAGCAGGGTCTGGATTATTCTTATGTTTCACAACATATTATGGCCATTAATGATGCTTCCCCCCCACAGTGGAAAGCAGATATGGTGTAGCTTTACATGCATGCAGGGGCCTCTTAATCAGGAGGCTTGGGTTCAGTTTCAGGACATTCAGCAAGAATGGAGCCTGGGACGGGCCATTTACAAAGACTGGGTAGTGGTCTTCAAAGCTATTCGGCTGCTAGCTGGAAACCCAATGGTGACATCATCAGTTGTAGAAAGTCAACCATCACTGCAGCCCTCCACCAGTCGGGGCTTTATGGCAGAGTGGCCCGACAGAAGCCTCTCCTCAGTGCAAGACACATGAAAGCCTGCATAGAGTTTGCTAAAAAACACCTGAAGGACTCCAAGATGGTGAGAAATAAAATTCTTTGGTCTGATGAGACCAAGATAGAACTTTTTGGCCTTAATTCTAAGCGGTATGTGTGGAGAAAACCAGGTACTGCTCATCAACTGTCCAATACAGTCCCAACAGTGAAGCATGGTGGTGGCAGCATCATGCTGTGGGGGTGTTTTTCAGCTGCAGGGACAGGACAACTGGTTGCAATTGAGGGAAAGATGAATGCGGCCAAGTACAGGGATATCCTGGACGAAAGCCTTCTCCAGAGTGCTCAGGACCTCAGACTGGGCCGAAGGTTTACCTTCCAACAAGACAATGACCCTAAGCACACAGCTAAAATAACAAAGGAGTGGCTTCACAACAACTCTGTAACTGTTCTTGAATGACCCAGCCAGAGCCCTGACTTAAACCCAATTGAGCATCTCCGGAGAGACCTAAAAATGGCTGTCCACCAATGTTTACCATCCAACCTGACAGAACTGGAGAGGATCTGCAAGGAGGAATGGCAGAGGATCCCCAAATCCAGGTGTGAAAAACGTGTTGCATCTTTCCCAAAAAAACTCATGGCTGTATTAGATCAAAAGGGTGCTTCTACTAAATACTGAGCAAAGGGTCTGAATATTTAGGACCATGTGATATTTCAGTTTTTCTTCTTTAATAAATCTGCAAAAATTTCAACAATTCTGTGTTTTTCTGTCAATATGGGGTGCTGTACGTACATTAACCACTTGACCACTGGGCACTTAAACCCCCTTAATAACCAGACCAATTTTCAGCTTTCGGTGCTCTCACATTTTGAATGACAATTACTCAGTCATGCAACACTGTACCCAAATTAAATTTTTGTCCTTTTTTCACACAAATAGAGCTTTCTTTTGGTGGTATTTAATCACCGCTGGGATCTTTATTTTTTGCGCTATAAAAGAAAAAAGACCGAAATGCATTTTTCTTCGTTTCTGTTATAAAATTTTGCAAATTAGTAATTTTATCTTCATATATTTTGGGCAAAATTATACCGTTACATATCTTTGGTAAAAATAACCCAAATCGGTGTATATTATTTGGTTTTTGTGAAAGTTATGCACAGAGTCCAAAAGCTATGGTGCCATAAATTGATGAAAATTGATCACACCTGAAGTACAGACGGCCTATCTCATTTCTTGAGACCCTAACATGCCAGAAATGTACAAATACCCCCCAAATGACCCCTTTTTGGAAAGAAGACATTCCAAGGTATTTAGAAAGATGCATGATGAGTTTTTTGAAGTTGTCATTTTTTCCCACAATTCTTTGCAAAATCAAGATTTTATTTTTTTTCACAAAATTGTCATATTAGCAGGTTATTTCTCACACACAGCATATGCATACCACAAATTACACCCCAAAACACATTCTGCTATTATTCCTGAGTATGGCGATACCACATGTGTGAGACTTTTACACAGCGTGGCCACATACAGAGGCCCAACATGCACAGAGCACCTTCAGGCGTTCTGGAGCACCCAGGCCAATTCTGACATTTCTCTCCTACATGTAAAAATCATCATTTATTTGCTAAAAAATTACATAGAACCCCAAAAGATTATATATGTTTTTTTAGCAAAGACCCTAGAGAATACAATGGCGGTCGTTGCAACTTTTTATCTTGCACGGTATTTGCGCAGCAATTTTTTTAACACATTTTTTTTGGAAAAAAAAACTGTTTTGTGCTTTAAAAAAAAACAAAACAGTAAAGTTAGCCCAATGTTTTTGCATAATGTAAAAGATGAAGTTATGCCCGAGTAAATAGATACCTAACATGTCACCCTTCAAAATTGCACACACTCGTGCAATGGCGCCAAACTTCGCTACTTAAAAATCCCCATAGGCGACGCTTTACAATTTTTTACTGGTTACATGTTTTGAGTTACAGAGCAGGTCTAGGGCCAAAATTATTGCTCTCACTCTACCGATCGCAACGATACGTCACATGTGGTTTGAACACCATTTTCATATGTGGGCGGGACTCACGTATGCGTTCGCTTCTGCATGCGAGCACACGGGGACACGGGGGAAAAACTTTTTTTTTTTTTATTGTTCATTTTTCTTTATTTATTTTAGTTTGACGCTTTTTTCCAAAAAATAAATTTTTTGATCACTTTTATTCCTATTACAAGGAATGTAAACATCCCTTGTAATAGGAATATGGCATGACAGGTCCTCTTTACAGTGAGATATGGGGTCAATAAGACCCCACATCTCACCTCTAGGCTGGAAAGCCTGAAATAAAAAAATAAAAAAAAAGATCCTGCCTTCGATCGTATCGGTGAGTCGGTAGAAACACCTGAGGGCGGCGGGAGGGGGGGACGTCCCTTCTTGCCTCCCGTAAGAATGATCAAGCAGTGGAATAGCCGCTATGATCGTTCTTATGGTGTAGGGAATCGTCGGCTGAAAAAGCTGATATCTGAATGATGCCTGTAGCTGTACTCATCATTCAGATATCCCTGCACAAATTCAAGGACGTCGTATGACGGCCGGTGGGCGGGAAGTGGTTAAAACGCATTTTTTTTAACACAAAGTTGTCCAGTTATACAATATTTCTAACACATAGCATGTACATACCAAAAATGACACCCCAAAATAGATTCTCCTACTCCTCCTGAGTACGGTGATACCACATGTGCAGACTTCCACAGCCTGGCCACATACAGAGGCCGAGTACAGCCGAGTATGGCCGGGTGCGCATGGCTGAGTATGGCAAAGTATGGCTAGGTATCACCGAGTATTGCAGAGTATGGCTGGGTATTGCAGAGTATGGCAGAGTATGGCTGGGTATTGCGGAGTATGGCTGGGTATGGCAGAGTATGGCTGGGTATGGCAAAGTATTGCAGGGTATTGCAGAGTATCGCGGGGTATTGCAGGGTATTGTGGGGTATTGCGGGCTATTGCAGGGTATTGCATGGTATTTCAGAGTATTGCAGGGTATTGCAGAGTATTGCAGAGTGTTGCAGGGTATTTCAGAGTATTGCAGGGTATTGCAGAGTATTGCAGAGTATTGCAGGGTATTGTAGGGCATTGCAGAGTATCGCGGGGTATTGCAGAGTATTGCGGGGTATTGCAGAGCATTGCGGGGCATTGCAGGGTATTGCAGAGTATTGCAGGGTATTGCAGGGTATTGCAGAGTATTGCGGGGTATTGCAGAGTATTGCAGGGTATTTCTGAGTATTGCAGAATATTGCAGAGTATTGCAGGGTATTGCAGAGTATTGCAGGGTATTGCAGAGTATTGCAGGGTATTGCAGGGTATTGCAGAGTATTGCGGGGCATTGCAGAGTATTGCGGGGCATTGCAGAGTATTGCAGGGTATTTCTGAGTATTGCAGAGTATTGCAAGGCATTGCAAAGTATTGCGGGATATTGTAGGGCATTGCAGGGTATTGCAGGGTATTGCAGAGTATTGCAGGGTATTTCTGAGTATTGCAGAATATTGCAGAGTATTTCAGGGTATTGCAGAGTATTGCAGGGTATTGTAGGGCATTGCAGAGTATTGCGGGGTATTGCAGAATATTGCGGGGTATTGCAGAGTATTGCGGGGCATTGCAGAGTATTGCGGGGCATTGAAGAGTATTGCAGAGTATTGCAGGGTATTGCAGGGTATTGCAGAGTGTTGTGGGGTATTGCAGAGCATTGCGGGGCATTGCAGAGTATTGCAGGGTATTGCAGAGTATTGCGGGGCATTGCAGAGTATTGCGGGGTATTTCAGAGTATTGCAGGGTATTTCTGAGTATTGCCGAATATTGCAGAGTATTGCAGGGTATTGCAGAGTATTGCAAGGTATTGCAGGGTATTGCAGAGTATTGCGGGGCATTGCAGAGTATTGCGGGGCATTGCAGAGTATTGCAGGGTATTTCTGAGTATTGCAGAGTATTGCAGGGCATTGCAGAGTATTGCGGGGCATTGCAGAGTATTGTGGGGTATTGCAGAGTATTGCAGGGCATTGCAGAGTATTGCGGGGTATTGCAGAGTATTGCAGGGTATTGCAGAGTATTGCGGGGCATTGCAGAGTATTGCAGGGCATTTCTGAGTATTGCAGAGTAGTCCTGGTTATTGCTGAGCATGGGGGGGATGGCTGAGCATGCATGGATGGATGGATGGCTGGATGTCACTGAGCAGCGCTGTGGGCACTACACATCCAGCCCACAGCGCTGCTGCCATCCGATCCCTCCCCCTCTCCGCTCACAGTGTACCGATCGGTACACAGAGGGGAGGAGAGGAACCGGCGTCATGACATGACGCCGATTTGTTTACATGTGATCACAATCAGCGGCCGTTTACCGGGATCCGTGTTACGGTCACGGATGTTCTCAGGTGCGCGCCCCAGGGGGCGCGTGAGAGCAGGATTCTGGGAGGACGTCACTGTACGCCCTCCCAGAGTTATCCAACCGCCCTGCAGCTGTCATTTGGCTATGGGTCAGTTGGTAACTGGTTAAAGAGGGAAAAAAATGAGGAAATGAGGAAAACTTAAATGATTTTAGCAAATGGCTGCAATATAACAAAGAGTGAAAAATGTAAGGGGGTCTGAATACTTTCTGTCCCCACTGTATATATATATATATATATATATATATATACAGTATATATACATATATACCATAGTTTGTAGACTCTATTACTTTCACACTAAATAATATACACTGATTTTTTTTCAAAATTTTCTGTATTTTTTCATTTATTTATCAAAAGATTAAAAACACAATGGTGATTAAATACCACCAAAAGAGAGCTATATTTGTGTGAAAAAAATGATACACCTTTCATTTGCTTACATTGGTGCATGACCGAGCAAGTACCAGTTAACTGCTTCCTGACCAGCTATCGCAGTTATACTGCGGCAGGTTGGCTCCCCTGCGCGAGCCGTCGTAGCTATACGTCGGCTTGCAGGGTGGGATAGCAGGTGCGCGCGGGGGTGCCGATGCTCGTGGCCGATGGTTTCAATGACCGCCGACCATGAGCGATCATGTCCCTGTTCTGTTCTGACAGGAGTGACAGATCGTGTGTTCCTATTAGTTAGGAACCACGACTGTCACTTCCTCTAGTCAGTCCCCCTTCCCCTTTAGTTAGAATCACCTCCCAGGGAACACAGTTAACCCCTTGATCGCCCCCTAGTGTTAACCCCTTCACTGCCAATGACATTTTTACAGTAATCAATGCATTTTTATATCATTGATCACTGTGTTAATGCCAATGGTCCCAAAAATGTGTCAGAATTGTCCGATGTGTCCGCCATAATGTCGCAATCACGATAAAAATCGCAGATCGCCGCCATTACTAGTAAAAATAAATAATAATAAAAATGCTATAAAATCTATCCCCTATTTTGTAGACGCTATAACTTTTGTGCAAACCAATCAATATACGCTTATTGAGATTTTTTTTTTGCCAAAAATATGTAGAAGAATACATATCGGCCTAAACTGAGAAAAAAATTACCTTTTTTTTAAAAAAAATGGGGATATTTATTATAGCAAAAAGTACAAAATATTGTGTTTTTTTCAAAATTGACACTCTTTTTTTGTTTATATCGCAAAAAATAAAAACCACAGAGGTGATCAAATACCACCAAAAGAAAGCTCTATTTGTGGGGAAAAAAGGACATCAATTTTGTTTGGGTACAACGTCGCACGACCACGCAATTGTCAGTTAAAGTGACGCCGAATCACCTGCTGTGGTCAGGAAGGGGGTAAATTCTCCTGGGGCTGAAGTGGTTAAAGTAGCGTAGTGCTGGATAGCAAGAAACTGCCTGGTCATGAAGGGGGAGTAAAACGTTGCAAAGGTCAACTGTTTAAGAAAGGACAATTGTCTTGTATGGGCTGCAAACGCACAACAATCCATTATAAAAATGGACATGTTGCTTTAAATTCAATGCACTGCACCACAGTGTAGATGGTCGTGGTGCCCTGCATGTCTTTTACCATGCGCTATGGTCACACAGCGGTGTGAAATCTTACTAAAGGGCTACAAAACATTCCACTATTTAGCAAGCTCAGTAAACACTACCACCAATACAAAACCCAGCAAGAATACCAAAAGCTTTTTTTTTTCCCATGTGGGGGGAGCACGCTTTGAGTGCTTTCAATCTCTTCTCCCAAAGAACAGCGGGAGAAATGCCTTAGTTACGAGCCCTGTAATTTCATTTCTGCAATTATACTTGTCACCACTTCCGACATGCCTGCATATAAATAGGCAGTGCTATACACTTTTTTTCTCTGCATTCTTTCCTATTTTTACTTTTCTAATTTTCCTCTTCCTTTTGTAAAAAAAAATGCAGCCTGGGGCTTGAAACATATCGGCCTTTATAGACAAACTTTTTCTAAAAAAAGATGAAAGTTTGTTTTTCTCCAGGCGAAACAGGACTTTTTTTTTTTTTTGTGCAGGCAGGGCAAATGTTACAAGCTTATTACTAGAATCAAAACGCTGTTTATTACACTGTTTATCATGGAGGAAGTAGAGACAATAAGACACATGGGATACAGGCTGTATAGAACATTTAGAAAATCTGTACACAGCAGAAAAAAATACAGTATGTAATTTGCTTGATGTCAAAAGCAAGTCAAGGTTGCTGGAAAATTGCAGTGATGACAGTATTGTTTTTGTTCTGCTTAATTTGAGCCATGCCCACCAACAGTGCTTGTGAAATGTATGTAAGACTCAAGAGCCGCTTAGTCTTACTGTATATATATGAGTCATTAGCCTCAAAACGGCATAATTCTCATTTGCATGCTTGCATACAACAAGAACTCAATACCTTTAAATCCCTGTCTTCTAGAATAAGAGCCGTGAAAGGGACTCTTTGCATCTGATACATACAGGGCCATGCTGCCCATGAGGCCAGTTGAGGTGGCTGCCTGAGATAGCACTTAGGGAGGCATGATCAGTATGTATCAGTCATACAGGGGTTGATTTAACTGCTTGCCGACCATATAACTGAGATATATGCCAGCAAGGTGGCTTGGCTGTGCCAGATCACATACCTAGTATGTGATCTGACACTCCTAGGTAGGGGGCGCGCGTGCGCGCCGGCGGCGGCCTGGCCATTCTATGATTAACCACTTCAATACAGGGCTCTTTCCCTCCTTTCTTCCCAAGCCAATTTTCAGCTTTCAGGGCTGTCGCTTTTTAAATGAGAATTGTGCGGTCATGCAACACTGTACCCAAAGTTTTTATCATTTTGTTCCCACAAATAGAGCTTTCTTTGGGTGGTATATGATCACCTCTGGGTATTTTATTTTTTGCTAAAAAAATTTTTAAAAAGACGAAAATTTTGAAAAAGAAAACGTTTTTCTTCTTTTTTGTTATAAAATGTTGTAAATAAGTAAGTTTTTTCCTTCACTGATGGGCACTGATGAGGCTGCACTGACGGGCACTGATAAGGCGGCACTGATGAGGTGGCACCAATAAGGTGGCGCTGATGAAGTGGCACTGATGAGCACTGATAATGGGCACTAATATGCAGCACTGATGGGCACTGATAGGCGGCACTGATGGGCACTAATATGCAGCACTGATGGGCATTGATAGGTGGCACTGATGGGCACTCATAGGTGGCACTGATGGGCACTGATAGGCGACACTGATAGGCTGCCCTGATGGGTACTTATGGGTGGCACTGATGGGCACTGATAGGCGGCACTGATGGGCAATGATAGGTGGCACTGATGGGCACAGATGGGCACTGATAGGTGGCACTGATGCACACTGATGGGTGGCACTGATGGGCACTGATAAATGGCACTGATGGGCATCACTGATAAGGAGGCACTGGCAGGCATTACTGATGGGCACTGATTGGCTTAATTTGTGGGCACAGATTGGCATTGTTTGTGGGCACAGATTGGCAACCCTGGTGGCCATGGGTGGCATACCTGGTGGTCATCAGTGGTGGGCATCCTGGTGGTCTGGGTGGCATTCCTGGTGGTCATATGTGGGCATCCTCGGGGGGGGGGGCTGCGCCGATAATCATTCAGTGCAGACCCCCCTGTCAGGAGAGCAGCCGACTGGCTCTTCTCTAGTCATGTCTGTCAGACGCGATAGAGGAAAAGCCGATAGACGGCTCTTCTTGTTTACACTGTGATCAGTTGTGATCGGACACAGCTGGTCACATGGTAAAGAAGCTCTTTATTGAGATCGGTGTTGCAGTGTGTCAGACTGACACACCGCACCACCGATCGCCGTGCTGCCCCCCACGGGTGCGCGCTGGCTCGTTATCCTGAAAGCCGCCATTTTGCTATAGGATGGGCGGGAAGTGGTAAAACACAGCAGACGCTGATCACCAGGTGCCGACCAACGGATTACCGCCGACACCCTGCGATCGTCAGGAATTTGCACAGGACAGGGGGGAAATAATAGATGTTCTTTAGCAGGGAATAAAATTGATTACTTAACCTAGTAAAAGCACCTCCAACAGTGCACATAAACACTGGCTAGACACTAGGGGTGCAATGGATCGTCATCGATCCGTGATCCGATCGGCGGAGGTTGATCCGTACGGGACACCCGCGATCCGCGGAGCGCTCCGTGGCCTTGGCCATAGGAAAGGCCGCGGCTTCGGCCTAGCTCCGGGGCGGCGGTCATCTTGGTACACCCGGTGGCCGTTTAGCACGTGATCGCTCTGTCAAATGACGGAGCGATCACTTGTAACAAACCGGCGTCATGTCATGACGCCAGTTCCTCTCTCCCCTCTGTGTACTGACCTGTACAGTGGAGGGGAGAGATCGGATGGCAGCAGTGCCAATACTCTGCAATACCCTGCCAATACCCCCGCCAATACCCTGCAATTCTCTGCCACACCCTGCCAATAGGGAGATTGTGGATATTACACTATATTATATTATATTTTTTTTTGTTGATCCGAAAATGATCCGAACTGTGACTCCTGATCCGAGGAACGATTCGAACCGTGAGTTTTTTGATCCGTTGCACCCCTACTGGGGAGATTTGCCCCTCAGTGTCCCCTGCTGGGGAGATTTGCCCCTCAGTGTCCCCTGCTGGGGAAATTTGCCCCTCAGTGTTCCTCTGCTGGGGAGATTTGCCCCTCAGTGTTCCTCTGCTGGGGAGATTTGTCCCTCAGTGTTCCTCTGCTGGGGAGATTTGCCCCTCAGTGTCCCCTGCTGGGGAGATTTGCTCCTTAGTCTCCCCTGCTGGGAAGATTTGCCCCTCAGTGTCCCGTAATTGAGGATATTTGCTTCTCAGTGTCCCCTGCTGCGGAGATTTGCCCCTCAGTGTCCCCTGCTGGGGAGATTTGCCCCTAAGTGTCCCCTGCTGGGGAGATTTGCCCCTCAGTGTTCCTCTGCTAGGGAGATTTGCCCCTCAGTGTTCCTCTGCTGGGGAGATTTGCCCCTCAGTGTCCCCTGCTGGGGAGATTTGCCCCTCAGTCTCCCCTGCTGGGAAGATTTGCCCCTCAGTGTCCCGTGCTTGAGTATATTTGCTTCTCAGTGTCCCCTGCTGGAGAGATTTGCCCCTCAGTGTTCCTCTGCTGGGGAGATTTGCCCCTCAGTGTTCCTCTGCTGGGGAGATTTGCCCCTCAGTGTTCCTCTGCTGGGGAGATTTGCCCCTCAGTGTTCCTCTGCTGGGGAGATTTGCCCCTTAGTGTCCCCTGCTGGGGAGATTTGCCCCTCAGTGTCCTTTGCTGGGGAGATTTTCCCCTCAGTGTCCCCTGCTGGGGAGATTTTCCCCTCAGTGTCCCCTGCTGGGGAGATTTGCCCCTCAGTGTCCCCTGCTGGGGAGATTTGCCCCTCAGTGTCCTTTGCTGGGGAGATTTTCCCCTCAGTGTCCCCTGCTGGGGAGATTTGCCCCTCAGTGTCCCCTGCTGGGGAGATTTTCCCCTCAGTGTCCCCTGCTGGGGAGATTTGCCCCTCAGTGTCCCCTGCTGGGGAGATTTGCCCCTCAGTGTCCCCTGCTGGGGAGATTTGCCCCTCAGTGTCCTTTGCTGGGGGGATTTTCCCCTCAGTGTCCCCTGCTGGTTAGATTTTCCCCTCAGTGTCCCCTGCTGGGGAGTAAGGGTGCAACGGATCGTCATCGATCCGTGATCCGATCCGCGAGGTTGATCCGTACGGGACACCCGCGATCTGCAGAGCGCTCCGTGGCCTCGGCCATAGGAAAGGCCGCGGCTTCGGCCTAGCTCCGGAGTGGCGGTCATCTTGGTACACCCGGCGGCCGTTTAGCACATGATCGCTCTGTCAAATGACGGAGCGATCACTTGTAACAAACCGGCGTCATGTCATGACGCCGGTTCCTCTCTCCCCTCTGTGTACTGATCTGTACAGTGGAGGGGAGAGATCGGATGGCAGCAGTGCCAATACTCTGCAATACCCTGCCAATACCCCCGCCAACACCCTGCAATTCTCTGCCACACCCTGCCAATAGGGAGATTGTGGATATTAGAGTGGGGGAGATTTTTTTTTTTGTTGATCCGAAAATGATCCGAACCGTGACTCCTGATCCGAGGAACGATTCAAACCGTTTTTTGATCCGTTGCACCCCTACTAGACACACATTTAACTCTTTGATTGCCCTAGATGTTTAACTCTTTCATATCCTGTGGCATTAGTACAGTGACAGTGCATATTTTTAGCACTGATCACTGTATTGGTGTCACTGGTTCCCAAAAAAGTGTCAGTTAGTGTCAGAATGTCTGCCACAATATTGCAGTCCTGCAATAAGTTGCTGATTGTTGCCATTACTAGTAAAAAAAAAAAAAGTTAAATAAATAAAAATTCCAGTATATATACCATAGTTTGTAGACGCTATAACTTTTGCACAAACCAATCAATATACAGGCGGCCCCCTAGTTACAAACATCCGACTTACAAACGACTCCTACTTACGAATGGAGGGAGACAACAGGAAGTGAGAGGAATTCTACCCCTAGGAAGGGAAATTCACTCCTGTAAGAGTTATCAAAATTTTCAAAATCCAATTGTCATTGGGACAGAAAGTAAAAAATATTGTTTTTTTTTTTTCAAAATTGTCAGTCTTTTTTTGTTTACAGCGCAAAAAAAAAAATGCAGAGGTGATCAAATACCACCAAAAGAAAGCTCTATTTGTGGGGAAAAAAGGGCATCAATTTTATTTGGGTACAATATCGCATGACCGCGCAATTGTCAGTTAAAATAACGCAGTGAAGTTTAGCAAAAAATGGCCTGGTCATGAAGGGGGGCAGAGCCGCTGATAAGGCAGTCCTGCTGTACCAGACCCAGGCCTCATCAGCTAAACAGGGGGGCCCAGGCCCTAGTAAAATACATTTTACTAGACCACACCCCCGTTTCAGCTTGTTTACCGGGTCCAAATCAAATTTCCCTGGCCCTATCGCGTCAACAGAGGGGCCAAGGAGGTGGGAGCAGAGGAGGAATTTTTTTTTTTCATTTTTAGGGTGTAGGCGAATAAATTCAGTGCCGCTGTTCCGCTGCACCTCGGGGGGGGAGTTGGGGTTAGGGGGCCCCATCTATAGGGCTGTATAGGGTCCCATGATTTCTAACAGCAATCC
Organism: Lithobates clamitans; assembly: GCA_037952925.1. NCBI lineage: Eukaryota > Metazoa > Chordata > Amphibia > Anura > Ranidae > Lithobates > Lithobates clamitans. The sequence continues at coordinate 15,613,368 of JBBGZY010000573.1, forward strand.
TGAAGGGGGTAAAGCTTCCGGAGCTCAAGTGGTTAATAAAGGCAAATAGATTGTTCACTTTGCAGGGGTAGTTGCATTTTGCGGGGGGAATTATCCCCACAGTTTAGTGAATGTGGCAAAATTTTACTTTGCAAAGCATACCCAAACGCGTTCAAGGAAAATAATAAAAACAGCATTTTTGCTTGCACACGAGAGTAGATGATGGACGTTAACATTATTTACTAAGCTCTGGGGAAAATCCCCCGGGAATGTGCAACTTCCCTTCTTGCAAACTAAACAGTCTATCTGCCTTTAGTAAATGAACCCCACTGTCCTCAGTGCAGTTCAGTACTGTAAAGCTGAGCCTGGCAATCCTTGGTAAAACTGCATTATTGAGCTCCCTAGCAGGAACTCTGCGGACTTGAGCCTGCACTTTTAACAGGCTTGACAACACTGAGCTGACTGCCTGTGAGTGTTTAAAGTGATTGTAAATGGTTGTAAAACAACCCATTCAGTTTAAAATAGAAATGAAAGGCAAACATTTGTGTATAGATATAAAAAATATATACAATTACCTGTTTTCCCTTTTTTATAAATGATCACATTCCCTCTGTACTCAGCTGCATAAGTGCCCGTGAAAGGCTGTGTGGGGGGAGGTGTCAGGACAACCCTTTTTTTTGGTTCATTGGAGAAGAGCAGGCTGAGTTCCCAGCATAGCTAGAGAACTGACCACGGTGTGTTCTCCTGCTAAGTGTGGTCAGTTTTTAAAAGGAAAGCAAAGAGACTGGAATGAACACCAGGGATTTTAAACAAAGGAAACAACAGGATACCTTTTCATACAAGTACACGGTACAGCAGGCACATATCAGGCTTCTAAAATATTGAGTTGACAAACTCTTTAAGCATGTAGGTGCACACAAACATACGCGCAGGCAATGCTACTGCCTGAGTCTTCCATCTTTTGCCAAAAATGTCTGCCTTGAGCAGTATGGCCCTGTACATAAAGGTCGAGTCTGGGAGGGCTTGCCTATGCTGTGGGAATCCATACCAGCATTACTGGGAGCAGAAGGGCTTATGCAGTGGCGTATCTAGGGTATGGCACATATGGCAAGTTCCATGGGCGCCATATGAAGGGGGCGCTCGTGAGGGGGGGCGCTCGTGAGGGGGGGCGTGACCCCCTCAACATTATCCTGTGCCCCCCCATGTGCCCCCCCCCAATTAAATGAAACTGACACTGGGAGCATTGGCGTCCGCAACTCAGGGCCAATAATGGGGTGCAGACTAGGTGATCCACCGCACTGCGGCTCCCGACAATTACATTAAAATCCCGACCCCTTCTATATCAATACGCTGAGGCAGGCTAGGTCTTTCATTTAATTGTCGGGAGTCGCAGTGCGGTAAGATCACTTCGCCTGCACTTGAAAGTGATAGTGTCCCACAGTGCGTGGTCTGTTGCCCAGCTCGGTTCTCAAGAGGAAGGGACACCACCGGTCTCTGGCTCTCGGCTGACTTAGGAGAATGCTGCAGAAGGAGCACTGCACCCAGTTCCCAGGCCCCAGGTAGGAGAAGTCGGCCGGGTGCGGAGGGAGACAGGATTTCCACCTGTCTTGTTTCACTCTGCGATGGCTTCCTGTAGCACTGATAGCTTCCCTCTGTCCTCTTCCATCAGCTGCTGTGGGGGAAAGGGGGGGGTTGCTATGGTTCACTTTGTGAATGAATGGTAAGCTGCTCAGCACAGAACACTTCCCATTCATTTACTGTCCAGTGCAGCTGAGGCTGCAGAGAAAGGGACTGGGGAATCTCTGTCCTCAGTCCCATTCTCTGTCCCAGAAGTGAGATATTAGGGGTCTGTTTAGAACCCTGATTTGTCACCAAAGCTCCCCCCCAAAGAGAGTGCCACCTATAAGTGCCAGTGTCACCTATCAGACAGTGCCACCTATCAGACAGTGCCACCTATTAGTGCCAGTGTCACCTATCAGACAGTGCCACGTATCAGTGAAGCTCATCAGTGCCACCTATCAGTGCCAGTATCACCTATCAGACAGTGCCACCTATCAGTGCAGCTCATTAGTGCCACCTATCGGTGCCAGTGTCACCTATCGGTGCCACCTATATCAGTGTAGCTCATCAGTGCCACCCATCAGTGCCAGTGTCACCTTTTAGCCAGTGCCACCTATCAGTGCAGCTCATCAGTGCCACCTGTCAGTGCCAGTGTCACCTATCAGTGCCAGTGTCACCTATCAGTGCAGCTCATCATTGCCACCTGTCAGTGGCAGTGTCACCTATTAGTGCCCATCAGTGCAGCTCATCAGTGCCACCTATTAGTGTTAGTGCTGCCTCAGCAGTGCTGCCTTATCAGTGCCCCTAAATGCTACAATTCAGTGCTGCCTATCAGTGCCCATCAGTGCAGCCTATCAGTGCAGCTCATTAGTGCTGCCTATCAGTGCAGCTCATCAGTGCAACTTATCAGTGCTCATTAGTGCAGCTCATCAGTGCCAATCCATAATTTGTTAATTGGAAGATTAAAGAGCTTGACTTGTAGTTTTTGTAAGCTGTTTTTTCGTTAAGGTTAAACTGGGTTTCAAATGTTTTGACAGGGGCGCAGTTTCAGTGCTTGCCATAGGCTCCATTTTCACTAGATACGCCTCTGGGTTTATGGTAGGAACCTGGGGCCAAACTGCTGCTGTGAAAAGGAAGGGTAGGTAGGGTGTGTGCTGAAGTATGTGAACGGTTGATTGAGGTTATGTACATGCAATTGGCACTCTATATCAGGGCTTGCACTCTGTGGAAATGGAATAGTACAATACAGCAATGTTTAGGGCCAAAATAACAGGTTGCCAAGCTACTGTTACTCACTTTCCCCACCTTTCCTGCACCATTGGAGCCCCCCAGAGTATACTAGTTTTCCAGGTATTGAACAGTATGTAGCCTACTTGTAGGATGCAGTGCTTGGGCCTAAGCAGACAGTCATCGGGTCCAAACTCTATTACTTGAAGTTAGGGTTGCACCAATAACCTTTTTTTATCAGCGATTACAAGTAACGATACTTTTGGTCAACTACTCACCGATATAGAGTACTGATACTTTGGTGCAATTTGCGTCAATACAAAATAAAAAGACGTAAATCACACTGTAAAGAATTGCATGCGATTTGAACAGAAAAGCGGTGCGATTCCTGTTCGGAACGCATTTGGTTTCCCCACCAATCCTGTGTGAACTCAGGCTTGTCAAAGTGATTTTGAGCCTGAGTTCACATTAGCAGGTTAGTGAATCATGCGCTTGGAAGCTTGTTGTATGCAGAGAATACTTTACTTTCATGGAGGATGTCTTTATAATGTCTTTCAGGAAACAGGAAAATACAAGTACATACTTAGATACAGACAGTAGATCCTGTTATTACATTATCACAGAGAATACACATTTTAACACTGCAGTGCCACCTGCTGGATAGAAAGGTATAATGCATATATACAGTAATACCTCAGATTGCGAGTAACGTGGTTTAAGAGCATTTCGCAATACAAGCTATTATTTTTTCAAAATCCTGACTCGGTTTGCAAGCGTTGCCTCACAAGACGAGCAGAATTCAAACCAATGGGGTGTGCAGTACTGCATTTGGCCAGAGGTGCGGGGACACCGGTGATGCTCGGAGTCTCTCAGAGCCGCTCGGATGCACTCGAAAACACTCAGGGACACTCGGAAACAGTCCATTCTCGAATGTCTTTGAGCCTCTCCGAGTGTCTCCGAGTGCATCCGAGTAGTTTTAAAGTATCTCTGGCGCCCCCCACTTCTGGCCAAATGCGGTACTGCATACAATAGCAGTCACTGTGGAACAAATGTTCTGAATTTCCATCGACTCCTGAGGGGAAACTCCCTTTGATATATGAATGCTTTAGATTACAAACATTCTTCTGGAACAAATTATGCTTGTAATCCAAGGTACCACTTTATATAGTTTGTATAGAAAGCTGCTTCCCGTTGCTTCTCCCAACACCCCTACTCAACAGCATGTGCTTTGTCAAATTATATTCAGCTTCTTCTGGATATAACTATTACGTTCCTTCAATAAAGGCTTGGTGAGTTTATCAGCGGTCATCTCCTCTGATGGGCAATGTTGAATGTCAATAACACCTTGTTCTTGATTGTCCCTCAGTAGGTGATCCTTGACATCAATGTGTTTGGTCCTAGGATTGACCCTTTCTGATTGCGTAAGCTTTATACAACCCTGGTTGTCTTCAAAAATAGGAATAGGTTTTGACATGTCTATCCCAATGTCCACAATAAGTTAACAAATCCATATTGCTTCTTGACATGCGTGTGCTGCTGCAATGTACTCTGCTTCAGTTGAAGATAGAGCGACAGTTGCTTGCTTTCGACTAGACCAACTTATGGTTCCTTCCCCATACTAGAAGATGAATCCACTCATGGATTTGCAGTCTGTGCAGTCCCCGGCCCAATCAGCATCCACATATCTGACCAGTTTTGGATGTGATGTTGCTGGTAACCGTAACTTCACCTGATTTGTTCCTTTGAGGTACTGTATCACTCTTTTTACTGAATTCCAGTCACGCTGACAGTAAGCTGTAACTTTCCTGCATAGTATGCCCACTTCTGCGGCTATGTCTGGTCTTGTCACAGTGGCAACATATAGCAGCTTACTGATTGCTCTGCGATACATGTCATTGTTGGGTAGCAAGTTTTCTGTTTCATTGCTCTTTAGCTTGTTTTCACTTCCTTCGCATCTTGCATGTGGAATTGTTCCAAGATTTCAGTAATTTTCTGAGATTGGTTGAGAAGATAACTTCCATCTTATTCTCTCTCTATTTGAATTCCCAGATAGTAAAGTTCCCAAGTTGTCTGATTTCAAAATTTTCTTTCAGCTTGTGAACTGTGATCTGATTGTAATCCCTTTCTTGTTCAAAACAGTTTCAAATGTCATTGACATAGACAAGGATGTATATCCATCTGTCTTCTTGGCGTAGAGATAGGGGTCTGCTTTACTTCTTGAGAATCCCTCTTTAGTAAGTACTTTGTTCGCCTTCTCATTCCACATCCTTGCAGATTGCTTAGGACCGCAGATGCTCTTCTGAAGTTTACACGCAAGGTTGTCTCCTTGCTCAAACCCTGGTGGTTGCTTCATGTAGAAATCTTCCTTAATGTCTCCATATAGGAAAGCAGTTTTGTGTTATGACGGGAGCGAAAATGTCTTCATAATCTTCACTGAATTTCTGGGAGTAACCCTTGGCAACTAGTCTGACTTTGTATATGTGGATATTCCCTTCTGCATCTGACTTTACTTTGAAAGTCCACTACTTCCTATAGTTTTGGGGTTAGGAGGGAGCTCTGTGAGTGCCCTGTTTTTATTTTCTTGAACGGACTTTAATTCTTCTTCTGCTGCCTTTCTCCATTTATTGGCTTCATGTTTTGGCAGTTTTTCCCGGTCTTCCCAGGATGTTGGTTCAAGTATGCTGTGTGTTTTGACAGTGTATGATAGCTTGCGGGGTGGTATCCCTTTGTAGTCCGAGTCGATCTTCTGACTTCAGGCAGTTCAGATGGATCTGGTGGGGAACTTGATTTAGGCAATGTGAGTTCCACCTTTATGTTCTGACTCCTGCAGAGGTTCTCTTTGGTTGACCTTTTCTTCTGGTTTGCTTGGCATTTTCACTTCACAGCTTTCAGGGATCAGTGTTTCTGGTGATGGGCTCTCATCAAAATAAACACTATGGCTTATTGTCACTTACAAGGATACTCTGCTTACCTCCTTGTGGTGTAATGTAGGTCAGGAAGCCCTGACCTTTACCTTCGGATGTAATGCTTTTCCCGTTTGCTAGGAAAACTTTGTCTTTTGCACTGTAATCAATGTTTGTGAAGAAGGTCTCATTGCTAGTCATGTGGCTTGTCGCTTTGTGTTACTTTAAAGGTGCCACTCCATGGTGTGTCTGCAGTTTCCTTTGTGGCTGCTTTGACTCTTTCTTTTGTGGATAGCTGTAGATTTCACTGCTTGGCTTTCCAGATAGAATAGTTCTTTTTTAAGTGACCGGTCTTTTTACTGCGAAAACAGACTCTGCTTTCTTTGTTGTGCTTTGTGCCTTTGTACAACTTAAGAGTTTTGTCGTCACGGTGCACATTTTTTTTCTTCTATCATATTCATTGATTAATTGCCCTTTGACATATTCCAGGCCTTCTTCTAGTCTCATTTTGTATAACTTTCTTAGTAGAAACAGCATAGTGTTGAGGCTTGAACACTCATGCAGCTTTTGTAATGAAGTCCACATACCTTTGGCCGTTTTCTCTGTTCTTATGTGGATAAGCTGGTCATCTTCTACTCGTAAGCTTATAATTGCTTTTGCCTATCCTTTCTTTCCAATTCCTCTGTTGCTCCATTTGTGGGTCTGTCTGTCTTGCCACAAATCATCCATGCTAAGAAACATTTGTAGTTTAAACTTCCACAGCTGGTATTTGGCATTGTTCAACTTTGCAATTGCAAACTTCACATCTGAACCACTTGCCATGTTTCAGTAGCTTGCATACAGTACTCACTGACTTCTCTGTAGAATTATTTCCAGTGCCTGGAACCTGCTGGGTGCATGTAGTATCCTCTCCAATGCCTGTGTGCCTGGGACCCATGACCTATTTGCAAGTTATTGACTCATGTGCTTGGAAGCTTGTTGTATGCAGAGAATACTTTACTTTGATGGAGGATGTCTTTATCACGTCTTACAGGAAACAGGACAATACAAGTACATACTTAGATACAGACACCACATCCTGTTTTTACATTACCACAGAGACTACACATTGTAAAACCGCAGTGCCACCTGCTGGAAGCGGCTGCGGCTTTTGCTCCTCCTGCCTCTCCCATGGCTTTGTTCCCCTCATTTCCATCAGCACTTGCCCCCCATCCTCCAGCGGTTCGAGACATCCACTGGACTCCCTCCCCGTTGTCCTGCTGTACCAGATTGCCTGCTGTTAGACACTGAAAAGCCGATTCACTGGTCCGAGGATTTAAAATCTCTGTGGATTTCTCTCCTCTCCTGACAATACAGGCTAGATGGCTTTTGATTGGTCAGGGCAGTCCATGTGACATCAACACAACATCTCATTTTTTCAACATTGCAAAGGTTTTTTCCTTGTAGGAAATGCAATGTTTGTCTCCACAACATCAGTGGTAGACGTAAAACTGAGACTTTTCAATCCACTTTTACACAACAGACATACTCCATGAAACATTTCACTACCTGTGCTACCCAATTCATAGTTTATCTTCTGACATGTCCCATGCAAAAAACAATACGTAGGACGCACCAAAAGAACTTTTTCTATCCGAGTTAGTGAGCATCTTGCTAATATTAAGGCGGGTAAGACCAATCATGCTGTTCCTCGACATTATCTCATACATAAGGATCGAGACCCCACGGGCACAGTTTTTAATTATTGATAAGTTTGTCCCCAACTGGAGAGGAGAATCTCGTATCCGTGGAGTCTCGAGACTCAAGACTTATTGGATACACGAGTTGCGGTCCTACTCGCCTTATGGAATGAATGTCGAGTGGGACATCAACTCTTTTATTAATCAAGCTTAATGTTCACATTAAAATTATTATTTACTCTGTCAGAGATTAGATGGTTTCTATGGCCGGAGATTATATCTTGCTATCATTATTTTTATGTGCTGATCAATAATGTTCATTATCATTTTACTTTATATTTTATACCTTTTATTTATATGCAAATAATACTAGATGCATTTAGCCTCAATTAGCTGTAGGACCTAGTGTTATTTTGCTCCATTTTATAATATGAGAGCACTATTACATGTTTTATTCAATGTGACCTCTCATCATTTTATACTTTGTACTGTACAGTCATATATGATTTAAATATTTGTTGGGATCTTACTTATTCATGTCAGTGTTCACTGCCTATTTTCCGGCTGGATGGCGCTGCACATTCAGTCATTTTGGACTTTGTCCTATTTATGACGTTTGGCTGTGCTTGGCGGACGATGTGCACTTACACCGGTTTTGTTTGGGTGACACCTGTGCTTTGTTGCCAGGTTGTGATGCACAGTTGATTTTTGGTGTCGCCCAATCTGAATCCTCAGCGTCGTCACGTGTCCTCAGGATGGATATTCATGGTGTGTTACACGTGCGGTGACATCCCGCGGGGTTACGTCACTTGCGCTATCTAAGTTACATGATTGGAGCCTGATGGCGCGGTCATGTGCTCTTTGTTTAGGTCTGTGCGTGGCACGTCATCACGCCATACACATGCTGGATTTAGAGATCCCTGATTGGCGGGAGAGGTCAGCCACAACAATATGCCTCCATTTTCACGGGCTTTCACGCACTAAATCGGGCATATCGCCACATGTATTCAATGAAAGGTCGTGCTATTGGTTAAAATTTTTCATGCCACTTCTTCATTGGACGTTTAGGTTGAAACCTAGAATGTTGAATAACAGCTGACCTCCCCTCGTCCTATCCCTAGTCAGGTCATTTCCTGTTTCCATTGATTGATTTTGATTGGTTGTACAATTATTAGAATATTTATATATATATATATATATATATATATATATATATATATATGCAGTGTAGGAGAACAGTTTGATGCCCCTGTAGAAGTCCAATTGGACGAAACACGTCGGACAAGGCATACTATTCCCTACACTTTATTTTATCTTATGTGATCACGTTTTTATCATTTGTATATTGGTTTGTTCCAATAAACCTACCTTTTTCATCTGCACGATTGGAGCACTCCATTCTTTTCTCTCCACACTCTTTTTATAGGATAGGAGATCTGGATGCCCCCTACTGGACGTACGATCCCTTTCGGGTGGTGGATACCACTGCAGCTGTTTCAGCCAAGGGGAGATGTCCTTTGAGATCCGGGACCTCCACCTTTTTCCAGGACAGCCATCCATCTGGATCTCCAAGCTGTTTGATTTGGTGTCACCGGCATCCGAATCCACCTGTTCTGGTAAGAGTGTTTAACCTCTTTCTACCTCAAGATTTCCATGTAGATGAATTATACACCAGAAGATTTCTTCACTCACACTGGATTCCACTTTTTATTGCACTGTGGGACTTTACCATTCACGTTGTCTATACTCACATTATAGTGGGTCATTACCCACAGGTTATTAAATCACATTTATATAAACACATGTTCTTTGGTTATGTTTTCGTTTTTAGCGCTACATTTTTACACTATCCCAGTCCATGTGACAGTGCTGACCAATTAGAATCTCTGTAGTCCATACCGTCAGCACTAGAAGGAGATGGCTCAAACTGCTGGAGGCTGGGGGGAGAGAGCCACTGGAGACTGAGAGGAATGAAGCCATGGGAGAGGCAGAAGGAGTCGCAGCTGCAGACGTCCACAGTCAGATTGGATCCGGACCTAGTCAACCCCGTCATGCAGGGAGGTTTCCTGCACCACTCCTGTGTGAACTGTCTGGGTCCACACAGGAGCAGTGCATGAAACTGCATGCAATTCGGATAGGAATCGCACCACATTCCTGTTCAAATTGCATGCAATTCTTTGAAGTCTAATTGACGCCCATTCATTTTGCATTGACGCAAATCGAACTGCAAAGTATCAGTTTCAGTATCGGGAGCATTTTCATGAGTACGAGTATTTGTACCATATCTGTATCGAAGCAGGGGGAGTCATTCCTTGGTGGTAAAACCATACATTACCTTCCACATTGTATTTCAGTTATTTCTAGCCTACTCTTATTAATCTGAACAATCTTGAAGTTTATAAACTTACTTTATAAAGGTCTTAACACATTTACTTCCTTATAGAGGAGCTCCAGCCCCCCCCCCCCAAAAAAAAAATTAAAAGTCAGCAGCTATAAATACTGTAGCTGCTGACTTTTAATATTAGGATATTAGGACACTTACCTGTTCAGGCATCCAGCAGTGTCCTCACCCAAGTCAATTCTTCAATTGGTTATTGGGTGCTGGCGCCGCCATCCTGACTAAGGTAAACTGGCAGTGAAGCCTTGAGGCTTCACCGCCGGCTTCCTACTGCACATGCGTGAAGTGCACTGCACTTTGTGAATGGACCTCAGTCTTCTGGGACGTGTCCCAGAAGGCTATGGGAGAAGGAGGGGGGCTAAACTGAACCAGAAGTGGAAGTGGGTACCTGTCAAAACTATGTACCTGCTCCCCCCCTAAATGGTGCCAAATGTGGCAGCGGAGGGATTTAGGCAGACCAACGGAACTTCCTCTTTTGGGTGGAGCTCTGCTTTACGTTCTGTGACACATATTCACTATGCCCTGTGATTAGGCACTGCTGTGTTACGCATTTCACAGAGCCTGCCTTCTGAACTACAGAGGTGCTGAGAGGAGGGGTTTCAGGAGGCGGAGTCAGTACAGGAATCACTGCTTGCAGGCAGAAAGGTACCATGGGATATGTAGTCCTTACACTTGGAAAGTAAACAGCAGAGGAGAAGCTACAAAGCATGCAGGGAAAAAGTTGTAGAAAGAGATGACCAGCAGACAGGCAGAACTCACAACAGAGATTTTTCTAGTAAGTTTATATTGGATTGTCAAAAATAACTATTGTTTGTATTGCTATTGGAATGCTGATGCTATAACTGAACGAGTGTGCTATGATCATAAATGTCCTTTAAGCTCTGACATGATTTGCCATAAACCTTACACAGTTGTTTGACTCCCGCCTATGAGGAAAGAAGTTGGAGGGTTATTATTTCAAGTGAATCTTTTAATGTTTTTAAAATGGACATACCATGGTTTGTTATTGATGTGACAACAGGATAGGCATAAGTACTTTAGTAATATATAGAATATATGTTATATAGAACACACAAGTTACAGCCCTCACTGGGTAACAAAAGAGTTCCCATTGGGGTTCCTGGGGGAATGAACCACAAGTTTAGGTTAACATATTTCTGCAACTAACGCAAACAATACAGCTCCAAGTTTTCTGTTAGATTGATATACAAGTCTAATTCTAAACGTCACTGTATATATGACACAGTGTAAATCGATGTACAATGTATACATTGTCTTCTCTTGATCTTATTGTAAAACAATAAAAAACTATTGATGAAAGAAATGGACATACCAGATAATTTTGTTCTGCCTAGAGTTCAACTGTACAGTTTTCACACCTCATATCAAGATCATGCAGTTCACAAATTCTCTTTATTTCCTCTTTTTTTCCCATTTTACTGTATTGTTGTTTTACTTATATTGTCCCTTTAAAGAACAGAACTGCAGGAACTGGAACGTAAGGGCTAGTGTCAGTTGCCAAGGGAGATTCCCTCCATTTCCTGTGTAGCAGCTTCCAAGCAGAGGATGTCCCCACACTCAACAATCTGCTTGTGTTTTTTCAAGAGCAGGTTTCTGCTGTGGGAAATGCCCAAGCTGCATATAATTTTCTGAGCCATGATTTTCTGCAGTTTTCACAGTTATCTTTTTAATACAGTTGAACGTAGAATCATATAATTTTCTTAACGCAAACGTGCAGGCAAATAGATACATTCACAGTTGAAATACATAAGTATCAAAAGTCTCACCTGGCAAAAAAATGTGTAATTCTGTTCATCCAGTTTTCTAATTTTAGAGAGCAACAGCTGATTCTGATTTCAAAGGTCTGAACCTAAAACATGGGAGCGGAGCTTGGTCAAGAACAACCTCAGCCTGTGCTTGGATAGTGAGGGAGCAGCAATAATCAAATGAGGTTAGCCCTGTGCTTTTCCTCCTGTCATCGAGCACTTTGTGTACTGTGCAATGTACTAGGGTCCCAATAGGTTTACAGTGTTCCCCCTTTCCCTTTCCAATCTGAATCCTGATGTACATGGAACTAATGGATGGTAATATCATTATAAACTAACATCCAAAAGGAAGTCTTGATTGCCTTGATCAAAATATAACCATCATAAAATATTTTTATAATTTTACCATACAGTTTTCTAATTTTATGTTGGTAAAAATTAAAAACAAAATGTGTTGCTGCATGTGCTTATAAAATTATACAGGCGCATCTCAAAAAAATTAGATTATCATCAAAAGGTGGATTTATTTCAGTAATTCAATTCAAAAAGTGAAACTCATATATTATATTGATTCATTACACACAGAGTTTTAGTTTTGATGATTATGGCTTGCAGCTAGTGAAAACCCAAAATTCAGTACCTCAGAAAATTAGAATATTACATAAGACCAATAGAAAAAGCATTTTTAATACAGAAATGTTGGCTTACTGAAAAGTATGCCCATGTACAGTATAGTATGCACTCAGCCAGGACTCCTTTTGGATGAATTACTGCAAAGCAGATGATATGGCTCCCCAAATCATCACTGAATGTAGAAACTTCACACTGAGCCTCATGCAACTTGGATTATGTGCCTCTCCACTCTTCATCCAGTCTCTGAGACCTTGATTACCAAATGAAATGCAAAATGTACTTTAATCCAAAAAGAGGACTTTGAACCACTGAACAACAGTCCAGTCCTTTTTCTCCTTAGCCCAGGTAAGATGCTTCTGATGTTGTCTCTGGTTCATGAGTGGTTTGACACAATAAATGTGACAGTTGTAGCCTATGTCCTGGATATGTCTATGTGTGGTAGCTCTTGAAGCACTGATACCAGCCGTAGTCCATTGCCTGTGAATATCCCCTAAATTCTTGAATGGATTTTGCTTCACAATTAAGTTTGCTGCTATCCCTGTTGCTTGTGCACCTTTTTCTACCACACTTTTTTCTTCCACTCAACTCTCCATTAACATGCTTTGATACAGCACTCTGTGAACAGCCAGCTTCTTTAGCAATGACCTTTTGTGACTTACCTTCCTTGTGAATAGTGTCTTCTGGACAACTGTCAAGTCAGCAGTCTTCCCCATCATTGTGTAACCTACTGAACAAGACTGAGACAATTTAAAAGTTCAGGAAACCTTTATACAGTAGGTGTTAATTAGCTGATTAGAGTGTGACACCATGAGTCTACAATATTTACATTTTTCACAATATTCAAATTTTCTGAGATAGTGAATTTTGGGTTTTTACTAACTGTAAGCCTTAATCGTCAAAATAAAAAAAAGAAAGAAATGCTTGAAATGTATCACTTTATGTAATGAATCCTTGTAATATATGAGTTTCACTTTTTGAATTGAATTACTGAAAAAAATTACTTTTTGATGATATTTTCATTTTTTGAGATACACCTGTATGTTATAATCTTAGATTTATCCCCAAGTTCTCCTGATGAAGTTACGTTATTATCAAAACACGTCAAGCTATCTTGTGGTACAAGTCCCCATATTACGTCATAATGATAATAAGATGATATTCATGTGTGGCTTTATTTTTGTACAATAAACGCTCTGTATTTTATGATGGTATTCAGTTAATGGTGCCACACTATACACATGGCCTGAAAAAGTCCCCTGCTACAGTAAAATTGTGACTTTGGGTATATTATAGCAATAATATTTTTGAATATTATAATTTGCAATTATTACAGTCCATTTTGAATTACATTGTTTTATTATTGTCTTTGCCATTGCAACTTCACATAGTAAACCTTTCCACCCCAACTATAAAGAACCCCTTCCTAAACTGAGCGTACTTTTTTTTCCATACACAATGCATGTGTCCTTATACATTGGGCAGTCCTTGTGATAAAAAGTTAATTTACTAAATATGGAATTGGGTGTAGTTAAAGTTTATGTAAACTATACATCTATTTTAAGTATGTTTGTCCTCATAAAATACTGTGATCAGTTTCTTTATGCAAATGTTTTTGCAAATCTTTTCCAAAGTGTCTTACCTGGAGATTTTACCAGTAACAGTATGAGGTGCTGCGTTTATAGATGAGCTTGTGTTTGGTCCAAGCACAAATTCAGAATGAAACTTAGCTGTTTGTCTGGAGCTGACCGACATGTATAATAATGGTATTTAGACATGTGCAGTTTGTTTTGTTCCAAATTGAAATTCGGACAAATTTTTCGTTATTCAGAAATTTGGATGTATTAGAATTTACAAATTAAAATAGTAATGAATTTAATCCAAAATAACTAAACAAAATTTTGGACGAAATTTGAATTCAAATAGTTTTCTAAACAAATTTGAATTGTTTTCTAATCTAATTTGAATTTGAATTTCCAAAAAGAATAGAATTGAATAGAACATAAAGGAATAGAATATAATTAAAATAAGAATAGGATAGAATAAAATAGTGAGAATATAAACATCTTCTGAATTTTAAATAGAATAAATTAGAATATGAATAGAATAGAATTAAAAAGAATAAAATAGAAAAGAATAGAATATAAAAAAAGAATAGATTAAAAAAGAATAGTATAGAACAGAGCAATAAAATAGAATAAAATAGAAAGAATGTAAACTTCTTCCAAAATGTGAATTTCAAACAGAATAAATTCAAATTAGAAAAGAATAGAAAATAATAGAATAGAAAATGAAAGGATTGAATAGAAAAGAATAAAATAAAAAATAGATTAGAAAAATATATATACCATCTTCCAAAATTCGAATTTCAAATAGAAGAAATTTGAATAGAATATAAAAGAGTAGAATAGGAAAACAATAGAATAGAAAAATCTATAGAATACAATAAAATTGAATAGAAAAGTATAGAATAGAAAAAATTAGAATAGATGAGAAAGAATATAACAATATGACCATTTTCAGAAAGTTGATTTTTAAATAGAATAAATTCAAATTCCAATAGAATAGAAAAGAATAAAATAGAAAATAATATAATAGAATAGAAAATAAAAGAATAGAGTAAAAAAAATAGAATAGAAAAAAGAATAGAATGGAATTAACTAGAAAGAATATAATCATCTTCTAAAATGCGAAATTCGATTATATAATAAATTTAATTTTGAATTGAATTTGAATTGAATAAAATTTTCCAAACTCAGAAAATTCAAATAGATTTGAATAGAAATAAACAAAATAAATTCCAAAAACGAATTAAACTAAATTAATTCATGTAAATAGTGAATCGAAACAAAACAAATTGTTTCATTCTGCACATGTCTAATGGTATTATATATGACAGCTTCCTGCTGCCAATGGTTGTTACAGTGCTTGTAAAGGCCAATTTATTTCTGCTTTAAAATAAAAAGCAGGGTGTACTCACCTGCAGGTCCTTACCTCCTCCTCTGGAGTTCCCCGCTGCTATGCCCCTCCTTCTTCCTCCAAGTGCTGAGGGGGCACCCATGTGGGCGTGCTCCCTGGCTGTGTCCATAGACACACAGAGCGTGGCTCAGCCATGCCTCTCGCTCCTTTCTCACAGGATAAGACTGACAGCAGCAGGAGCCTATGGCTTCCACTTCTACCTCTCTCTCTTGTGAGACCAGGAAGAGAGAGCAGCAGCAGGGACTTTGGGCAGTTTGTTACCTTAATGCAGGGAATGCATTTCTGTAAACAAAATGTTTTGGCTTTTAACTACTTAAAGGATGCAAGTGGGTGCAGGCAGCACTGAATTCCTAACAACCCAATATTGTCATTGGCTTACTTACATGGCTGGGAATCCCAAGCCGTATGATCAAAGGAGCCGGAGATAGTTTAAAAAAGGCATGCCTCCCAAAACTTACTAGGCTCCTCAGGTCTGGTATGAAAATAAAAAAAATGGCATGAGGCTCCATCATCAATCATGATGTCTGATGTCCGCTAACCCGAGCTGGCCCAGCTAACCTCTGATACACATCCAGGTACATTGTTTCACTCCCTCAATAAGACAGCTGTAACATCTCATATAAACAAAGGTGTGGGGGTCTCCTGGGTGACATTATTGACAATATAACATCTAATTGAACTTTGTTAAAGGATAAGTTCACCTTTTTGGTCAGAATTTCACTTTATATAATAAATAGAAGCGTATTCCAATGCCATTTCTGACCCAGCCCTCCCAATGTGCTTTTCTCTCACTTACCTCATTCACATGATATTTAGAATCTTGTCAGTCTTGTTGTATCTTTGAATGGATTGATAGGGTGTGTTCACCACTCTGGACCATGCGTCCCTCATTACAATACCACCTTCCACCCACTTCCTATACAATTTGATTGTACAATCTCCTTTAGATATCTCATCAGCTATGTAGTACAAGGGCCTGCCTGATTTGCTACAAATTGAATAGATTGTTCAGGTGTGTCCTCTATTCCATAGTTCTGAGAAATCTAAAGGAAATTTTACAGAGATTGTACAATCAGATTGCATAGTGTATGGCATCTTTATACAAGTATATAGGAGGGAGTGGATAGAGACACTCAGTCGTGAGGCCTCATTCACATCTCCACCTAACAAAAACTCACATTTCTGCATGAGTTTGTTTTGTGTGTTTTGGAGTCTTTTCACTCGTCACGCATAGGGCAGCCTATTCACTTGAATAGACTGCCCTACATGCAACAATTGCCCCAGAGAAGCTCCAGAACTATTTATGGAGCAGTGCATGGTGCGTTACTACAGTTTTCAGTGTGTTTGCCACACTTGGGGAGCCTTTAAAATGTGATGACAACACAAACACGATGCACATTTGCAGCATTATTGAAACGCATGGCAAAGCACACATTTTCTGTGCAGTTTGCCATGCACAGACGTAAATGGAGCCTCAATGTTCTTGTGTAAACGCACACATTTTTTTCTTTCAGGCCTCATTCACACCTAGAATTGTGGGAGTGCATGTTTTTTGGCTCGTTTTTCCAGTGACACACATAGGGCAGCCAGTCGATTTCAATGGGCTGCACTCCACCTGGCAAGGTAGCTCATAGGACATTTGTTACTGCATTTGTCACCTGTTTTTTCATGTGGCAAAATGTGTCTTTTCTTCTGTGTTTAGTGTGCTGTTAACAATTAATGACATTGAAAGCGCAACTAGGTAATTTTAGATGGATAAATGTGTCCATACACTATACAATCTGATTGTACAATCTCTTTACAATCTCCTTTAGACTTACCAATACTATATAATAAGAGGAGACACCATCAATCCAATCACTCTGTATCCAATCAGGTAGGCACTACATCAGGGATGTCCAGTGGGCTGCATGTGGCCCCAGGGAATTTAGCATGCACCCTGAGCCCATCCAAAGGGACGCTGGGGAAGTCAGGCAAATTCATACATGGAGGAATGCGGGGGGTTCTGTGAAAACTTAGTTTGGGTGAAGGTGTGCTAATGAGGACAGCTGATAAACTCTTCCCTGGGTTATACTGGCTGGTCCATCCTGTGTGTCTGTCCTCTGTCTACTAGGAAGTTTCTGAAGTGATCGGCAAACTACAGCCATGGATGGAGGTGAGACCTGGTCTTCAAAACCAAAGAAAACTTGTATTTTTGTGCAACAGGGGTACATTACTGGTATATTTGTACATAGGGGAGCTGGATTTTAGAAAGAAAAAAAAAGAAGGAGAACCTCAAAATCATGTAAATTTATTTTACATTTAACATTTTTTTTTATTCAAATCTGAAATATCAGCAAGGCTATATTACAGTGCCATCCAACATGAGACAAGGCACAGGCATTCAGAACAATGTAGCAAAACAGCCAACATGTGACAATAACTTAAGAATCCTCATTCGGATACCTTTACACCGAAAACTAGAAACAATACATACATACATACATAAATGTTTTCACTACCAGTAACTAGATCAAAAGAAGCATCATCTTGAAGATACTGTTATGCATTGAATAAACTTATTAGGCACCATTAATTTCACCTTAATGAAGATATAATGACTTGCGAACCATAACCACAGGTAAATGTCAAAAAAAGGTAAAAGTGGAAAACAGAAAAACAAAAAAAGAGAAGGTCAGTGATAAATATATTATCCTGAAAATGAAAGGGGATCTAGGCTATAGAAGAAGATGGAAAGAGGAGCCCCGGGACCTCACCATGCCAGGGGTCAAAAATAAGGGTATATGTAGATATGTCGCCCAAGGTTCCCAAGCCAGTTCAAATAAGTTGTACTAGTCATTAACAATGTGAGCATCTTTTTCATGGATCACAATCTAAGAAATGTTAAGTTTTAGCTATCTAAAAGACCCTGAGGGTGTCTTCCATGCTCCTAGTATGTAAATTTAGTCTAATAAAATTCAAAACACTAACAATAACATACAAAGCCATTTACAATTCCGCTCTGAACTACATCACCAATCTTATCTCCAATTATCACCCAAACGTCCTCTCCACTCCTCCCAAGACCTTCTGCTCTCTTAGCTCCCTTGTCTCTTCCTCCCATGCTCATCTCCAGGATTTCTCCAGAGCCTCTCCCATCCCCTGGAACTCACTACTCCAATCCGTCCAGTTATCTCCTACTCTGTCCACTTTTAGGCGATCCCTGAAAACTCATCTCTTCAGGGTGGCCTATCCTGCCTTCAGCTAACAACCGAATCTTCTACTCCCCTCATCAGTTCATCCCTCACAGTCCCTACTTTTTGTTTCACCAGCCCCTCCCTCTTAGATTGTAAGCTCGCAGGAGCAGGGCCCATCTAACCCTCTTGTTTTGAATTGTACTGTTGGTGTATTGTCTCCCTTTATATTGTAAAGCATTGCACAAACTGTTGGCACTATAAAAATTCTATATAATAATAATAGTATTGTAGATGCGGTATAACAAAAGATGTGCAAAGTCTTACAGTTTGTTTTCCTTAGAACACTGTCACAGCCTGAATAGTAGAAAAGCCTGTCTCCTCTCAGCATGCTGCACAGAAGAACAATTTCTTTTTGTTCAAAAGCAGTGGTCACTCTGCAGAGGTCTGAAATGCCCCTTGCTAAGTCAGGACTAGAGCTCTCTAATCAGCAGGGAGCAGGAACTTTTGCATAATACAGAGTGATTGGTCTGCCTCAGCGGGGGAGTGTCAGAGCTCTGCAGAGAGACCACAACACACAAAGCAAAGATACTTCTCAACATGCTAGCAGAAAACAGGCTTTTCTACTGAGGCTGTGGCTGCTTTAAAAATCATTGGACTTTAATGCATGTGTCCAGCCAAACCATTCTTTTGTGCTTTTTTTTCTTATTGAGTTAGCAAAGATTGAAATCCCTGGTGGGATGTGCTGCTCTCCATATTTCCAATAGAGAACGTTTTTTAATTTGTATATGTATCCCTTCTTAAAAGAAATTACAATGCAAGGGTTGGTCTCATTTGCATTTAGCAAAAGGCAGAATTGGAAAAAACAAAAACAATTTTTTGCTGTCTTGGGCATTCAGGTATGAGCCAATAACTCTAATTTGTTACATTAAGAGGTCTGAAAATAATCCAGCTGTGAAATCTTTCCAGTTCCTGGGTTATCAATAGAGAGTTATGTTCAAGCTGAGAAATATTTTATACACATCAGCAGCCTCAGTGGAGCAGAATAAAAGAGTTGAATATTAAGGAATCGTTCTGTCTCCTTAGTGTGGGTGGTTAAACGTTCCTGGGGTATCTGTAAAACTTACTATTATAGTATACTGTATGAGTATATCATTCTAGTATATTGTCTATTTATTTATGATTACAAATAGCAACTGTTGTTTTTTTTTTTTTTTTGCCCACTGATAAAATAATACAAATAAATCCAAGCATTTTAATTTTCATTAACAAACTAAGAGATGATTTAGAAAGTGGTGGTATGACCTTACTGTTGTTTTATATCTTTTTAAAAAACAGGACATTGAAGAAAATCAGAGCTGTACTATACAAATGTGCCTTTCACTCCCTCTGCTTTGAGAATCTACTCAGAGCCATTCAATTTTATAACTGAATGAAAACAATCTGCTGCTAGAGTGGAGATTAGTCACATGACCAGTCAAAATTAAGTGACTGGCCTCTCCTCCAATCATGAATTTCTCTTTGCAGTGTAATTAGGTGAGTAAACTCCATTGGACACCACAGGCTTTAATAATAGGCTCATTTCAAACTAAGCATGTCTAGGGACTCTGGGATATGCAGATCCTTCCTTGGTACAATTAACTGCTTTCACACTGATGCACTTTTCAGACATTTTAGCGCTAAAAATAGCGCTTGTAAAGCACCTGAAAACTGCCTCCCATTCATCTCAATGGATGCTTTCACACTGGGGTGCTGGCGGGGCGTTGAGAAAAATCCTGCAAGCAGCATCTTGGGAGCTTATTTGTAGCGCAAAAAAATGGTTCAAAAAAGCCATTGAAATGAATGGAAAGCGCTTTAAAAGCACCTTAAAAGCACCTGAAAACCGTCCTGAAGCTATGAGAAGGTCACATGACCGCAGTGCAGTGTAGGATGCAGGAAATCCTATTGAGAGGTGTTGAGGAGAGAGACAAGAGAGCATGGATGCTGCAGATAACCGGATGCAAGCCAGTGGAGAAAATGTGGCAAGACCATCCAGATTCAATGCAGCAGCAATAGAACCGGAGGTGTTTATTCAATCAATGCGGGACCACCCTGAACTTTGGGACACCAAAAATCGCTGGAATGCCAACCACAGCAAAATGTGTTTAGGATGGTATGCTGTTGCTGAACATCATATTGAGAACTGGAATGACCTTCCAAGAAAACAAAAAGCCACCAAAAGTACCAATCCCATAATCCTTGTCAGATAAGCAGGAGTGTGATTCTCACTCCCACTCCCGCTAATTCCAAACCCCATACCTAACCCTAATACCAGTCAGAATAGTCCCAAAACACAAAAGTTTAACCCTAATCCCAGTCAGAATAGTTCCAAAACACAAAAGTTTAACCTTAATCCCAGTCAGAATAGTCCCAAAACACAAAAGTTTAACCCTAATCCCAGTCAGAATAGTCCCAAAACACAAAATGTTAACCCTAATCCCACTCAGAATAGCCCCAAAACACAACATTTTAACCCTAATCCCAGTCAGAATAGTCCTAAAACACAAAAATGTAACCCTAATCCCAGTCCCTCTAGTCCCAAACACCCAACCCTAACCCTAATCCCAATCCCCCTAGTCCCAAACCCCTAACCCTAATTCCAGTCCCTCTAGTGCCGAACCCCCAACCCTAAGCCTAATCCCAGTCCTGGTAGTCCCAAACCCCCAACCCTAACCGTAATCCCAGTCCCTCTAGTCCCAAACCCCCAACCTCAACCCTAATCCCAGTCCTGGTAGTCCCAAACCCCCAACCCTAACCTCAATCCCAGTCCCTCTAGTCCCAAACCCCCAACCCTAACCCTAATCCCAATTCCTCTAGTCCCAAACCCCAACCTTAACCCCTAATCCCAGTCCCCATAGTCCAAAACCCCAACCCTAACCTTAATCCCAGTACCTCTAGTCCCAAACCCCCAACCCTAACCCTAATCCCAGTCCCTCTAGTCCCAAACCCCCAACCCTAACCCTAATCCCAGTCCCGGTAATCCCAAACCCCCAACCCTAACCCTAATCCCAGTCCCTCTAGTCCCAAACCCCAACCCTAACCCTAATCCCAGTCCTGGTAGTCCCAAACCCCCAAACCGAAGTCATTGTAAATTTATGTATATTATGGTTATTATTGAGCTCCTAAAGAAAGTATAAAAAACATCAAAGTAATCATGTTTTTATTGTCTTTAATCAATACAGCAATAAACAAATATTCCGAATCGATAACAATATGCAATTATTTTTGAAAGTATATACGGTACTTGAAAATAAGAAAAAATATTCAATTAAACATAGTAATGATCATTTTTATTTGATATGTATAAGTTTTAAATCATATTTCCTTGCCATCTTACTGCTCCAACAGGTCTCATAAATTAATCCGCCAAATCATCCCTAATTCTGAAAAGCACTGTTGGACCATGGACATGAGCGAAATCGGGTTCCAAATTGTGAGCCAATGTGTCCTCAAAATTGACGCCATCTCTATCCCTTGCCACATTGTGCAACACACATGCTGCCTTTATTAATTTGCATGCATTTTCGATCTTGAGATTGATAGGTTCATGGAATTTTTGCCATTTGTTGGCAAGAATGCCAAAGGAACATTTAACCAGCCTGACAGAGACGATAGTTGAAGATTCTCTTCCGGGTGTCAAGATTCCTCCATGAGTAGGGCTTCATTAAATGTTCATTGATAGCGAAAGCCTCATCAGCCACGAAAATAAATGACATATCTGGACTTTCTGTATCGGGTAATGATCGGTTTTCAAGCAAATCGAGTCGATTAGATTGAAGACGCTTCCCAAATATCGAATTCAGGAAAACAGAAGAGTCTGAAGAACTCTCAAATGCTCCTACATCAATAAATATGAATTTATAGTCTGCATCAACCACAGCCTTTAGCACAACAGAATTAATTATAATATCGGTTACCACTGTGACAGGGTTTTATTAGCCGAATGTGTTTTCCATCAATTGCTCCCAGGCAGTTTGGAAAGTTGGTTTTGCTCCAGAACTGCTTAGCAACATCATTCCATTTCTCTTTATTTGGAAAAGGCATGAATGTAGTTTTCAAATTCCAAATAGCATCACATATTAGCTTCACAATTTCTCTAATTATATTCCTGTTCTGAATTCGTAGTGTAATGATGTATAGGTATTTCCTGTGGCAAGATATCTGTAATAAAACAAAAATATATAATATATAATAAAACAGAACACAATCTACAAACTAAGATACTGAGTGGTTCTGGTGGTAAGAGAAAAGGGAGAGTGTATTGTCATTATAAGGAGCTCATGTTCCTGAAGCCAGTCATAGAGATGAGTCCGTAAGTATAACAACATTTATGTTAATTGTATTATTTAGACAGAATTGTCTAATATTAAATTTTTATTTTTAGGAGTGCAACATAACAACATTTTTACCAATTTTTACAAATTGTCTATTTTTGTATTTTCAGTACAGAAAGCAATGTGGAGTCTGAAAGTGAGGAGGACCCCGAGGATGCAGAGGAGATCGATGAATTAGATGCAGCAGACAATTCGCAAATAAATGAAACTGAAGCTGAAACACCAGAAGCAACATTGCCCACCAACAGAGAAAAACAAAGGAAACTAACAAAACAACAACTGTCAGAGGACTTCCTGTATGTTGTTACACAATTGTTACACAAACAACAAAAAGATGTAGGAGAATTGGAGTCCTTTGCCAGAAGCATGGTTCCTCAAATGGCCAAAGTATCATCTGATTATCAATGTGAGATGCGCTCTGAAGTAATGCGTCTCATTCATTACTACCAGCAGCAATCTGCACAACATAGAGATGCACCGTATGAGGGCAACATTACTAATCAGTTTTCTGGGAGGTACGGTGATCCAGGTATCTCACGCTCACACACATATACATCTGCTGCAACTTCTAGATTTCAAATCATGTCCCAAAGGTTTAACCAACCACATTTTCAGGGAGGAGCTTACGAAATGCAGCAATATTTTCAACATGTCCAACCTCCCCCTCCCATCCCTCTGAAAGAGATACACCATCCTCCTCCCACCTATCATAATCTGTGACAGTTTTTGTTTGATATATTTTTTGTAAAGTTTTACACTGGTCAATAGAATGTTTTCCTAAAAATACACATGTTGATGGTATATGTTTTGCACATATTGTGCATTTTTGTTAATATATGCAATAATAAATATATAATTTTTGTCAAATTTTTTTGTGGCCATTTTATTACGTGTTTAAATATGCACTTATTAATTATTCATATATACTTACCTTAGCATTATAAGTAAACGTTCATATGGTGATATTGCCACCCTGCAATTGGTATCCTGTCTTAACAAGTCAGGGGTTAAGATGCCAAGCAGAAAGTCAAATCTGGTAAAGGAAATAGGAAAATTGTTTTTAAAACTTTAGAAAATCCACTGCTAACCATGATTCAAACACAACACTGTGTTAACATGAACCTTATGCTAATCCTACAGATAACCCTATACTAACTGAACAAAGCCTAACCTTATGCTTACTCTATGACAATCCTAACTCAAATCAGATTAGGGTTAGGGATTTGGGACTAGTAGAAGTGGGATTAGGGTTAGGGATTTGGGACTAGTGGGGGGCAGGATTAGGGTTAGGGATTTGGGACTAGTGGGGGCAGGATTAGGGTTCGGGATTTGGGACTAGTAAAAGTAGGGTTGGGGTTAGGGATTTGGGACTAGTGGGGGGAGGGATTAGGGTTAGGGTTAGGGATGTTGGACTAGTGGGGGTGGAATTACAGTTCAGGTTAGGGATTTGGGACTAGTAGTAGTGGGATTAGGGTTAGGGATTTGGGGCTAGTGGGGGCGTGATTAGGGTTAGGGATTTGGGACTAGTGGGGGTGGGATTAGTGTTATGGTTAGGGATTTGGGACTAGTAGAAGTGGGATTAGGGTTAGGGATTTGTGACTAGTGGAGGTGGGATTAGGGTTAGGGATTTGGGACTAGTGGGGGTGGGATTAGGGTTTGAGTTAGGGATTTGGGACTAGTGGGGGTGGGATTAGGGTTAGGGATTTGGGACTAGTAGAAGTGGGAATGGGATTAGAGTTAGGGATTTGGGACTAGTAGAAGTGGGATTAAGGTTAGGGATTTTGGACTAGTGGGGGCGGGGTTAGGGATTTGGGACTAGTAGAAGTAGGATTAGGGTTAGGGATTTGAGACTAGTGGGGGCGGGATTAGGGTTAGAGTTAGGGATTTCGGACTAGTGGGGGTGGGATTAGGGTTAGGGATTTGGGACTAGTAGAAGTGAGATTGGGGTTAGGGATTTGGGTCTAGTGGGGGTGGGATTAGGGTTAGGCATTTGGGACTAGTAGAAGTGGGATTGGGGTTAGGGATTTGGGACTAGTGGGGGCGGGATTAGGGTTAGGGATTTGGGACTAGTGGGGGTGGGATTAAGGTTAAGGTTAGGGATTTGGGACTAGTGGGGGTGGGATTAGGGTTAGGGATTTGGGACTAGTGGATGTGGGATTAGGGTTAGGATTAGGGATGTGGGACTAGTGGGGGTGGGATTAGGGTTAGGGACTTTACTGGGTGCTCTCTCAAGTCACAAATTGTCTTGAGAAATTTGTAGGATGGGATGGATCCAATAGCGACGTTCCTGCCTCTGTTTCAGGATACTGTATGTTCCCAAAACATTTGCACATAAAGTAACAGCAGCCTAGTAAACTCTATTTTCTCTTTGTTCAGTCTCTTCACACACGAAATACCAGGAAGTGTACAGGATGTGATGTAATGGGGTGGGATTGTAAGCTAATGCTAACGGTTAGTTATGAATTTCAGATGGAAAAAATGGTCTTTCTCTTCTAAAGTATTGTTTGGATATAATGTTAATGGCTTAGAATAAAATGCTGTTCAGTGGGTCCTAGGGGAATATTTCAAAACAAATCAAACAGCTATTCATCTTGCTATACAAAATTCTGTGAAAATGCTGGCAAAATCGAATGTTACTAGGCTATATTCTCTCCAAGTTGAATGTTCTTAATTCATAAGAATAGGGTATATTGTGAAAAGACATGGCATTATGGCCACTAGATGGAGCTGATGATCATAGGAAATAAATATTCATACTTACTGCCTCATTACTCCTCCCATGAGCCCTCATCACTAATACAATCAGTGGAGGAGTTATACAAAATGTAAAATCATTCAGGAGTGGATTTAGGCCTGGAGGAGTGATGATTGAACGCAAACTGAAATCCAAAGAATGAAAGAGGCAGGTGAAGGATAGTGAGACTGGTGTAGAAAGAACTAGATGACGTTGGATGTCCACAAGCCAGAAAATTAGACAGCATCTATTTGACTAGCAACATAGAGCCTGGACACCTATGCAAGACTGAAGGTAATGCTGGAATTCAGATTTGTAGCCATGTGAGATTTCAGTCATTGGGTTTACATACACTTTAAAGGCTAAGTGCAGCCAAAATCACAAACAGAAAAATCAGAGACATAACATACAGTCAGTAGAATGTGCCCCTTGTGCTGATTCCTCTTTTTTTAGTAAAAATTGTCCTCGGTCCTGCCCCCCACGGCTGTGCCACTCTAATCTTCCAGTGTGGCAGGGGTTAATACAATTAAGGGGCCGTCATAGGCTATCATCAAAAGAGCCTGACTATTCCCAACCTTTTCCCCTAGCTCTGCCATTCATAGAACCTGTACTACAGCTTGCTTCAATGAATAAAACAGGATCTAAGAATGGAGGATGGGCAAATGATTAAAAGGTCCACCCCTCCTTTCATAGACCATGATCCATTCATAGAATCTGTAGTATGGATTCTATGAGTGGAGTAGCTTGGCAAAAAGGTAGTCATAGTCTCTTGATGAGAGCCTATCACAGCCTCTTAGTTGTATTACCCCAGAAGATTTTTGGCAGCGGGGGTGGGGGCAGGACAGAAGAACATTTTCACCAACAGATCAGGAATCAGCACAATGACTGTAAGTTATGTCTCTTGTGTTGATGTTTCTGTTTGTGATTTTGGCTGCACTCAGGCTTTAATAGCTTTTTTTTGTGAATGCAGTAATTGGTGTGGCTGAATAACTTTAATACTGATTTTGAGATAGCTTGACTTACAGTCTTAGTAGCTTGGCAGTCAGTGGCTTGATCCAAATGACATCTTGCTGATCATAGAAAGCTTTAAACCAAAAACTTGTGCGGATAATAACATATGAACATCAGATTGGTCTGAAAAATCATAGTGCGTCTAGCTCCAGCAGAATACAGTACAGGTGATGAATAGAGGCTAAAACATGAAGAAGAAGAGTGCTACTAACTACTTAGAGCAACCCTTAGCTACAGCTATCTACATAGCTAGGTAGGAACAACATTTTAGAGGCAAATAAACAGACAATGCATGTGTAACATGATTTGCAGATTCATTTGTAAGATTTATTGTTTGATTAACCGCTTCATTACAGGGCACTTTTACCCCCTCCCTCCTCAGCCAATTTTCAGCCTTCAGCGCTGTTGCACTTTGAATGACAATTGCGTGGTCATCCAACCCAAACAAAATTTTCTAACAAAATCATTTTTTTTGAGACAGATAGTTTTTTTTTTGGGTGGTATTTAATCACCACTGGGGTCTTTTATTTTTTTTTAAACGAACTAAAAACAAACTGAAAAAAGGGAATGTTGAAAAGTTTTTTCTTAGTTTCTGTTGTAGAATATTGTATATAAGTATTTTTTCTCCTTCACTGATGTGTGCTAATGAGGTGGCACTGATGGGCACTGATAAGGAGGCTCTAATATGCAGCATTAATGGGCACTGATATGCAGCACTGATGGACACAGATAGGTGGCAGCAGTGGGCACTGATAGGTGGCACTGATGGGCAGCATTTATGAGCACTAATAGGCTGCAATGATGGGCACTGATAGGCGGAATTGATGTGCACTGATGGGCGGAACTGATGAGCAATGATAGGCGACACTGATGAGGAGGCACTGATGGGCACTGATGGGCATCACTGGTGGGCATCACTGGTGGGCACTGGTAGTTAATAACTGGTGGGCATTACTGGTGGGCACTGACGGGCGTCACTAATGGGGCTGCGCTGACAATCATTGCACTGATTATCAGTGCAGATGTCCCCACTGAGAAATGCCGCTTATCGGCTCTCCTATCCTCTGATAACCGGCACTTTCTATTTACACTGTGATCAGCTGTGATTGGATACAACTGATTACACCTACGTCATAGGCTCTTTACCTTGATCGAAAATGTGGTGTGTCCGAGAAACACACCACAGGTTGCCATGCTGCGCATCCCCCGGAATTGGGGGGGGGGCGAGCACGAGCTGCTGGTTCTGAGTGGACGTCATATGACGTCCATTCAGAACAATGAAACCAACACCTGGCCGTCATTATGTTATAGCCTGGGTGGGAAGTGATTATACAAAATCATCATATTCTATAGCACTTTACAAAACAATATGCATAAAATAAATAAATGCATAGTATAGAGATTGTAAAAATCCATATCATAAAGATCTGGCCTCATGAGTATGATCAATTGTGTAAAAACTGGGTTGCATCATATTAAGCTCATTTTACATCGGGCTGTGTAATCTTTCGGGCCTCTTGCGATCTGCATAGTTCCACATGTTTGCTTGTCAAACTGCTGAGTGTCCTTTCACTTGCAAAGATGAAGACAAAGAGTGGAGGTGATGACCAAGTTTAATGTTTTCAAGGTTACTTCTTTACATTCAGTGTTGGCTTTGATGCAGACCTTATTTAATCTCAGGAAAAAAAAAATAATTCTGCCTCCCTCTAATATATTTGTTTTCTGTCACCGCATAGCCGCTTTTTATCATTTTCACCATTAAATCAAGTGAAGTAAGCAGAATTTTCTGCATAGTTCTACTTTTCAGGGGAATGTTCAAAGTTAGGAATGTAAAATGAATAGAGAAAAAAAAAATATGTGGAGTTGTTCAAGAAGGTCAGTGCACTTAGAGAAACACAAGAAAAGAGATAATGTCAGTTAGAGGAAATGAAATGCTTACTGGGTAAAAAAAAAAACTCAGGCAATAATACTAAGGCCTTGATCACACTGTGCGGAAATCAGAAAAGCAATGTGGCAATAGTCATTAGAGACAACACTTTGTTCACTGCTGAAGCCCCTTCTTTGATGGAAAAACAAGAGGGAGACAACATCCAAACACAGTCAGCATTCAGGCTCTTGCTCTACAGATCTGCCTACTATTCCGCTCAATACACGCTTTTGAACCCAAATCTTAGCCCTAGGAACAGGCATAAGTTCACCTTTTCAGACAGCTCATAACTTAAAGAGGTAAGTACAGTGGAGTGGGTAGAGTGTAGGGTGTTAGTTTGCCTTTTTTTTCTGATATACAGTTTTTTCTTATTCCCCCTAAAAAGTCCCACAAATGCCTGTTGATTCTGCAAGTGAAGTCCACCTAATACAGGATCCTGTCATCAGGTGGCAACTATGCTGCACTGCTTCAGAATGTGAGAGTTTTGACTCTCACATAGGCTGTGCTTGCGTGCTCGACAGTGAGATGAAAAGATGTGGCTACTAGCATTGTCAATGCTGATTCAAAAGTCTGTAGTCACACCTAATCTTGCTCACTGCTTCCTGAATTGGCAATACTGCCTCTGCTGCTAAAACCCTTCCAATGTGAGCTGCAGTGTTTGGGAGGGGGAGCATCTGAGACCCAAATGAGTAAGGAAAGGTATTTTTTTGTTATCTTTACGAGGCTTGCGCATCACATAGTAACTGTGTTTGGTACTTCTTTAGACTGTTATACAAGAGCTTTTAGATATATTTTGCATAGTAGTTTCAAAGTACTACATCCTTCCTAGAGCTGCAAAACCCAAGCACACTGGAAGTTCAAATGCAAAATGATATGTGATACTGCGCCACGGAGTATATGATACAGGAGATTAGGGTGGAATAGGTAAAGAGAATATTAATTAGTCAAAAGAAGAAGGAATTGCTGCCTCTACATGTTACTACCACCTAGGTGGAGCAAGGAATATAAATAGAAAGGTTTAGATATGGTGCTATTCCTCTGTTTGGTAAAAAATCGTAGAGTCCTGCACTTAAACAGAATTTCATGGGAAAAAAACCTTTGTAAAACTAAAAAGAATGCTGATTGTGTTGCACCCCCTGCCTGTTGTAGGGTTGCAATGAAAAAGAGCGTTGAACGTACTGTGTTATCCGTCTAATATAATTAAGCCTTAATTATAAAGTTGAAGTGCCAAAGTAAAGTTAATATCGTGCTAAAGTGTATTACACCCACTAATTATGTACAGGGTGTTAGAAAATTTAAAGATTTTTTGAAGAAGGGTTGAAAAAATAAAATTAAAAATATTATATATTATGTAATAAATCTTGTGATATGTTGATGTGTGTGAGGGTGCAACTTCTCCGTAGTTTTCAGTCCTATTGTGTGCTAAACGACAAATGTGTTCGACCCTCTGTTGCAATATCTCACCAAATAACCAGGGACATAGCAAACAGAAAACCAAATATATAATATATAATACATATAATATAATCTTAATGCCAAATAATATTGAAATAAATAGTTAGTATCCAACTGTAAAAAACAGAGTAAAAGTGCAATTCAAACAGTAAATATTTAAATTAGTCCATTGATCCAATGATGAAAAATTAAATAAAGTGACTAGTGCTCCAAAACAGTGTCCAGTACCTGATCAGAGTGATGTTGTATATTCTTTTAAGTGACAGTGGTGCCAGTGATGTTATCTGTGCTGGTAGTAGATTTGTACTCACCAGATGCCCTTACCCCCCCCCCCCCAGGGGTACTGCGCGTTCACAGTATAAGCCACTTCTCTGGGGCCAGCTGGGTAATCTGTGTATCACTTATTGGCGTTCCACCGAGATTTCACATAGAAAAGAGAGGGGTACCCATAGCGTAATATTGTTTATAAAGTAGTTTATTTGTAGATAAGGTAAAAGATTATGCTCACATTTTTGTAAAAATAGACAAGCATAAGTGAAAATGGAGCAGGCGATGGTTAAACAAAGAATCACGGCCCTGACCGGAAGTGACGCAAGACGTGTGCATCTCATATTACCTGGGTTTGGTACTTGTTTAAACTGCCATACAAGAACTTTTAGATGTACCCTGCATAGTAGATTCAAAGTACCACACCTTTCATAGCGCTTTAAAGCCCAAGCACACTGGAAGTTCAGAGCATCTACCCAAGAATATTATCACAAGGACACTCCAGTATCCAGACGGTTTAACCTCAGGCAAGGTGAGACGCTGGATAAAAGAGCAAAGAGGATCCCCAATGGTGGAATAAGATACTAGTCGGAAGCCATCATTAAGAGCAGTCACAGCTGGGAGTATTACTCATGTAAGTCATTCATCAGCTGGTGTACTCTTTAAATCAATGGGATTGACATCTGCTACTTTCTAGATAAAATAAGGTTTGAGTTTGATCTTCAAATCCCAACGGATTTTCATTCTTTTCATTCAAGCCCCATCCCTCATCTTCATTAACTTTCCTTGTGTCTTAGGTCCCTTGTGTTTTTCCAACTGCTTATTACTAATCTCCATTTCTGAATTGTAAAAGCCTCATTCATAGTTATGTGGTGGTATCCATGTCTTTATGCATTTTGTTTGAGCAGACAGGAAAAGAAGGGAAAGCATTATGTCTCCTAGAATGATGGCCTTTCTCCAGTATCTATCTATCTATCTATCTATCTATCTATCTATCTATCTATCTATCTATCTATCTATCTATCTATCTATCTATCTATCTATCTATCTATCTATCTATCTATCTATCTATCTATCTATCTATCTATCATCTATGTTAAAGCCAAAAACAAAAATATAACATATTGTAGCTTACCGAGCTTTGGCTCTTCTGGGACTCTGCCTCCTCATTGCCTGTGACAGCAGCGGATGCCATTGGCTCCCACTGCTGACAATCAAAGCCAGTGAGCCAATAGGGAGAGAGAGGGGGTGGGGCCGAGCCAGGACTTTGTGTGTGAATGAACATACAGAGCAGCCGCTGGGGAGCAAGCCTGCTCGGGTGCCCCAGAGCAAGCTATTTGCTCTGGGGGCAGTTAGCAGGAGGGAGGGGCCTGAGAAGAGGAGGATTGGAGCAGCTTTGTGCAAACCCATTCTATGTTTGTTATTAAAAAAAAAAAAAAGCATTTAATATCATTTTAATGTTGTTTTTCCTTTATTTTCACATGATGATCCGACCAGTAACACACTTCCTGTCTTAGGGTGTCTCTTCTATCTATGGAGGAGCACAGGAGACACCCTTGGACAGCAGCACTGTCTGGACAGGGTAGTGTTAGATGGACTAGTAGATTCAGGATGGACTGTACACAAGTCACTAACAAATGAAAGTCTAACTCCAACTAACACTTTTTTTTTTTACATTTGCAGAAAGTTTTTATCCTTTTGAGATAAAAGGTTTTACATACATGAATACAAGTTGATCATTGTAAGCACCCATGTCAGTGTTAAATGGTTTGTCTCAATCCTCTAACTGCCACTTTTGCTGGACAGCTTTGTATGTTAAAGCAAGATAAAATATAACAGCAGGATCACCAAGTTACAGGGACTTAGAAAAACAAATACTACTTTGTTAATGCTACTGACAGACTGCATCTCGCGTCATTTTTGTTTTGCCTTTAGTACTACTTTAGCAAATTCAAGCATACAATTAACATATAAGGCAAAGTACATGCATTTTATAATTCTTTCATTATATTTATTTTTTTCAGCCAAAAAGCCATCTAATGTCATAAAATATTTTTCATCTATGTTGGTAAATGCTGGGTGAGCAAGGTGTGTCATTTTCAGGATGTGCAGAGAAAGCACAAAACAGTTCAGCAGCTCCTCTGGGGGTAGCACTACAAGCATAAGACCAGGATATGCAGTGTGGCAGGGGTTTCTGTATCACAAAACTAGCAGTGTATAATTTGAAATCTTATGGCAGGTTAAACAGTTTAAACACTGGATTGTATATGGATTTTAATTGTGTAGTAAGTAAGCAGCTTGCTGGGAGTTCAGTTAAAAAAGTTCCTAGTAGATATAAATATAGATTTAGGTATAGCATCAGCATTTCCCCATTCTTCCTCTCTGTGAGACGATCGCGGGTCTTCCTGCGGACATCAAATCCGCAAGACTCGCGATAGGACTCACGGAGCTTGCGGCGCGCGGGCCTGCTATCCGGACCTTGCAAGATCACGCACAATAACGTCATTTCGCACAACGGGGGAAACCTGCGGCGGCTGGTCCGCAACTGGTTAAAGGTGACTGCTGCAAGTCTACTTTAACCCTCCTGGCAGTATTCCTGAGTGTGGCTCAGGGGTTAAATTTAAGTACCATTAGCGGTAACCTAGAGCCACACTCGGGATTGCATTGCAGAATCCTGGTACAGCATACTTACCTTGTCACCAGGATACTGCGATGTCCTCCCCACTGTGTCCTCCGTCGGATCATCCGCCCAAAGCTCTGTGTTCTGGGCTCCGTTCCCTGCAAGCATCACGCAACGCATGGGGGCAGAGCCCGGAGGCAAATTCAAAAAGTTAAAAAAAATAAAACAGTAAAGTACATTACATTACTGTATCAAATCATTTAACATCCCTTTTGTCCCTAGTGCTTTGTCCAGTGCCCTGCCTGAACCTTTATATTATATGTAGCAGGCGTGTTGTAATGCAATTTCTCATTTTGGCCACACAGATGGAGACAGAGAGATGCTGACTGGTCCTTCCAAAAAAACTCAGAGACACAGAGCATACTGGGAAAAAGGGGAGTTTCAGGAAGTGCTGGGGGATGGAAGAGAGGGAAGTACTGAGGTAAAAGAAAGAGAGAGTGCTGACAGGAGACAGAGGAGAGAAGATTGCTTTAAAGAGAGTGAGATACCAAGGCTCAAAAAGTCCTTTGCTGGGACACAGTGACACTTAATAGTGAGGAGAGGAGGAGTGTGTGAACGGAAGGAACTGAGGTGCCAGAGTGAGGAGAGAGACACACACTGACACCAGGGACTGTGTGCCCCAACAGAGGAGGAGGGATATCCTGAAGCCCAGGAAAAGGAGAAATGTGAGGAGAATGAGAGAAAAACACTGTGAGAGGGATTTTTGGAGCTAAGGGGAGAGACACACATTGACACTAGAGAGTGTGTGACCTATTAAGGAGGAAGAGCTGTCTGAGGAGAGCGGGCTGAGGTACCAGCATCAGGCTAAAAGAGAGAGAGAGCCATCTAAATGAGAGAGAGCGGTCTAAAGGAGGGAGAGCTGTCTGAGGAGAGTGGGATGAGGTACCAGCATCAGGCTAAAGGAGAGAGAGACACACACTGACACCAGCGAGTGTGTGACCTATTATAGAGAAAGAAAGCCAAGCATTTCCAGAGACTGCCAAGAGAGAGAGACTGTGTGGTGGAATTCCACCAGAGAGAGAGAGAGAGAGAGAGACACGTTTTTCCTGAGACAACCGGGAGAGAACTGTAAGAAGATGAAGGGAGCCAGGATCTGTGTCACCCACACGTTCCGCCACCGTTAAGCTCAGGAACCCTGATTGGTGACCCAAGCAACATCCAGCTCAGCGGAGACGGCCCACGCCATTTCAGGGATCGCGATATCCATCCAGGTATCCGGTCGGCCGCTGCCTCTTCACCTTGCAAGTTTTGCTACCAGTCATCTCGATCAACCCTTAGAAGGGATATAGTGCCTTACAACATTGCTAGGAGCATCAGGAACCTGAACCAGCACAGAGGATTGGTGAGAGGATGAGGAAGCTATCATTTAGCGAAACATGTAAGCATCATTAAGGTGATATCCACAAGAAGGATCTACGGATGGCCACACACCTTTAATTTAAATTTCTCCTCAAAACCTCTCTCCGTACTGACCGTGGAATAGCATCAGAGCCTGACACTTGCAGCTCTTTCAGCGGGTCTAGCACCTGTCATAGCATTAAGGAGATGATGTCCGTACAAACAGCTGATGGAGACTGACATCGCAAACTGTGGATGAGTATATCGAGACCAACACAAGGGATCTCCCTGTCCAACCTCAGTGACAGCGGTCTACAGCTCGCCAAGATCTCCTCTTAAAAAGCCGGCATCTGTACGCTGATCCCGCTGACACCTGACTTGATGTGACGCTCCCTGGTCTGCTCCAGCCTACGGTAATATCAGATTTATCTCCAATATAATACATAGATGCTATTCCTTATATGCTGCGTTACCCCACTGCTGGCTACTATTGAATTGATCAGATCACTGACATTTGGTTGTACTCAAAGCCGCAATTGTTTTAAGCTAATTTCACGGAATCTATTTGGAATTGTCTCACCACACCTGCACTTCAAATCTTTCATGAGACTGCTTTAATTGTGAATATATCATCCGTGAT
Source organism: Lithobates clamitans (assembly GCA_037952925.1). NCBI lineage: Eukaryota > Metazoa > Chordata > Amphibia > Anura > Ranidae > Lithobates > Lithobates clamitans. The sequence continues at coordinate 15,648,087 of JBBGZY010000573.1, forward strand.
CGGGACTGCCTATGATGATCTAGCACGTGCATCACTTCTACTGACCAATCCCACAATCATCTGATGAGAACACTTAGCATCCAGACAGAATTGACGAGCGACTCTGATTGAATGGTGTATGTGGATGTGAGGATGAGAGGTCGATGAGGTTTATTTGCAAATTGGTGGCCACCAATATTTCCTTCAGACATTAGGTCTTTTTAATGTGTTCTGGGAATAAGGGTTGTTGTTTGATAGTTGATTTAGATGTATACGTTTATACTTTGGATAGTTAATTGAATAAAGATTTATACCTTTAGTACCGGTTTGTCCTTACAGAAGAGTTTCTTTGTGCTTGTCACGTGATGTTTTTATGATTAATCATAACTCAGAGGACAACTAAATCCTCGCGTCTCTGATTTATAACTATTATCCGAGACGCAGGATTTAGACGGTATAACCGGTTTAAAAATCCCTGTTAGAGGTGAGGGCCAATGCAAGGCCACCCAGCTTCCTAGAGGGAGGTCCGGTTTGGTATACAGGAGCAGTTGAGTCATCCTTTTGCGTCTTTCTTCATTTTTTCTGATTGGTGAGAGGATGCAAACCAAACATCCTTCTTGACACCATACTGACACTGCACGCAAACACCAATTTCCATCTAGTAGTTTGCCCTTTTAAATCTGTACCTAACTGAACATTCTAGAGGATTACTGCTCCATGCAAGCTTGTTTAAACCTACTCTTTTAAAACAAGGGCCCCACCGTTTGCTAGCAGAAGACACTAGTATTCTTCACCTCAGGCCCTGCAACATTACAGAATCCTTTTCTTTTCGTTGTGTGTTTGCCTCTCAAAGGTGTTTGCGGCCCAGAAGGAGCACTGCGTTAAAGCATTGCGTCGCTTTAATTGACAATTCCATGGTCATGCGACGTTGTACCCAAACAAAATTGACGTGCTTTTTTTCCCACAAATAGAGCTTTCTTTTGGTGGTATTGGATCACCTCTGTGGTTTTTATTTTTTTGTTCTATAAACAAAAAAATAGTGACAATTTTGAAAAGAAAGCAATATTTTTTACTTTTTTGCTATAATAAATATCCCCAAAAATATATAAAAAAAACAAATTTCTTTCTCAGTTTAGGCCAATACGTATTCTTCTACATAATTTTGGTAAAAAAATTGCAATAAGCATATATTGATTGGTTTGCGCAAAAGTTATAGTGTCTACAAAATAGGGGATAGATTTATGGCATTTTTATTATTAATTTTTTTTATTAGTAATGGCGGCGATCTGCAATTTTTATCATGACTGCGACATTATGGCGGACACATCGGACACTTTTGACACCATTTTGGGAGCACTGTCATTTATACAGCGATCAGTGCTGTAAAATTGCACTGATTACTGTGTAAATGACACTGACAGGGAAGGGGTTAAACACTAGGGGTCGATCAAGGGGTTAAGTGTGTCCTAGGGAGGTGTTCTAACTGTGGGGGGGATGGGCTACCACTGACATGACAGTGATCACTGCTCCCAATGACAGGGAGCAGTGACCTCTGTCATGTCATTATGCAGAACAGGGAAATGCCTTGTTTACGATCGCAGGCCCCCGGCAGACATCGAGTCCACAGGACCCGCGGGCAGGGTCACGGAGTACGTGGTCGGTGCGCACACCCACAATGCCGCGATTTAAAGGGGACATACCTGTACGCCCATTTGCCCAGCCGTGCCATTGTGCCGACTTACATTTCCGTGCGCTGGTCGGATAGTTGTTAAAGGAGAATTGTAAAAAAAAAAAAATATTAGTTAAACCCGCAAGTGCTTTTTTTACCACTACAATTCCTTACAATATACAATATACAATATACTGGCTTTTAACATTTACAAATGCAGCAATTTAGAAATTGGATGAAAGGTTTAGCACTGGGAAACACTTTTTGAACGATAAAAAGGGCATTTTATATAAAACTATATCGATCAGACCAAAATAAGGGACAGGTGAGGAGGAAAAAGGGACAGAGGGACATTGTTCCAACTCAGGGACAGTCCCTCGAAATCAGGGACAGTTAGGAGCTATGTACATGCAATGCAACTTTATCAATCAGTGAATTCTTACTCATTTACAAGTTGATTTAGGTGAGTATTTGGGGCATTTAGGATGTGAATGTTTTTAATAAAATTGCTGCAGTAACTAGCTAGAGAGGGATATTGTTTATATGGAAGAGGAGTAAGAAATCCCTGACTAGAGTAGGCAAAGTTTGCAACTCCCTTTAAAGACAGGATATACTGTATATCCTCACACAGCCACCTACTGTGCTGCTATAGCTCCCAGTCCTAAAACCAATACCAAATGTACATACCCAGACATTATTCAATTTATCTGTATCTATATTTTTGATGCTCTCCAGCTGCAAAATCATTATAATGGCAAATCTTTCTTCAAAGAAACAAAACCTCTGTGAAATATATAAATATACTAATGCAAGTAGTGTAAGCACCTTAATTTGACTTTATATCAGCCTTTTGCAATTTACTGTACAATAATGCTCAGACAGAAGGAGGGATCAGCAGCTCAACATGTCAATCAGTTGCGGTGCAATGCAAACAGCAGGCTGATTGGAGGAGAGAGCTGAGTGGCCAAGAGATGAGCTTGTTTGCCTGCTGCTTCTTCTTTCACTATCCAGACTGGGGAAGGACAAAACCTGGAAGTGTTGCTTAAAACCTATCTCCGGGATAAATGACGGTTTTGTGGGTTAATTGCTTGCTTTTGTCTAGGGAGATGAGAAAGGAGATTTACTTACCTAATCTTCCCAGCACAAGGCCAGAACGGCACCCCTACCCTCCAGCGTAGGACTGTTCCTGACTTTATCAAGCTACATAGACCAGGAACAGTCCACCTCTGGACCATGGGGAAGCACCGTTTTCTAGTGAAACAAAGGACCGGGTTATTATAAGCTTTCTCCTCACCCCTAGACAAAATGAGCCAAATTTTTTTTTCCTGGGACAGAGTTGGGCATTCCCTGCGGTGGAGCACATCAGGTATCCCACCCGACAGATGTGCTGTGTGCCAGAGCTTTTTAAATCTCAGGACTGGATGGACAGACATACAAATCAGTTTTTATAGTTGTTTTTCTGGAGATTAGCTTTAAAAAAAAAAAGCTTGGTAAGTAGGCAGTTATGCAGAAACAGCCACCTAAGCAGTGTTTGAGTTATCAGTTACAAATAAAAGGTTTTGTTGCTTGCTTCTGCAAGGCCAATCTCCCCCGCCATCCCATTGTGACTTCTCTGGATTGCTGATCCTGATAAAAGTGTTATCCCAAAGCTTCAGATCTGCTGTTTGGTATTCATCTCTCTTTGGTAACCTTCATTGTTAGTTAACTCATCAGGGAACTCTACTTGGAAATGTGCATTATTCAAAACAGAAAACACTTTGCTTTTTCAACAAAAGATTTTTTTAGTCCCTTTGAGCACAGCGGTGTTTTTTTTTTTTTTTCTCTCTCTTTTTTTTTAATAATGAGCTATTGTCAGTTTGCTTTAATATTAAAAAAAGCAAAGAGCATTAAGAATGTTTGAAGTGCAGTAATGTACAGTGACTAATCAGACTAATTAGAGCAATTTACGGGGTGGTTCACACCAGAACCCGGTGCAGGAAACCCGCATTCCGTAAATGTTTGCTAAACCCCATTCAAAACGCATTGCACTAGCGTTTGCTTGCACTGTTTTGCATGGAACAGTAGTACTCTGCAACTTGGTTGATGTGCATTTATTAGAGTAATGCATGCACTACTTTTAATACGGTTCAGCATTTAAATGAATGAGATGAAATTGCACTGCACCCTGATCACATGTAAATTGCACAGGAACACACAGTGTGTTCCTGTGCGATTCATAGTGTGAACCAGGCCTTAAACAAACTATTATAACCTTAAACTTAGTTATGTGCATTCTATTTATGTATGCTTGTATTTCCATTGCTTTTCAACTTTTCCTTCCCCTTTCTTTTTCTTTCTTTCTTCCTTCCGCCTTTCCTTCCTTTTTCCTACTTGTTACAATCTCATATAAGTTTCAGGCTGGGTTCACACCATCGCCGCATGTGGCTCCCAGCAGGGGTCTGGTGCGTCCTGGTTCACTGTTTCAGGTCCGATTTCAGTCCAAATTGTTGGCTGAATTTGGACCCGAAATGGACCAAAAGACGCACAGGGCTCCTGTGCAAATTCGCACCGGAGCCGCAGCGGAGATATGTGAGCCGGATCCTTAGAGAGCAGGTCAAAATCTCCTGCTATTGCCAATTGGATGCAGGGAAATCCGCATCCAATTCTCAATGGTGTAAACCTTAGAGTCATTTTTAATATTTTTAAATCTGCAGCTTTTATTCAAATAATACCTGGTGATATAAAGAAACAGCGTCTAGGTCAAACAGATACAATACCCAATAAAAGTACCATCATCCCAAATGTCTATTACAAAAGCACAAAGCAGGAGGCAGAGAGTGGCCGCAGTTAGCTGCATCTGTCGGTCATTGTCTCAATACCCCATGCAAGGGAAAATACGCCCTAGGAGGGCGAGGGGGACTATTGCGGTACTAGATAAGGTCAAGTAATCAGTACAAAAAAGTAAAGGAAAAAATATAAAAAAAATTTCATTTTAATAGAAAACATGGTTAAAAGATTATGACAGAGTCACATACAGTTGTAATTAAAAACGGAAGCAGTAAATACAACCAGTTGGATTACAACCCATAGTGATAGTGGACACAGATAGAGCTTGGATTCTCGACCGGTTTCGCGGTTTTAACCGCTTCCTCAGGAGAGCAGAATCTGTGGTACAACATACAATAATTACATACAATAATTATAACCAATACATAACACAGAAATATATGTTATCGATGCAGCAAGATGTATTAAACACTACTTTAAACATTTACATACAATTTAAGTAGAAAAAGGATGAGCTCACCCGTTCAGTAATTCTCTGTGGGTGTACAAGGCCTCAAGTGGTTCCCCCTGTGGCGGACATGACGGGACTTCCCTGTGGCATTCCCCGTGACGTCACAGGGAAGTCCCGTCAAGTCACCGTGCATCAGAGGGGGGCGGGGTCACCGGGTGGCCCCGCCCCCCGTTATTTAAGAACCGTCAGACGAGGAGACGCCGTCACACAGCGGGAGCCTCCCTCCATGCCAGCATGGCTGCGGAGCGGCCCGGAGAAGAAATGAAGAAGGAAGAAGAGATGAAGAAGAAGAAGATGAAGAAGAGAAGAGGATGAAGAAGAAGATGAAGAGAAGAGCGGGAGCCTCCCCTCATGCCATGGGTGCGGAGCGGCCCGAGGAGAAGAAGATAGAAGACGCCGCGGAGGAGATGCTGGACGAGAACGCCGGAGGAAGAACCAGAAGAGCCAGAAGAACCAGAAGATGAAGAAGATGAAGGAAGATAGAAGAAGCATTTAAATAAAGGAATTGTCAAAAACTGTCTCTTGTCATTTTTAACTATTTTGACACTTTTTTAGTGAAATGGTAGGGGTAAGTACCCCCTTACCATTTCACACAGGGGGGGGGCCGGGATCTGGGGGTCCCCTTGTTAAAGGGGGCTTCCAGATTCTGATAAGCTCCCCGCCCGCAGACCCCCACAACCACCGGCCACGGTTGTGGGGATGAGGCCCTTGTCCTCATCAACATGGGGACAAGGTGTTTTGGGGGGCTACCCCAAAGCACCCTCCCAATGTTGAGGGCATGTGGCCTGGTACGGTTCAGGAGGGGGGGGGCCGCACTCTCGTCCCCCCCTCTTTTCCTGCGGCCTGCCAGGTTGCGTGCTCGGATAAGGGTCTGGTATGGATTTTTGGGGGAACCCCACGCCGTTTTTTTTTTTTTTTTTGGCGCGGGGTTCCCCTTAAAATCCATACCAGACCTGAAGGGTCTGGTATGGAATTTAGGGGGAACCCCACGTCATTTTTTTTTTAAATCTTGGCCGGGGTTCCCCTTAATATCCATACCAGACCTGAAGGGCCTGGTATGGAATTTAGGGGGACCCCCCCACGTCATTTTTTTTTTTTTAATTTTGGTTCGGGGTTTCCCTGTGGGGAATTCCCATGCCGTTTTTATCAATGAACTTTTATGTGTATTGTCGGACCGGCAATTCATTAATAGCCGCGGTAGTTTTAAATGAGTTTTTTCCTTCGAAATGTCATTTTGCTGTCAGACTGTTCTAAACACGGGAAACATGCGCCCCTTTACAGGCATACTATAGACACCCCCCAGGTACGAAATTTAAAGGGATATTACACTTTTATTGTTTGACTTTAAGCATTATTAAAATCACTGCTCCTGAAAAAACGTCCGTTTTTAAAACTTTTTTTTGCATTGATCCATGTCCCCTGGGGCAGGACCCAGGTCCCCAAACACTTTTTATGACAATAACTTGCATATAAGCCTTTAAAATTAGCACTTTTGATTATTCATGTTCGTGTCCCATAGACTTTAACGGTGTTCGCGTGTTCGAGCGAATTTTTTTCCTGTTCGCATGTTCTGGTGCGAACCGAACAGGGGGTGTTCGGCTCATCCCTACGCAAGAGACTTCGTTTTGGGGGTAACACCCCACCAACGAACCCTAAAAAAGACAAAAAAGGCCCAAAAGGCCCGAGATCTTCTCAAGCACCCCCCACACAGACTTCACATGATATCAACACCCCCTTAGAAGGGGCCACCGGCCACTCTACATTGCACGGCACAATTCCTAAAATCTTAAATTCTTCTCTAATGTCAAACAAATATACCAAAATCAATGAGGACGCCATTTTTTTAGATCTGAAAAAACAACAGAGCAACTTAGATGCTTATGTCCTGAAACCTTCACTGTCCCAAACAAACCCTCCTCCCCAGACCACACCGATCGTAACATCATAAACCTTACCCCTTATACCTTTAGCAGTGAGGAAATCTCATTGCTACAGTTAGGTCTGGGCTTTTGTCCTCTTGATCCACTGAAGGTCACTGAAACAATCAAAGATCTATACCTCTTTGCACGCAATCTTACATTCAGATTCATTTACGATAAGGATCGTGTTAACTTAGGACTGGAACATGAGCTCGCGGAACGCACCAAAGGCTTCTCTATGGAGGAGTTTAGGGCACTCCGCGACCTGATGCTCTTATTTGATGAGGGTGACACTGGAGACCCCGCGTCCTCACAAGATTGTGGGACCCCCGACACTGTCCCTTCAAATGAACTTGTAGCAGGGTTAATGCCACTTACCCTCCCTGCATCCAATACTTCCGGTCTTCCAGCTACCCCTAAACACATCTCTTTACCCAAATCCTTCCGTTTACGATCCCGGAGATTCCCTGATCTCAATACCTGCCCTGAGATATGGGCTTTCTTGCGAGCCACTATCAGTGACCTCAAGAAACAAAAATGGCCCGACTTCCCCTCAAACCTTGATTCTAGTCAGATCCGAGCCCTTCGGTCTTTGCAGCAACGTTCTAATGTCGTGATCAAACAATCAGACAAGGGTGGCAATATTGTCTTGATGACCAATCAGCAATACGAATCTATGTGCCTTGCTATCCTCAGTAATAAACATTGGTATAGACCCTGCCACTTATGTATCCTCCTTTGCACAGGAACTCCGGGCTCTTTGCACTGAGGCCTACATCATAGGCCTCATTGACAAAGACACCTTGGAGTTCCTGGTCCCCAAATTTCCCTGTACTCCGACTTTCTACTCCTTACCTAAGACCCACAAAGCCGCGCGTATCCCACCGGGAAGACCCATAGTGTCTGGGATAGGCTCCCTAACAGACAACGCAAGCAAATTTGTCGACGCTTTTCTAATGCCCCACGTCCGTAGTCTCCCGTCTTATATTAGGGACACCACCGACCTTTTGCAACACCTTGAGGGAATCCAGATCCCTCCGGACGCCCTGCTCGTGGCCGTTGATATTGACTCTCTTTACTCCAGTATCCCCCACGAGCAGGGCGTGCGGATGGCTGGTTCCTTCTTAGCTGAACAAGATACAACTACTTGGCCTTTGAATCAGTTCATACTGACACTATTACACTTTATACTGACCAAAAACTATTTTACTTTCAACAATCAATTATTTTTACAAATACAGGGTGTTGCAATGGGGACGTCGTGTGCCCCAGCATATGCAAATTTATACCTAGGCGGTTGGGAGCGACTTATCCATGCCCATGACCAATATACAGAATTCCTAGACGATATCCTTTTATGGTATCGCTTTATTGATGACCTTTTTATGGTATGGAGACAAACTCCTACATTTCTTGCGTCAATTGGATAACAATGACTTAAACCTCAAATTTACGTTCAAAATTGAGACTGAGCAAATCCCCTTCCTAGATCTATTGATCATCAAACAACCTGACGGAACGCTAGGCACCGACCTCTATAGGAAACCCACGGCTGGTAACACTTTGTTATTTGCCACCAGTGCCCACCCTAACCCCTTGGTAAGGAGCATACCTTATGCCCAATATTTACGGTTACGTAGGAATTGTACACACCATAGTGACTTCTTACGCCAGGCTAAAGCACTACGCGAACGCCTATTACGACGAGGCTATTCTTCCACCAATTTGCGCAAAGCATTTAATAAGGCCCTATCACGCCCAAGGACCTCTTTATTATTTAAAGGCAATAAACCTCCCCCTTAGAAACTGTAAGACTCATGACGACCTATTCTGCACACCACAATATACTCCGTAACATTTTAACCAAACATTGGCACCTCTTGGCTGATCATCACGTACTAACCAAATACATCAGACGTACACCGGAATTGGTCTTCCGTAGAGCGCGATCACTACGTGACCGACTAACGGCCAGCCACTACAACCCCACTAAATCCACTAAAAGTGGCCCCAACGGCACCTTCCAGTGTGGGGAATGCCCCCGGTGCCCTTGGATCCATGAAAGCCGAACTGTGGTTTTACCTAACGGCGAGACTCTGGTCCCACGGACCTTCGCCGACTGCAGTACAAGAGGGGTGGTTTACCTTATGAACTGCGTATGCAAAGCCTTCTACGTGGGCAAAACAATCAGGGAACTTAGGCAGAGAATCGGTGATCACTTATACGACTCGGAAAATGGTAAACTAACAACTATCGGCCGACACATTGGCCTACATCATAGATTCGACAATTCCGTGGTTAAATTCTTGGTACTGGAGGTTGTCCAACCTAATCCCAGGGGTGGCGATTGGAATTGCTCGATACTCCAGAGAGAATCTCTGTGGATTGAGCGACTCAACGCCACCATTCCCCCTGGTTTAAATGAATCCGTGTCCTATAGGGCTTTCCTATAAGATCCTTGTGTGGTCCTCTTTTCCTAATTTTCCTGTTTTCCCTTTACTATCCTCCATGGTCCTCCGTTCCCCCCTCCTTCCCTCCCCCCCCTTCCCCCCCCCCCCATTCCTCCCCCCCTTTTTCCCTCGCCCCCTTCTTCCCCCCCCTCCCCTCCCTCCCCTTCTTCCCCCCCCCTTTCCCCTCCCCTTCCCTTTTTCCCCCCCTTTCCCTCCCCTCCCCCCTTCTCCCCCTCCCCCCTCCCATTTTTTCCCCCTCCCTTGGCTCTTTCCCTTCTTCCTTCCTCCCCCCCTTTCCTCTTTTCCCTCTTCCCTTTCCCCCTCCCCCCCCTCCCTCCCCCTTTCCCTTTCCCCCTCCCCCCTCCCCCCCCTTATTATTGGGACTTAACACTTTCTATTATACCTTTCTGCCCATAGTGAATTTCCTCTATGCCGTTGGTATTGACTTCTTGTTGCTTAGATACAATACTATTTACAGATCTTTTTTGCTCATTTTTATTATATTGTAATATGTTTTGCAGGATTTGCTGTGCAAGGATGACCTCCCCCAAGTTCAAGTCCCTGTGGTTCTGTCCCGCCTCGAGTTCCTTCTCTCTGTGGCGGACACATGTTTGCCCTGGCAGCTTCACAGCTGCTTGTGTCTCCTTGTTCGGGAACTTGATTCCCCTTGACAGGAGCGCGCGCTTGCGCAGTAGCACCCTACACTGCACCTGCGCAGTGCGGACGAACAGATCCGGTGACGTCAGGGACCGCCTCCTGCGCCGTCCCTGACTTCCGGGTTGGGGTGCTCTTATAGCGGCCGGACATGGCCGCTATGTGAGCTTACAGCCTCTTGACGCTGCACTATTTGAGGAACACCGCTGTGGGTAAGTGCTGCCGCCCTCTCTCTCCCTCTATCTCCCCAGCTCTGAGCAATATCTCTCTCCCTACCTGTACTCCTGGTGAACCTGGAATTCCCTCATGGGTCTTACTTGTGCGGCGCTCCCTGTGTGATCGCCTGCTGTAATGCTGGAGTGCCTTTCTGATACTCCTGCTTTTTCATACCACTTTCAACCTGTTACCTCAACCCTTTCTAGATGGTTGTTCTTGACTGTTGGGCTACTTTTTTACATGACTCTGTTGTTATGGTAATCCATTACTATTTTTGTTTCTAGCCTTGGCTGTGACCCTCTTTTGTATACATCCCTAGCCCACCTGTGTGTGGAGGGGAGGAGGGGCTTGCAGTGCCATCCCTACAGCGTTTGATGACTCCTTTATAGCCGCTACAGGACCCTTTACTATATGGTCCACAATCACTCCAGCCTATGTGTCTACAATAATTAGTACTCCAGGGGTGAGTGCTAGCTCCTTATCCCTGTGTGCAACTCCTCTTAATCTAGTCTTTTCTTGTTACACTCTATACCAGCGGCCCCTCCCTCCCTTGCCCTCACTTCCTCCCCTTCCTTCCCCCCCCCCACCCCCCCCCCACCTCCCCTTCCTCCCCTCCTTCTCCCTTCTCCCCCCCCCCTCCCTTTCCCCCCCTTTTCCCCCCCCTTTTTCCCCCCCTCCCTCCTCCCCTCCCTTCCCCCCTCTCTCCCCCCCCCTCCCCCCTCCCTCCCCCCCAACTACCCCTCCCCCCCTGTTCTTTCCCTCCCCCCTCCCTTTTTTCTCCCTCCCCTTCTTCCCCTCCTCTCTCCCCACTGCCACTCACCTTCACTGTTTTCTTGGTTCTTCCTTTGCACACTGGTTTTATTGTAGAGGCACACTCCCGGCACCCCCCCTACTCCATTTTTCTTTTTGATATACTCCTTAGTTTATATTCCATATATAATTTTATAAAATTCACTTATTTAGAGGCTGTCTGTTATCCCCTGTGTCCGCCACAGGGGGAACCACTTGGGGCCTTGTACACCCACAGAGAATTACTGAACGGGTGAGCTCATCCTTTTTCTACTTAAATTGTATGTAAATGTTTAAAGTAGTGTTTAATACATCTTGCTGCATCGATAACATATATTTCTTTGTTATGTATTGGTTATAATTATTGTATGTCATTATTGTATGTTGTACCACAGATTCTGCTCTCCTGAGGAAGCGGTTAAAACCGCGAAACCGGTCGAGAATCCAAGCTCTATCTGTGTCCACTATCACTATGGGTTGTAATCCAACTGGTTGTATTTACTGCTTCCGTTTTTAATTACAACTGTATGTGACTCTGTCATAATCTTTTAACCATGTTTTCTATTAAAATGAATTTTTTTTATATTTTTTCCTTTACTTTTTTGTACTGATTACTTGACCTTATCTAGTACCGCAATAGTCCCCCTCGCCCTCCTAGGGCGTATTTTCCCTTGCATGGGGTATTGAGACAATGACCGACAGATGCAGCTAACTGCGGCCACTCCCTGCCTCCTGCTTTGTGCTTTTGTAATACCTGGTGATCTTTTCATGAAAGCTCTTACTGAGATTCTGAGTTCCATTCATGAAGGGGTATGGAGCACCTTCAAACATGCGGTAAAATTCTGCTCAGCACTTTTCAAAAAGCTTTTTGGCATTCACAAACAATTACCTTAATTACCGCATACATTTCATTATTTATTTCCTTCTGTGAATTGAGTTTAACACCTTTTCATGCGGTATTTACCGAGTGTTTTGAGGTAAATAACTCAGAACAGTTTAGTGAAGTGACAGTTTCTGGATTGCATGCGGTATTCAGGGAAAATGTGTCTGGACACCTACATACCGAGTGCAAGATGCTTTTGTAAATAGAACCATCTTCCTATTATAGGGTGACAACCAGGGGCGTTGCTAGGGGGCAAAAAGACCAGGGGCTTCAGCCCGAAGTCCAAGGCCGGCACGGGGGGGGGGGGGGGGGGGCGATAATGGCGTTTTTTGGCTGGGTGGTGGGGTTGTGTGGCGGGGGGTAAGCTCACTTGCTGGTTGCTGCTCAGCTTACCAGTGGCCATCAATGCTGACCACTAAACTGACCTACCTACCTGACACACACTGACCTACCTGACATACACACTCTGACCTACACACACTGACCTACCTGACACACAATGACCTACCTCACACGCACTGACCTACACACACTGGCATACCTGACCTACCTGACACGCACTGACCTACCTGACACGCACTGACCTACACACACTGACCTACCTGACATACACTGACCTTCCTGACATACACTGACCTACCTGACACACACTGACCTTCCTGACACACACTGACCTACCTGACACACACTGACCTTCCTGACACACACTGACCTACCTGACACACACTGACCTACCCGACACACACTGACCTACCCGACACACACTGACCTACATGACATACACTGACCTACCTGACACACAGTGAACTACCTGACACACACACTGAACTACCTGACACACACTGAACTACCTGACACACACTGACCTACCTGACACACACTGACCTACCTGACACGCACTGACCTACCTGACACGCACTGACCTACCTGACACGCACTGACCTACCTGACACACACTAACCTACATACACTGACCTACCTGACACGCACTGAACTACCTGACACGCACTGAACTACCTGACATGCACTGACCTACCTGACACGCACTGACCTACCTGACACGCACTGACCTACAAACACTGACCTACCTGACACACACTGAACTACATACACTGACCTACCTGACACACACTGACCTACATGACATACACTGACTTACCTGACACGCACTGACCTACCTGACACGCACTGACCTACAAACACTGACCTACATACACTGACCTACATGACATACACTGACCTACCTGACACGCACTGACCTACAAACACTGACCTACCTGACACACACTGAACTACCTGACACACACTGAACTACATACACTGACCTACCTGACACGCACTGAACTACCTGACACGCACTGAACTACCTGACACGCACTGAACTACCTGACACGCACTGAACTACCTGACACGCACTGACCTACCTGACACGCACTGACCTACCTGACACGCACTGACCTACCTGACACGCACTGACCTACACACACTGACCTACACTGACCTACCTGACACACACTGACCTACCTGACAGACATACACTGACCTGGTACCTGACATATACACACTGACTGACCTACCTGACCCGGAGGAGACAGACTTCATGTGTGCAGGTCCTGCAGCTGCAGCTCAGCCATGGTGCTGGTGGGTGAAGCAGCCAGAGGAGAGGAGGAGAGCCGCCCATCCGAGCGCTGAGCAGGGATCGATGTGGCACGGCAGGCCCCTTTGTAATTCCCGCCTTCTGGAGCCTTCTTCACAGCTGGGAGAGGGCTGAGTTGAAGGAGTGCAGGCGCTGGGGATGCTGCTCAGGGTGGCGGTGGCGGTGGCGGCGTCTTCTCTCTCTCTTCCTCCTGGGCTCTTCCCGGCTGCTGAGGTATCCCCCTCCCTGCTGCTCTGCACTACACGCCACCACCGGACCAGCGGCGGGACGTTCCAGTACAGAACTCGCAGAACAGGCCCCACTAGCGCGGAGGAGGAAGTGCAATCATCCTCCGCTTTGAATGCTGGGCAGTGATGTCACTGGTTGCTAGCCGCTAGGCGGCTATAGCAACCAGTGACCAAGAATAGAGTCAGGCGGGGGCGGAGCTGGAGCCGGAGCCAGCGCTACCACGGCTCAGTCCGCCCCTGTCCCCTGCATTCGTCCCTGGACCGGACAAGAGACTCGGGGCTATTGGCCCCAGGCTCGGGGCTGTAGCCCCAATAGCCACCCTAATGACGCCTCTGGTGACAACACTTTGGGCTTTTCTTCCAATGTGCACCTACATTGTCACACAGACTTGCCATGCAAAGTAGACTTTAACTAGCTTTTATTTTATTTATCATCCCTATTTGTTCATCTGAAGCATATATGCATATACAAATAATCTTACATGATATCTTTATTATATAGAAGCTGTTTTTAGTTGCTGAGTAAGAATGAGATTCGGGTTTGAGGCGAACTCAGCCTGCTCATAATTTGTGCTGCCAGAGAATTAATACAGCAAGCTGCCCGCCATAATTCATTTCACTTACAATGCTTTTCCTGAAAGGGCCATAGTGGCATATTTATAAAGCGTTGAATTTGACATTTAGCCAATATCCTGGGCAGGAAGCTACCCCAGCTCCCAGTGTTTTAACCACTTCAGCTCCCGAAAGATTTACCCCCCTTCCTGACCAGGCAATCTTTTGCGATACGGCACTACGTTACTTTAATTGACAATTGCATGGTCGTGCTACGCTATAACCAAATTAAATGCATGTCCTTTTTTCCCACAAATAGAGCTTTCTTTTGGTGGTATTTGATCACCTCTGCATTTTTAATTTTTTGCGCTATAAGCAGAAAAGACCAACAATTTTGGAAAAAAAAAAACAATATTTTTTACTTTCTGCTCTAAAACACATCCAATAAAAATATGTAAAACATCTAATTTCTTCATCAGTTTAGGCCAATATGTATTCTGCTCCATATTTTTGGTAAAAAAAAAAAGTCTCAATAGCGTTTGATTGGTTTGTGCAAAAGTTAAAGGGAAGATTTTGAATGGCCTCTACAAACAGTATTCATAAATAGATAAAGTCAAATAAAAGTTGTACCATCATCCAGAAATTTTTTGAGTTAAAGAGGTTGGGAGCCTGGTCCCCAGCCAGGTACTCACCAAAAAGCTAGGGGGCGAATGGACTCTGTACTATACACTAAAGGTAAGCTCAGGTATAGAAAAAATCTTGTAAAAAGATATACAAAAGTTTATTTATGCACAATACAAGACAAGATATCAATGATGAATAAAAAACAGGTGACGGTCCATGTGTATCACCAAGATAATATTCTCCTGATGGGAAAGATCACAGTGGGATAGTTGGTCATGGACAGTGTTTCTACTAGTTTTGCGGACTGAGCCACTTCATTAGGAAAACATCTGCAATTTAATTAACACATGATCAAAAACAATGCATTTAATCACATACAGGAGAGAACAATGTTTCAAGCAATATATGAATTTGAACAATATAGAGCTGTTATATGGGGACAGATAGAGGACCGCTTACCCGATTCCCAGCATACACAAGGCACAGGGCGTCACCGGTAGAGGGTCTCCTGTGGCGCCCAAGGAGACTAAGATTCAAAAGGCTGGAATCTGGATGACATAAATTGCATGGAATGGGTAAGTCATGGGCTGAAGCATGTGCAGGAGGGAAAAAAGGGGGGGAGGTGAGACTTCACTTCACTTTTTCCCAATCTCACGATTTTTCCTCATTCCCTTTTTTCCTTCCTCCCTTCTTTTTTCACCCCTTCCCCTTTTATCTCTTCCCCCCTTCCCTTCTAGTTTTTCTGATCCTTCCAACTCAATTCCCCACTTTTTTCCATTTCGTCTCTTCGTTTTTTGCTTTGCCCTTTTTTCCCTCTCCTCCTCTTCTCCCTCTCCCCTTCACTTCACTTCATCCTTCCATCTCTCATATTTTCTTCGTCCCTTCCCTTTTCTTTTTCCCTCTCCCCCCTTTCCCTCCCCCCTCCCCCCCCCCTTTCTTACCCATACCCATGCAGCAGCCAAAACTACAAACTTTTGTATATCTTTTTACATGATTGTTTATTATACCTGAACTTACCTTTTGAGTATTGTACCAAGATTGTCCAATCGACCCCAAGCTTTTTGGTGAGTACCTGGCTGGGGACCAGGCTCCCAACCTCTTTAACTCAGAAGTTATAGGGGTTGATTTACTAAATTCAGATAGGCAGTTGCCCTCTGTAAGTGCAGTTGCTCCAGAGCTTAGTAAATGAAGTGAAGCTTCACTTTGCAAAGAGTACCCAATCACGTGCAAGGAAAGTAAAAAAACAGCATTTTTGCTTGCACATGATTGGATGATGGAAGTCAGCAGAGTTTTTGCTCATTTCTAAGCTCTGGAGCAACTGCACTTGCAGAACTCAACTGCACCTTGCAAAGTGCGTGGTCTTTTTGCCTTAGTAAATCAACCCCATAGTGTCTACAAACTATGGCATATATTTAGGGAGTTTTTAATTTTTTTAATTTTTTTACTAGTAATGGCGATGATCAGCGACTTATAGCCGGATTGCAATACGGCACCTAACTGACACTTTTGACACTTGTTTGGGGACCAGTGACACTAATACAGTGATTAGTGCTAAAAATATGCACTGTCACTATACTAATGACACTATCTGGGAAGGGGTAAAAAATCAGGGATCTATGCCTTTTAGGATTGCCACCTGTTAGGGATTCACCCGGACAGTCCGGGTTTTGAATCATGTGTCCGGGTTTCAGGCGGAGTGAAACCCGCCCACATTATTTAGACTGGGCTGTGGCTCCTCAAGTAAGCAAGATAGTCACACACATCAGGGACCTGCAGGCGGCTATCTGGGGGCAGGTTCAGTATCACTGGAAGGCAGGGCGATGATATCAGCAAGAGAAACTTGGCCACACCCACTGTTTCCTGCCACATGCTATGCGCACCGCATTACTACTCTCCTTGGGGTACCCAAAGGTGTCCGAGGCTGCTAAAGTGCTTGAAGAAAAGGTGGCAACTAAAATGCCTTCTGTACTGACAGAACGGCAATCTTCCTTGTTGACATAGGCAGACTGCCATGCTGCCTGTGTACCTAACAGTCAACGGGTCCTGGCAGACATCAAGTCCGCCGGATCCGCTGATCAGTACCTGCTGTGTAAAATGACAGAGGGAGCAAGGCGCCGCCGGCGCACACTCACACCCAAAACCGGGATGTGCAGAGTCACGTATATATTTATATGTGATTTTGCACAGCACTGTATGTGCTACGGGGTGGTCAACAAGTGGTTAAATGACAGTGACTGATTGAAATAAATCCTGAAATTTAAATTAACTTCTAAACTAAATATTATTATTCAAGGGTGATTACGGATTCCCTCTATTTATTCCATAAATATATTAACTTGTCTATTTCTATATTTAGCTAGTCTATTAAAACTCTGATCACATGTTACTGTTGATAGTACAATAATATAAGGTTAGATATGAAAACAACATCTTATTTATTTCCCAAAAAAATGCTAAGATGAAACACTAAAGGAAAAAAATACAAAGCATATAACAACAGAACATCACATATACTTATCGCAAAGGCTGTCCTCTAGATATTGTCTCCTTGGCTGGGCTCAAAATGATGGTAACAGAGAGCCATGAGGCTCAGGCACGAGCCAAGAGCGAAAAAGGGACGAATTCCCTCCTGTGTGCCTTTTTACACATTCATTCAGACTCATTCGTAACCACCCCACTAGCCTCCTGTCCAATGAGATATTGCCAAGAGGTAGTCCTTTTAATACATTATATTACTGTCCGTCCTACTGTATTGGCCTCTAGAGGCAGCATTGTCCATATATCATGTATACATATCCTGGGTCAATCTTCAATCCTATCTGGCCCTTTGATCTTCTGTAGCAGGACATTCATCAATCATCTTGTCTGCTATGGTCCTTTTTATATGAGTTTGTATATTCCGCTTTGCGCCTTAAGGGCACATATCAACCAGCTTCTATGGAACAGTCCATACCTGTCTTAACGCATTGCGATTCCCAACATGTACTTCAGAAACAGCTCCTATGGAACAGTCCATAACTGTCTTAACGTGTTGTGCTTCCCAACATGTGCCTCTTTGCCACTGAGTGACACACCACCATCAGGGTCTTACTCACCCATATTACTAACCTAAAATACACATATGTCACACTATACCATAACATAAATCAACCCATTACCATAATACAGGCATACCCCACTTTTAAGTACACAATGGGGTTTATTTACTAAAGCTGAAAAGTGCAAAATCAGGCTGACTTCTGCATAGAAACCAATGAGCTTTTAACCCCAGCTTGTTCAATTAGGCTTTGTTAATAAAACCTGGAAACTCATTGGTTCTATGCAGAAGTAAGCCTGATTTTGCACTTTCCAGCTTTAGTAAATAAGCCCCATTGTGTACTTAAAAGTGGGGTATGCCTGTATATACATATATATATATGACCTATCAAATTACACATCTCGCTTCCAACCTCACATAACCCTTTACTGTAAATACGGGTCAGAATTGGGCAGGCTTGCTCACAATGGCCTTTCCTATTGCAATTTTGGCACGTCAGCAGTATTTCGGGGCTCTGAATTGGCATCAAAGCCTCTAACTTGTACGAAGAGACCTTACCGTCAATTCGTCCCTCAACTTGCATAGATAAATGGGAGACCCTTCAAAAAAAAAAGGCCGAGTCTAACACATATAACCCTGAAACAATGACAAACCACAAAATGTCATCCCTGTGCCTGGATTTCAGAGACCATTTCCAGGGTATACCATGCACCTCTACCTATTGTTAGGTTCAAGGAACACCCTAGTTCCATGACTAACATTACATTGGTATCCTTTAGGACTAAGAACAAACTTGTCTATGTCCCAAATAATACCCAGGTGCTTTCTTCCCAGAAATGATCTCTCCATCCAGAACCAAGAGTGAGATCTTCCTAACATTTCTCGTTCACCACCGTGTATTGACTTGGCACATAAAGGACGTCATGGTCATGCTTCCGACAGAGGGAAATATCAACCTGCCTCCAGCTTCCATCCTCTCTGATCACATGTAGGTAATTTAGCCTCAGATGCAACAAGGTATAATCCCCAGTCAGTAAGTCCATTAATGCCACCAAATATACAGACCAAGTCTGTACTTTTGTATATGGGATCAATGAGGCAGAACAACACTTTTCACAATCCAAACTAGCACAGCCCATCCAGGCATTCGACCACCACTTTGGATTAGTGTAAGCGACATGTTTTGGCAAACTCTTACTGAGCTGTGATGCTAACCTATAAGGCCACTGCCCCTCATACAGAGACTGTACAATCAGCTTAAAGTTGGTAGATATCTTCGCCTGCCCCTGTGTGCACACCAGAGCCCATGACAGATTTCTGTCCTGTACCATCACACTCTCTACCAACCTCTCACCATGGTTGACAAAACCCGGAGCAACTTTAACCTAGGTATTTATGTGACTTTGTTGAATGTTATTAAGGATGCCATCAATCTCTATGAGTAACAAAGCCCCACTCACTGTCTGAAGCTATGGCTGAAAGTTTGTTCTTCAGGATACTGATGTCCACTCCATTAACAACACCCATCCCAGCTGCTATTGCCCCCAATATAGTTCTGAATACATCCCTCCTCTTTCGGTTACTCCTCAGAAATAAGCGTCCTGAATGCCTTCTGTGTCCGCACATCTCTGGGAGCAAGCCACTGGTACAATGACCTTATTTGATTCAGTGTATACTCAGCACATATAGGGCAATAGGCTTTTATCAACCACTGTGAGATGTTGAAGCGCCATGTGGTGAAGGCATACTGTGCCCTGGTAACCAGCGTTTGTTCTCTTTATCTAACGGAGCATGCTCCTATGTGTAGTCATTGGCATTACCTGTGCAAGGTTCCAACTTCTCAGGTGAGACATCAACCAGGCGTATCTCCTCCATATCCAGCTCTGGTGTCCCACATGTCCAGTAACCGAGAACCTCTCTGTAGGACTGCTAAGATTGAGACACCACCCCTACATAAAAAAAATTTCACCCCATTGATGTGTCACCTGGCCAATAGACACCTTATTATGCATAAGTGCCAGTCTCCTGGGTACCCACACCATATTAATTCAGTTATGTCAATACATATCACACATTAAAAACATGATTTCCTTCTTTCAATTCCTCTCTCCAACAAAAAAAAAAAAAATATTTTACATTTCTTGTTCTAAAGGATTGGATAGGTAATATTCCTTCCCCAACCTCCAACCCAAGTCTTGTTGATAGGCACAGTCTTTCAGATTCAGCATTAGTACTAAATTGTCCATAAGATAAAGAAACCTTACATTGCAATTATTAATCTGAATCTTTTTGTTTGTCCCTTCTCTCCTGAATGTTTATCAGAACAAATTTGCGGTGTGGTGTGGCACAAACTGCCAACCAGATGAACATATTTCATCTCTGTTCCAGAAACCTCTCCAATCTCGCTCCACCAGGATTCTGGAAGTGAAAAACAAGAGCAGAATCAAATTCTTATCCACAATATCTACTTGCTTGCTATGTTTACTTATAGTTACCTGCTTGGAACCCAGGAACTTAGTATTCCTGGCTTCTGCAACTCTGACCAAATTATCAAAACAACCAAGACTTCTTTAGGATGAACCACTCTAAAATGGATCCCCATGGTAAGAGCATAAATTTAAAAAAAAATTACGTGAATGTTGTTTCTCAAAAATCTCATTTTAAACGCTAGAAAAACCCAATGCATTTATCTGTACCTTAAGACCTATGCACCAACTCCCCTTTCAGGTGGACAAAGCCTAAATCTTTTGGAACTTTTTTCACCTGTATGAAAATAAAAATGAATAAAAAAACTACTATAACTCCAGCGGCTAAAAAGGCTTCCTACCAACTCTTGTCTTAAACAAAATGTATTCAGCTGCTAATTGAGGACATTGCCAATGACTTCCCTTTCAGGTGGACTAAATCTCATGCCGCGTACACACGGTCGGACTTTTCAGCTACAAAAGTCCGACAGCCTGTCCGACAGACTTTCGACGGACTTTTGGCGGACTTTCGACGGACTTGCGGCGGACTTTCTAACGAACAGACTTGCCTACACACGATCACACAAAAGTCCGTCGAATTCTTACGTGATGACGTACACCGGACTAAAATAAGGAAGTTCATACCCAGTAGCCAATAGCTGCCCTAGCGTGGGTTTTTGTCCGTCGGACTAGCATACAGACGAGCGGATTTTTCGACCGGACTCGAGTCCGTCGGAAAGATTTGAAGCATGTTTCAAATCTAAAGTACGTCCGATTTGAGGTTAAAAAAGTCAGTTGGAAGTCCGGAGAAGCCCACACACGATCGGATTACCAGCCAGCTTTAGTCCGTCAGCGTCCGTTGGACTTTTGTAGACGAAAAGTCCGACCGTGTGTACACGGCATTACAGTTTTTCCACCTGAACAAAACAAAAATAAAATAAACAAATATATAAATAAAAAAATAAACAAACAAAAAAAACAAATAAATAAATAAATAAATATTTAAAAAAAATAAATAAAATAGAAATAAGAGGAGAGAAAAAAAAACATAATAATCATAACATAAATAATATAGAAAAATAACAATACAGAGGCTTATCCTTGAAAATACTAAAAATATATCAAGGTCCACTATAATATTCCAAACATGAAGGACAAATCTCTGAAACTCACATCTAAACCTTATTCATAGCAAAGAAACATTAACCAGAAAATTCTTACCATCCATGCAGCTCACTAAGGGCTGCTAATATTGTCTCCTCCAGTGCTATATTTGAATGGACACGCAGCTAACTTCATTTTGAGTTTACCCAACTGTTTTTCATAGTGATGCTTTGCCTGTCTTAATTGATTATTTTCGGTTTGTAGGCTCAGCATTTGGCTCTTAAAAGGGAAACGGGTTTGACTACTATGCCCTCTATGCCTTGGATTTATTTGCTACCCCATCTCGCAGAATAAACTTCATAACGCCTTGGTCTAGTTTTTAGATATTTCGACAGCTTTTGCATATCATTATTAGCCATCAAACAATACCTAGCTATGTGAGCCCCCTTTTTACAAATAAAGTACTTGAGAGCTGGTCTCCTTGCATAGGACCTTCTCTGAGCATATGGCGCTGGAGACTCACAATGCTGCATAACATCACTATGATTGGAATGAACAGATTTTACACTTTCATTGTCTGAGTATTCACTAGCAATGGACTTGTCAGAATTCTCCACTGTTTCAACTCCTGAATCACTTTGAAGCGCAGTTACCACACTCTTATTTAAAAATTCCTCGTTCAGATCTCCAACATTGATACCCCTCCTAAATTTTGTATTTTTCAGGGCATCTGAACCCCTAGTATCTCTCCCACCATGCGCTGCATTTCCCTTGTTCTATCTGCCGAGTTTCCCCAATTTGAGTTTAACTCGGGAGATAGACCTCTGTGACTCCCAATTGGTGGTTTGCACATTTTTACACATAGTTGCAATGGAAGCCATGCACGGAGGAGTGTGCATGCATCCCTATTTTTTAAAATGTACTGTGCCACCACAGCTTCCAGCCTGTTTGAGAGACTGATGGGTGGAGCGCTAGTGTCAAATTTCCCCAAAATCTGGCACAGATTTGTGCGATCTTGTATGGAGAGTGTTGTGGATTGGGTGCTACCCTCCCTTTTTATAATTCTTATTCCTTGCCCAGTCCTTTCTGATGCAGAAGTAAAGAGAGAAGAACTCTGATTTGGGGATTCTTCAAGATTGTCAGCCGAATATACTGGCTGCTGTTCCATCAGCATCCTGTCTCCCTACTCCTGTGTCACAAAGGGATGTGTATCCTTGTTAGCACAACAATGGCTGTGCACTTTATCCATTGCCTGTGCTTTTAAAGATAAAATGGCATGATCTTTTTGGGCCAGCTGAGTTTTACATTATTGTAACTCTCTCTTAAGTATTTACAACGCAGTTCTATTCCCAGCCTCTCTCTGGCCTAAAGATGAGATACACTGTTCCCTCAACGTACACGTTTCCTCCAACTCATCCAATCTCTGTTCCAATACACATTTCTCAGTCACTAATTGTTCAATGTGATCACAAACATTTGCATCTGCCTTTGCAACTATTGTTAATATATTCTTAGTTACACTTTGTACCTGCTCCAAAAAAATGTTTTCTCTTAGTACACCATTGTCCTTCTTTCGCTATAGCAAAGTTTTTCATTTTCAATAACTTGCATACACCATTGGCCTTCTTGGCTTTACTGCCTTTTTTCGAAGACGTTTTATGTTTTATCTGATCATTGTGAATATTGCATTGTCTCAATAACTCATTAAATTGGTGCGTTAAAACGTTTTCTGCCACAGTGTTAAAATTTACAAAGGCATGTCTCTAAAGGAAATATTCAATGACCTCCATTAACTTGCTTATTAATCTACACCGAAGGTTGTTTAACCAGTCTATACACCAGTTGCTTACACAATGCACCCAGACAAAACACACAGATCAAAGCTGTTTAAAAGCTAACTTTTACTTGTCACAAGGCAGAGCACACTAATCAATGCTCCATTATACTGGCTGGGCTCAAAATGATGGTAACAGAGAGCCATGAGGCTCAGGCAGGAGCCAAGAGCGAAAAAGGGACAAATTCCCTCCTGTGTGCCCTTTTTACACATTCATTCAGACCCATTCGTAACCACCTCCACTAGCCTCCTGTCCAAAGAGATATTGCCAAGAGGTAGTCCCTTTAATATATTATATTACTGTCCGTCCTACTGTTTTGGTTTCTGGGGGCAGCATTGTCCATATATCATGTCTACGTATCCTGGGTCAATCTTCATTCTTAGCTGGCCCTTTGATCTTCTGTAGCAGGACATTCATCAATCATCTTGTCAGCTATGGTCCTTTTCAAGCATGCTTGCAGAGGGCTAATCAGGGATTTCCATGTTATCACACCAGAGGGACAGGAGCCAAGCTTTTGTTCAGCATTGCTTCTTTCAGATGAATAAACTGATATCCTACAAAGCTTTGATGTGCAACTTGTTACATTCCAAACAGCCCCCAAGGATGCTAAGGTCTGATATAGCCATCGTTCATATTTCAAACACCCCTTGAATCATGAACTAAAACATGTTGCCTTCCAACGCTGATTTTTCAGAGTTTGGAAAAAGTCAAACTGTCAGTGTTTTGGTAGCTGTTGCATGGATAGGAGCGGTAAACTTGTCAAACCGCATAGGGAGATATTATGGCCAGTTAGGAATCTGTACTTTAATGATGATTGCTATCTATTTGGGTAATAACCCTTTTGGTGCAATTTTGTTCTGGTTATTGGGGGCTTTATTTTATTTTGTTTATTTGGTAATTTTTGTGGTTGATTTAGGAGGAGCAGTCACATGTATGCTGCCCCACCCATAGAAACTTTTCTTTTCTTCTGCTGCAAGGCTCCCCTTAATTAAAGGTGCTTTTGTTTCAGTATTTTGGGGTTTCATTTATTTTAGGGGTATATTATTTAAAAGTACATTGTAGGGTCTTTATTTTAGGGTACTTTTTTTGTTTGTTTTTTTTCTTTGCAGCAAGGCTTTGTTTTCATGAGATATTATTTGGGGGTTTTAATTTATTTTGTGGTTATATTGATTTATACTGTATGTTGATTTTTTTAGATCAAACTTTTATTTTATAAATATTAACTAATGTGGCTCCGGCACTCGCTTTTGTCAGGTTTGATGCTGGTGAGAGTTCCTTACATGAATGTGATGTGACCTATGTTTGCTTAAGGAGTAAATTGGAATGTGTTTTTAAGACTTGGGTGCCAGATTAATGGATTGTGGAGAATTTTCACGTCCAAATATTGGGGGGGCGGGGCCCACTGGGGTGTGATTTGCTTTCTGTTAAAGGTGTTTTATATTACTATCTACAGTTCGAGCACTTTACACCCTTGATTTTGTGATATTACTGTGATAAGTGAGATTTTCACTGGTGAGATGTTTTACATGAATACATTGAATACAGTACAGGATTTGTGGGTGGACAAGGATTGATTCTGAGGCTGGGTATTGTGAGTTCAGACTGGGTGCTTCAGTGACAGCCAGTGTAGCAGGATAATAAATGTATTGCTACACAGAAGCTCAGTGTGGAAGGAAGCTTCCTCCATTACTCTGCCCATATAACAGAGGCAAGAGGACTTCCTCTCCCACTGGCCTCTAGCATACCATCTGGTAAGTAAATGTAGGTAGAAAGATTGGTCCGTACTGAGGGTGCTGTACCCTGGAGGGGGGATCTGTACAGGGGGGGGAGGTTTGTGTGCTTAGGGGTGTGTACTTGGTGAAGGGGTGTCTGTCCTCGGGGGAATTTATGAATGTTAGGGGCTGGTCTGTACTATGGGGCACTATGGGGTCTGTGCTGGGGGAGTCGGTCTGTGCTGGGGGGGTCTGTGCATGCTGAGGGGTCTGTTCTGGGGGTGGTCTGTCTGTACTAGGGGGTCTCTGCTGGGGGAGTCGATCTGTGCTAAGGGGTCTGTGCTGGGGGGGTCTGTACTGTGGGGTCTGTGCTGGAGGGTTGCTCTGTACTGAGGGATCTGTGCTAATGGGGGTTGGTCTATACTGGAGTGTCTGTGCTAGAAATTGAGTCTGTACTGAGGGTTTTGTGCTGGAGGGTCTCACTGTACTGGGGGGTCTGTGATTGGGGGTTGATCTGTGCTGAGGGGTCTGTGTTGGGGGGGCAGTATGTACTGAAGGGCTTGTGCTAGAGGGGGTCCATCTGTGTTGTGGAGGGTCAGTCTGTGCTGGGAGAGCTGTGTTTGGGTGGGGTGGGTGGCAGTCTGTACTGAGGGTGCTGTGCTGGGGAGGGGAGTATGTACTGAGGGATCTGTGCTGGGGGATCTGTACTGAGAGGGTAGGCTGAGAGAGGGATTTAGGGGTGTTAGGGAAAATCTGTAGTGTGGGGGATATGGGCTGGAAGGATGATGATTTTTCCTCGGCGGAAGTCGTAATTTTGTTTGGCCTGTGCATTACACACTCCTGATCTTCGTGCTATAGACACATAGGGGTTGATTTACTAAAGGCAAATAGACTGTGGACTTTGCAAAGTGCAGTTGCACTCTGCGAGTGCAGTTGCTCCAGTGCGTATTAAATGAGGTAAAGCTTCACTTTGCAAAAAGTACCCAATCACTTGCAAGAAAAAAAAAAGCATTTTTGCTTGCACATGATTGGATGATGGAAGTCAGCAGAGCTTTTGCTCATTTACTAAGCTCTGGAGCAACTGCTCTTGCGGAGTGCAACTGCACTTTGCAAAATGCACAGTCTATTTGCCTTTAGTAAATCAACCCCATAGGGCTTATTTAGATGGGCACTGAGACCGTCCGCACAGGAAACCCATAGAAGTGGATGCAGATGCAGAAACTGGATGGATGGTCAAAATCGAACATGTGGGAAGAAGTGGGTGCATGGATCCGAACACACGGGTTGATTTACTAAAGGCAGATTGACTGTGCACTTTGAAAGGTGCAGTTGCACTCTGCAAGAGCAGTCACTCCAGAGTTTAGTAAATGAGCAGAAGCTCTGCTGACTTCTATCATCCAATCATGTGCAAGCAGAAATGCTGTTTCTTTTTATTTTCCTGGCATGTGATTGGGTATTCTTTGCAAAGTGAAGCCTTACCTCATTTACTAAGCTATGGAGCAACTGCACTTGCAGAGCGCACTGTCTATTTGCCTTTAGTAAATCAACCCAACAGCAACTGTGTTCAGATCTGTGCAACTGTTCCTGCCTGCATATAACAAGGTGTTTTGCCTGCCTATGTATTTCAATTTCTGCCCACTCAGTTCTGAGATTTTCACAACTCTGCCACACAGCACAGCCCTTTCTGGTAGGGAAATGCTTTAACTGGACTGTGAATGGAGAATCAGCAGACTGCAGAATGAGTTCATCTTCCTGCCAATTCACTCTCTCCTTATATCAGCATGTCCCTTGTACTGCAACACAACTCATTTATTCTTTGTCCTGCTTCTTCTCCCTTCCCCAGTCTTAGCTCTACGGTACATGAACTGCAAGAGAGTTATACAAAGTGTAATTCGGGTACTTACACTGCTTATATTTTGAAAAATTGCATTCATGAATACAGGGCTGCATTAATTTGTCTTTTATATTTGCCTAGAATTCAGCTGTAAGTAATAAGTAACAAAAACTGTTCTATAAACTGTTGTTGAGTCATAAAATATTCAATTCTATTGGAGTCACTTCAAATCAACAGCATGGTTATGCCAGAAAAAATATATATATACATCATTTTCAGTATGCTTTATGCTAAAACCATATATCAATAAAAATGCCACAATCCAGTGCACCATAAATTATTTCAATGACTAATATACATATTCATGAGCCATTAACCTCAGCTCAGACATAGTATATTGAACCTTCTAAAAAATGATGTCCCTATAACTAAATGTCAATTGTGGTGTGATTCCATATAACAAGACCATAATGTAAAAAAAATCTAAACAAGAAATCATATAGGCCTCTTGCACACTGCAGCTTAAAAAAGCTCAGTACAGTATATTTTTTTTTTTACTGTTATAAAATTCAGCTCATTGTTTACAATGTGCCTGTACACACAGCCGTGTAAGCAAGTGCTGCATATTCTTGCGTAAAAACAAAATAGAAAGATTTGTGTTCCTGGTCAGTATTTTGAGCCACTACACGCAAATACAAGCAATGCGCACAAATACGCACATTGGAGCATAAATATTAATGATTTTTCCCTAGGAATATATTGTACGCATAAATACTCGCGAACATGAGCAAAACAGACGCCTGAAATTATGTCCAAAAAAGGAGATGCTCAAACATCAGTATCGTGTGCAAGAGGCCTTAATGGGTGATCGAAAACAGGAACAATCCTGCTATTTGTATATTCTCATCATTCTAAAATATGAAAACTGCATAAGGTATATCAATTGCTTTTCTACATACAGTACAAAAACTACGATAGGTATGAGCCCAAAATATTGTCGAGCTTGAATGATGATAGATGACATGTAGGAATTCCAAAGCAGCGGTCATAGTGTGAACACTACCCATCAAATGTTTAATACAATGATCCAGTGATCATATTAGTGAGTGACCTCCTTATAGGAGAAGTACAGTCAGAACTCATTTTGGCTGTATGTCTCCTGTGGATCACAGGTGTGCAGGCCATTCTGCACTCCTGGGACCAGGCTGGAGCCTGCTGGCAGCTGACGTCACAGAGCCGCTCCAGGCTTGGTCAGAATCGCAACAATATGGTCAGGATCCACTCTGATGCCTGGGCCGGCACCTGGCTCAGCCTTTAAACAAGCCGCTGAGAGCCAAAGCCAGCCACTCCCGCCCCCTCCACAGCCCAACACTCCAGTGAGTGTGGGAGGGGGGGCAGAGAACCAGTGACTGACAGTCACCAGCCCTCTGCTCATGGAGCACTGAGAACTGAGCAATCAGCTGTGTTTGATCACTCGGTTCTCAGTCTTAGAGCCGGCAGGGGACAGATGCTGCATCCACCTAGGTAAGTGTGATTCTTCTAAAAAACAAAATGCCGAACTTCTCTTTTAACAAAGCAGAATACTAAATGATTATGTAAAGTCATTTTAGTCCCACCCTTTCTCCAAGTCTCCCACCCACCTCCCAAAGTTCCCAACATGTTTTTATTGATTATTTTTTAATACATCTGTTTTTCAGATGTTAGATCATAGTATGTACAAGGTCCTCTTTCTTTTGAGCTCTTCTCTGATGCTGGGCGGTCCTCAACATTGTGGAAAGAAAGACAATGACATCAGTGCCACATCATTATACTGTGACACACTCCAAGGGGGCAGATCCATGATGCCCTGGGTCCAAGGAATAGACTTGAGTGATGCTGAATGTCATTCCCCGGAAGAAGATTAGCACTGGATTACAGAACAGTGAGTTTACAGGTGACATCACCAGGAAGAAGGTGAGTATTGAAGGAAGAGCTGCATTTTTGGGGGGAGTTTTTGCAACATCTGGACTATTCACTTTTTGTAAAAAAATAAAATCTGAAAATGAACTTTAAGATGTTTTTAATCAAATATTGGTGAGGATCATTGGTTAGTATTATTTAATACAGACAACCCAAGGTTATACGTTAAAGGAAAAAGATGAAAACAAACACATTTCATAAATTAAATGTGGCTTCAAAAAAAAAGGATCAGTAAGTGGAACGTTAGCAGCAGAAGTTCAGTGTTCCATGCCACAGGAGTACAGAAATGTTGCTGCTACTTGTAATGTCATAAGGCTCCATATTTCAACAGGCAAAATTAAATGTCATAGGAGGTAAAACCTGTAAATGTCTTGGGGCTCTGAAAAATTTTACTGGACACCCTGAAAATAAATAAGTTCCCTTTTTGTGATTTTGCAGTGATTTTTTTCTTTTACATTTCATTATTTTTCTTTCTATTACATTTTTCTTTCTTGACAGGTTTTTATTGCTTTATTGTGCATCCTTCCAGCACTAGACCCTTTTTGTTTCCTTAGTTGAAAGTGTGCAGCTAATGGTGACACCATCAATGACCATTTTAAGAGAATGCTAGCACTCAACTGGCTTTCTCTTCAACGTTTTTTATTGCCGTCTGTATATCCACTGGGGGGATTGATCAGCTCCATGTGTCCTCCTGGTAACTACTGTCACCGGGACTGAAAGTAAGGGAAGATAAGAAAAAAATTCTGAGTTGCCACCAGAACAGGTATGCAAGTGAAATGTTTCAGTGGGAGAACCTGTTTGATGACAAATGCCTACTGGCATTGAACAGTGAAGCATGGTGGTGGCAGCATCATGCTGTGGGGGTGTTTTTCAGCTGCAGGGACAGGACGACTGGTTGCAATCGAGGGAAAGATGAATGCGGCCAAGTACAGGGATATCCTGAACGAAAACCTTCTCCAGAGTACTCAGGACTTTAGACTGGGCCGAAGGTTTACCTTTCAACAAGATAATGAATCTAAGCACACAGCTAAAATAATGAAGGAGTGGCTTCACAACAACTCCGTGACTGTTCTTGAATGGCCCAGCCAGAGCCCTGACTTAAACCCAATTGAGCATCTCTGGAGAGACCTAAAAATGGCTGTCCACCAACGTTTACCATCCAACCTGACAGAACTGGAGAGGATCTGCAAGGAGGAATGGCAGAGGATCCCCAAATCCAGGTGTGAAAAACTTGTTGCATCTTTCCCAAAAAGACTCATGGCTGTATTAGATTAAAAGGTGCTTCTACTAAATACTGAGCAAAGGGTCTGAATACTTAGGACCATGTGATATTTCAGTTTTTCTTTTTTAATAAATCTGCGAAAGTGTCAACAATTCCTTGTTTTTCTGTCAATATGGGGTACTGTGTGTACATTAATGAGGAAAAAATAAACTTAAATGATTTTAGCAAATGGCTGAAATATAACAAAGAGTGAAAAATGTAAGGGGGTCTGAATACTTTTCGTCCTCACTGTATCATCATAATTGCCCATTTGTTGCCTGCATATTGTTACAGTTGTCCATTTGTTGCCTACATTTTGTAAAAATGGAATGTTTATTGCCATCAATTAATATATGATTGCCTATTTGTTTCACCATATAACAGGACTCCCAGTTCTTCACACCACCTGCTTATTATCCCCATTTTAATATTGAAAATAATTTGTACCTGTAGAAAGGGTGATGTTAAAAAAAAAAATAATAATAATCACTGATAATGCAAAGAAGTGCCTTGACAATAAGAATAGTATTTATGGTACCTTTGTCCCCTCAATATGTATAGATAGGAAGGAAGATGCTATGTTGTACTTTAATGGTACCATATATCAATTGATGCTAAACAGTCAGAAGTAAAATATTTAAATAAATTTATTACAAAAATACATATAATGACAGATTTACAAATTAAAACAAATAGTGATAATCAAGGCAAAATTCTAAAGTTGCACCAGATCGTGACAACTAGAACATAGATACCATCTGTATATTGGTTGCTCTACATGTTTTGTGGGTTTACATTAGCTGCTTCTACAGTTAGATGGTGATTAAAAGATGATTATCACATAACTATGAACATATAATAGCATTTTTTGTAAATAAAGCATCTATTGTGAATCCCCCAATGTTCAATTGTCTTACCAAGGGGCGTCGGGGGCCCAAGGAAAGATGACCCACCCCGGAGGGCACGGGAGACTGCTGAGAGGCACAGGATACAAATGTTAATAGTCTATTTAGGAAAATAGTCTATTTAGGAAAGAGGATTGTAATCAGATATACTCAAAAAAACATCCACCCAGTTTCCTTATATAGGTATAAAACATTGGTAGAGTTACATACCCAAGGGGGTGCATTCGGTTATACAGGCTCAATGGGTGAAAAATGGTCCCTATAGAGAGGAGTATATCTATAGGATAAGGGCAAATAAATTAGCTTCATGGGTGCTATATATGGCAAATGCACAAACAAATTAAAAATATACATGCATATACGTGCATAGCCATGCATGCACATACATAGATATAATATATCTAAAATTATGCGGTGTCAACATATGTAGATAGCTTGGAAGTACAGATAATGTTATGTTGGGGGTGATGTTCAAAGGACCCAAAACTCAGTACCTATAGGAAAGATAATGATGTCAAAATATCAGTGCATGCTGCCACAAGGTGCATATATATCTGTATATATACAGTAATGTAACGCATATATTGCTATTGACAAGGTTTGTTGCACGTGGCACGCTCACCTTCACAGTTAATGGTAGT
This sequence comes from Lithobates clamitans, assembly GCA_037952925.1. Lineage (NCBI taxonomy): Eukaryota > Metazoa > Chordata > Amphibia > Anura > Ranidae > Lithobates > Lithobates clamitans. The sequence continues at coordinate 15,679,736 of JBBGZY010000573.1, forward strand.
TGTTAACACCTGTACGGAGTATAAGGATCATTTTTCATGTGACAACACATTTTTCATGTGACAACACAAAAGAAATTACACTTTTCTACAATGTAAAGTAGTAAGTGTACAGCTTGTATAACAGTGTAAATTTGCTGTCCCCTCAAAATAACTCAACATACAGCCATTAATGTCTAAACCGCTGGCAACAAAAGTGAGTACACCCCTAAGTGTAAATGTCCAAATTGGGCCCAAAGTGTCAATATTTTGTGTGGCCACCATTATTTTCCAGCACTGCCTTAACCCTCTTGGGCATGGAGTTCACCAGAGCTTCACAGGTTGCTACTGGAGTCCTCTTCCACTCCTCCATGATGAGATCACGGAGCTGGTGGATGTTAGAGACCTTGCGCTCCTCTACCTTCTGTTTGAGGTTGTCCCACAGATGCTCAATAGGATGAAGCGATTGAAAGGCCAGGAGTGTCTATCTTCTTCCATGAGGAGGACTCAGCCATTCGGATGCCCTGCTCCTGTGGGATACTCGAATACAAGGATTCGATATGAATAGCAACGAGCAGGGCGCCTGGAGAGACATGAGTACCCTCAATATGTCTAAGTAGATCCGGTGTGTCCTTAATAAAGGACGGCAGACTAGTTATATGTGGAAGGAGAAATTAATCTACATATCTACTTGCACATTCAGATAGAGATCCTATACCAGAAATAATAGGTCTTCCTGGCGGACATTTTAGGCTATAGCTATAATGTTGCACGTGGCTCTCTCTTTTTTTATCTGTGTGCTCTCTTTTCTCCCTTTTCTTTTTCTTTGCTGTAATTTTTCCCCTTTCTTGTTCCTCTCTCCATGTTCCCTGGCAATGTTCTGTGTCAGACAGTTTTAAATTAATATAAATAAGTTTATTAAAAGCTGTTCTAAAATTTAATGGTTGAATGCTATTTCATTGTAACACATATGATAGGCCTCTGTTGTGATACCATCATTCCCTCTCTGGGTCCCATTGACGTGTTGAGAGCATCATAATAATGTGTCCCACTAGAGGGCTCTCTATGTTATTTTTTTGTCCAGGTCATGGGCATGCCCTTTTCCAACATGGCAGACCTTGACTCATTGCCTGGAGGCACGGCCATTGTAGGGTGGCTCTGCACTATAACTCTCCCGGTGGGTATGCGGCCCTGTAGGGGGAACCAAGAAGTCCTTTGTGTCCTGATCGCGCCCCGTTGTCTTGAAGGCAAAGCACTCACTGATGTGAGGTGTATTTGCATTTTCGGGACAACACGCATGAGCCAATTTTTAACACATGCGCACTGCAGGTCCGGTGACGTCAAATGCCACAAGTGTCGTGGGCGTCTCCTGGGCAGGAGACCTTCTGTGCACACAAACATATAAATAGAGATGGTGATTGTACTATCACCTCTTTGCCTCTTCAGGGTGCTGTACCTTCAGGGTGTCTTGTCCATCTCTGTTTTCTTTTGTTTTTTTTTTGGGTGGGTCTCTATATATACAGTATCTGAGTATACCCCTCACATTTTTGTATATTATATTATATCTTTTCATGTGAAAAAACTGAAGAAATAATACTTTGCTACAATGTAAAGTAGTAAGTGTACAGCGTGTATAACAGTGTAAAATTGCTGTCCCCTTCAAAATAACTCAACACACAGCCATTAATGTCTAAACAGCTGGCAACAAAAGTGAGTACACCCCTAAGTGAAAATGTCCAAATTGGGCCCAAAGTGTAAATATTTTGTGTGGCCACCATTATTTTCCAGCACTGCCTTAACCCTCTTGGGCATGAAGTTCACCAGAGCTTCACAGGTTGCTACTGGAGTGCTCTTCTACTCCTCCATGATGAGATCACGGAGCTGGTGGATGTTAGAGACCTTGCACTCCTCCACCTTCCATTTGAGGATGTCCCACAGATGCTCAATAGGATCAGTGTTGCCCACCGCCCGTAGATTTACGGACAGCCCGTAAATTTAAGCCCATTTTCGGGGTGTCCATTAATGTCCGTTACGGGCAACGGTGCCCGTAAAAAAGAAGGCCGTGAGCCAACCATTCAACTGCGCATGCGCCGATCTGAAGCCGGCCAGGCTCAGGAAAGCTCGTACACACTCGGCCGGGTGGCGCATGCACAGTAACGCAATGCTGCCGCCTGGTGCCATTCTTAAATGGAAAGTAGTGGCTGCGGCACTCGTTCTCGGCGCGGCAGGCCTCCAAGTGTGTAGGGCTTCAGGACGAGGCAGGTGGCCTACATAAGGTTCAGACGTGCCTCATTGCTGAATTTTCATGGACTCCAGGGATTGTGACACAAGGAGCTCCTGGCAATGACACTGGGCATGCCTGCTGCAGAGGGTGGGACTCCGTGGGAGTGATGAGTACAGGATGGACAGCAGTGAGCACAGCACAGTCAGTCACACATGTGAGTGAGTCAGTGAGACTGAGAGCCTGACTGAGGTAAGGTAAAAAGATGGAAGAGGAGGACTGGGGGTGAACTGGTAAAGCTGTAAAGGGGACAGAGGAGGACATTGATGTGCTGCCCTGTGGAGAGGTGAAAGGGGCACAGGAGGACACTGTCACACTGATGTACCTCCTGTGTCATGTCCGCAGTGGCTGTCCACCTCCTGTGTCATATCCGCAGCGACTGTCCACCTCCTGTGTCATATCCGCAGCGACTGTCCACCTCCTGTGTCATGTCTGCAGCCTCTGTCCACCTCCTGTGTCATATCCGCAGCGACTGGCCACCACCTGTGTCATGTCCGCAACCTCTGTCCACCTCCTGTGTCATATCCGCAGCGACTGTCCACCTCCTGTGTCATATCCGCAGTGACTGTCTACCTTCTGTGTCATGCCCGCAACCTCTGTCCACCTCCTGTGTCATGTCCGCAGCCTCTGTCCACCTCTTGTGTCATATTCGCACCCTCTGTCCATCTCCTGTGTCATGTCCGCACCCTCTGTCCACCTCCTGTGTCATGCCTGCAACCTCTGTCCACCTCCTGTGTCATGTCCGCAGCCTCTGTCCACCTCCTGTGTCATGTTCGCAGCCTCTGTCCACCTCCTGTGTCATGTCCGCAGCCTCTGTCCACCTCCTGTGTCATGTCCGCAGACTCTGTCCACCTCCTGTGTCATGTCCGCAGCCTCTGTCCACCTCCTGTGTCATGTCCGCAGCCTCTGTCCACCTCCTGTGTCATGTCTGCAGCCTCTGTCCACCTCTTGTGTCATGTCTGCAGCCTCTGTCCACCTCCTGTGTCATGTCCGCAGCCTCTTTCCACCTCCTGTGTCATGTCTGCAGCCTCTGTCCACTTCCTGTGTCATGTCTGCAGCCTCTGTCCACCTCCTGTGTCATATCTGCAGCCTCTGTCCACCTCCTGTGTCATGTCTGCAGCCTCTGTCCACCTCCTGTGTCATGCCTGCAGCCTCTGTCCACCTCCTGTGTCATGTCTGCAGCCTCTGTCCACCTCCTGTGTCATCTCTGCAGCCTCTGTCCACCTCCTGTGTCATGTCTGCAGCCTCTGTCCACCTCCTGTATCATGTTTGCAGCCCTGTCCACCTCCTGTGTCATGTCCGCAGCCTCTGTCCACCTCCTGTGTCGTGTCTGCAGCCTCTGTCCACCTCCTGTGTCATGTCTGCAGCCCCTGTCCACCTTCTGTGTCATGTCAGCAAGGTCTGTCCACCTCCTGTGTCATATTCGCAGCCTCTGCCCACCCCCTGTGTCATGTCCGCAACCTCTGTCCACCTCCTGTGCCATATTCGCAGCGACTGTCCACCTCCTGTGTCATGTCTGCAGCCTCTGTCCACCTCTTGTGTCATGTCTGCAGCCTCTATCCACCTCCTGTGTCATGTCCGCAGCCTCTTTCCACCTCCTGTGTCATGTCTTCAGCCTCTGTCCACTTCCTGTGTCATGTCTGCAGCCTCTGTCCACCTCCTGTGTCATATCTGCAGCCTCTGTCCACCTCCTGTGTCATGTCTGCAGCCTCTGTCCACCTCCTGTGTCATGCCTGCAGCCTCTGTCCACCTCCTGTGTCATGTCTGCAGCCTCTGTCCACCTCCTGTGTCATCTCTGCAGCCTCTGTCCACCTCCTGTGTCATGTCCGCAGCCTCTGTCCACCTCCTGTGTCATGTCTGCAGCCTCTGTCCACCTCCTGTGTCATGTCTGCAGCCTCTGTCCACCTTCTGTGTCATGTCAGCAAGGTCTGTCCACCTCCTGTGTCATATTCGCAGCCTCTGCCCACCCCCTGTGTCATGTCCGCAACCTCTGTCCACCTCCTGTGCCATATTCGCAGCGACTGTCCACCTCCTGTGTCATGTCCGCAACCTCTGTCCACCTCCTGTGTCATATCCGCAACCTCTGTCCACCTCCTGTGTCATATTCGCAGTGACTGTCCACCTCCTGTGTCATATCCGCATCGACTGTCCACCTCCTGTGTCATGTCTGCAGCCTCTGTCCACCTCCTGTGTCATGTCTGCAGCCTCTGTCCACCTCCTGTGTCATGTCTGCAGCCTCTGTCCACCTCCTGTGTCATGTCTGCAGCCTATGTCCACCTCCTTTGTCATGTCTGCAGCCTCTGTCCACCTCCTGTGTCATGTCTGCAGCCTCTGTCCACCTCCTGTGTCATGTCTATAGCCTCTGTCCACCTCCTGTGTCATGTCTGCAGCCTCTGTCCACCTCCTGTGTCATGTCCGCAGCCTCTGTCCACCTTCTGTGTCAGTCTGGAGAAGGGTCAAGAGTGGGAACACCGCTGGGATGGATAGGATAAAACCCAGAGCCGCCAACCTGGAGCCATCTGACTGAGTCACGATGCACCTGAGAGGAGGTCAGTGACAGTGCTGCAAGGCCAGTCTGAGTGGGGAGCGGGTTGCTGATGTAAGATAGGAGTGAATCCAATAATGTAAGGGGGCACTGATACAAAGGTTCTCCCCTATATTAGTAACCCCTTCCCCCCTTACCATAGTGTATTCACTCTGCGAAAGGTGGTCTCTAGTCACCAGAGTGCCCCCACATCAGAGTTCCTGGCATTCCCCTTTATTTAAGAGTCTGCAGTATTCCCTCCTTTCAGTGCAAGGGCAATACTGCAGACCCTGATGCAAGTGGGAACTCTGATGTAAAGGGAATGCAGTGGACTCTCATATAAGGTGGTCTCTGGTCAACAGAGCCCCCCCCCCCCCTCAAATCAAGATCTTCAACATTCCCCCTTTACATTAGAGTTCCCTTTTACTGTAAGGGGGGATCCTGCAGACTCTGATGTAAGGGGGGACTCTGGGCTGGCTGGGTTATAGTAACCTGACCTTCATGTAAATGGAGAAATATGTTTTTTTGACTTTTGTTTAGCTTAAACACACTGCTAATAGCACTAGCTATATGTTTATCATTTAAACATTGATATTTGCACTGTTTAGCACTAAAAACGGCCATTTTAGGTACTTTTTAGCAGTGTCAGTAAAAAATGCAACTCTGTCAGTAAATTTCATGGGTTTTTTGCCAGTAAAAAAATTGGTGTTGTTTGTATATTTTGGCGTCCTGCCAGTAAATTTCACTTCGGGGGGTTTGCAACACTATATAGGATGAAGCGATTGAAAGGCCAGGAGTGTCTATCTTCTTCCATGAGGAAGGACTTAGCCATTCAGATGCCCTGCTCCTGTGGGATACTTGAACACAAGGATTCGATATGAATAGCAACGAGCAGGGTGCCCGGAGGGGCATGAGTACCCTCAACATGTCTAAGTAGATCCGGGGTGTCCGTAGCCTCCCTGATGGTAATCCCGAGTGTGGCTCGGGGTTAAATTTCAGTCCCATTAGCAGTAACCTCGAGCCACACTCGGGATTACATTGCAGGATCCTGGTGCAACGTTACTTACCTTGTCCCCAGGATCCTGCGATGTCCCCCGCTGTGTCCATGGGCTCTGTCTCCTCTGAAGCCTCTCCGTGCCACGCTCCATTCCCTGCGAGCGGCGCGACGCACGGGGGCGGAGCCCGGCGGCAAATTAAAAAAATGTAAAAATCATAACACATACAGTACTGTAATCTTACAGATTACAGTACTGTATGAAATCATTTCACATCCCTTTTGTCCCCAGTGCTTTGGCCCATGCCCTGCATGCAGTTTTATATGATATATACTGTTCTTTCTGCCTGGAAACTGGAGATTGTCCATAGCAACCAAAAAGTGTCCCTTTATGTCAAGTGGCTTTAGGCCAGCTAGAAAACAGCGATAGTAAATTAGAACACTTGCAGAATTGAGCAATAGTGAATCATGGGGAAATTTATTTTATTATTATTATATATTTTTTTTTTATAATTATTTATATTTATTTATTATATTATAATTTATGTTTTTGTGTTTCAAACTTCATCATACCCGGGATATCTACTAGACTCTTGTTTGGACAGATTTAAGTGTGTTATTGTTAAGAATTACAGGCCTACAATATAAAACGCCAAATTTCCATGCAAAATAATTGTACCGCTTTCATCACCTAAAATTCGAAACAATCATACCGCCAGGGAGGTTAATAAAGGACGGCAGACTAGTTACATGTGGAAGGAGAAATTAATCTACATATCTACTTGCACATTCAGGTAGAGATCCTATACCAGAAAATTATAGGTCTTCCTGGCGGACATTTTGGGCTATAGCTATAATGTTGCATGTGGCTCTCTCTTTTTTTTATCTGTGTGCTCTCTTTTCTCCCATTTTCTTTTTCTTTTCCTTTGTTGTAATTTTTCCTCTTTCTTGTTCCTCTCTCCATGTTGTTTGGTTGGTTAGGGATCCCTGGCGATGTTCTGTGTCAGACAGTTTTAAATTAATATAAATATGTTTATTAAAAGCTGTTCTAAAATCTAATGGTTACATGCCGATTATTTGCGGATTAACATTTTGAAATACATTTCTTTAAATATTTTACTTCTGACTGTTTAGCACCAGTTGATATACGGTACCATTAAAGAAAGTCCAACATAGCCCCTTCCTTCCTAGCTATGCATAATCACTGATACTGGTGCAAGCACTAATGCAATTAGTGGAAACCCCTTTACTGTATGACATTTACAGTGCCTTGAAAAAGTATTCATACCTTCAAATTTTCAACATTTTGTCATGTTACAACCGAAAATGCACATAATTGAAGTGGAAGAAAAATGTTAAATAGTTTTCAAAATGTTTTACAAATAAATATCTGAAAAGTGTGGCATGCATTTGTATTCAGCCCATTTACTCTGATAACCCTAACTAAAATCTAATGGAACCAATTGCCTTCAGAAGTCACCTAATTAGCAAATAGAGTCCACCTGTGTGTATTCAATCTCAATATAAATACAGCTGTTCTGTGAAGCCCTCAGAGGTTTGTTAGAGAACCTTGGTGAACAAACAGCATCATGAAGGCCAAGGAACACACCAGACAGATCAGGGATAAAGTTGTGGAGAGGTTTAAGGCTGGGTTCTCACTATCTTCGCATGTGGCTCACAGCAGAGGTCTGGTGCGTGCCCGTTTACCATTTTTTGGCTGAATTCGGATCTGAAATGGACCAAAAGACACACAGGGCTCCTGTGCAAATTTGCACCAAAGCCACAGCGGAGATATGTGAACCGGCTCGTTAGAGCTATTGTGAATTGGATGCGGAAAAACCGCATCCAATTTGCAATAGTGTGAACCAAGCCTAAAGCAGGTTTAGATTATAAACAAATAATCCAAGCTTTGAACATCTCACAGAGCAATGTTCAATCCATCATCTGAAAATGGAAAGAGAATGGCACAGCTGCAAACCTACCAAGACATGGCCGTCCATCTAAACTGACAGGCCGGGCAAGAAGAGCATTAATCAGTGAAGCAGCCAAGAGGCCCATGGTAACTCTGGAGGAGCTGCAGAGATCCACAGCTCGGAATCTGTCCACAGGACAACTATTAGTCGTGCACTCCACTAATCTGGCCTTTATGGAAAATTAGCAAGAAGAAAACCTTTGTTGAAAGAAAGTTATAAGTCCTGTTTGCAGTTTGTGAGAAGCTATGTGGGGGACACAGCAAACATGTGGAGGAAGGTGCTTTGGTCAGATGAGACCAAAATTGAACTTTTTGGCCTAAAAGCAAAACGCTATGTGTGGCGGAAAACCAACACTGCACATCACCCTGAACACACCATCCCCACCGTGAAACATGGTGGTGGCCGCATCATATTGTGGGGATGATTTTCATCAGCAGGGACAGGGAAGCTTGTCAGACTTGATAGGAATATGGATGGAGCCAAATACAGGGTAATCTTAGAAGAAAACCTGTTATGCCGCATACACACGGTCGGACTTTTCGACCGGACTTGTCCGACAGACGCCGACAGACCAAATCCGGCGGACAATCCGATCGTGTGTGGGCTTTAGATTTGGAACATGCTTCAAATCTTTACGTCGTACCCCGCCGGACCCAGAAATCTGCTCGTCTGTATGCTAGTCCGACAGACAACTATTGGCTACTTGCTATCAACTTCCTTATTTTAGTCCGGTGTACGTCATCACGTACGAATCCGTCGGACTTCGGTGTGATCGTGTGTAGGCAAGTCCGGTCGTTAGAAAGTCTCTCGAAAGTCTGTCGGACGGGCTGTCGGACTTTTGTAGCTGAAAAGTCCGCCCGTGTGTACGCGGCATTAGAGTCTGCAAAAGGTTTAAGACTGGGGCAAAGGTTCACCTTCCAGCAGGACAACAACCCTAAACATACATCCAGAGCTACAATGGAATGGTTTAGATCAAAGCATATTCATGTGTTAGAATGGCCCAGTCAAAGTCCAGACCTAAATCTGATTGAAAATGTGTGGCAAGACTTTAAAATCGCTGTTTACAGAAGCTCTCCATCCAATCTGACAGAGCTTAAGCTATTTTGCAAAGATGAATAGGCAAAAATGTCACTCTCTAGAAAGCTGGTAGAGACATCCCCAAAAAGACTTGCAGCTGTAAACTGCAGCGAAAGGGGGTTCTACAAAGTATTGACTCAGGGGGGCTAAATACAAATGCACGCCACACTTTTCAGATATTTATTTGTAAAAAATTTTGAAAACCATTTATCATTTTCCTTCCATTTCACAACTATGTGCCACTTTGTGTTGGTCTATCACATAAAATCCCAAATAAAATACATTTACGTTTTTGGCTGACAAAATGTGGAAAATGTCAAGGGGTATGAATACTTTTTTAAGACACTATAGTTTGCTAAATCATGTATCATAAATAATTATAGTTTTTTTGATTTTTTGTTTTTTGTTTAATATTTTATTTTTTTCCCATTTTTTTTTTGCATATTAAAAGAAAAAAGAAAAATAGTAAAAAAAGAAAATAGTAAGAAAAAATAGTAATGTCCTGTACACACGGTCGGACTTTCCGACGGAATATGTGCGATTGCAGTTTGTGGGCTCCATCCGACTTTTTCCATCGGAATTTCCGACACAAAGTTTGAGAGCAGGCTATAAAATTTTCCGACAACAAAATCCAATCCTTTCAATTCTGATCGTGTGTGGACAAATCCGACGGACAAAGTTCCACGCATGCTCAGAATAAATTAAAAGATGAAATCTATTGGCTACTGCCCCGTTTATAGTCCCGACGTACATGTTTTACGTCACCGCATTCAGAACAATCGACTTTGTGCGACCGTGTGTATGCAAGACAAGTTTGAGCCAACATCCGTCGGAAAAAAACAATGTATTTTGTTGTCGGAATGTCCGATCAATGTCCGACCGCGTGTACAGGGCATAAGAATATAGTAAAAAAAACAAAACAAAAACAAAACTATAATTATTTAGGATACATGATTTAGCCAACTAAATGTAATTTAGTGAGGGTTTTCCTGGAGCCTCTTTGCAGCCATTTCCTGTCTACATGCACTCCAGCGATAGCTGCACAGCATTTCTTTGGCCAAATTCCCCAGAGATGTAACAAGTGTTGAAACAATCACTCTTAGTTTTTTAAGCGGAGAAGTAAGAGTTAAAGTAGTTGTAAACCCTTACATATACCCACTGAAGTGAAAGGCCTCAGGTGATACGCAGAGATGAAACAAATCATCCTATATAAGTTGTACCTGTTTATCTGATTCTTCTTTTCTCTACATCCTTTCAAAGTCCAGAATTTATATAGCTTGTCTAGGCTGCCAGAAAAAGTGGATGGAGAGCTGAAGTTTCGCTCTGCAGGGAACAGTTAGGAGAGCTCTGAGAGCTGATTGAAGTAAAGGGACACACCCATCTTCACACAGCACACAGGAACAGAGATAAGGCTGTCAATCAACTGGAGGTCCCTCTCCATCATCATTTTTCTCTTGGTCTCAGGAAAACATTTTAGAAGTGATTCATGCTAATAGCAGAGGAACAAAGAAGCAGACAGAAATGACACTTGGTGCTCTTAATTGAGATAAGTACATACCATAGAGACATATGCTTTGTTTATATTTCATGTCTGAGGTTTACATCCACTTTAAGCTGTCCTGTTTTATAGGCATTTCCTCAGAGCTCTGTTGCTCAGTTGATTCAGCCCTTTCTATACCTCATACTGCTGTGATGTAATGTACATGGAGCTGTAGGTGAATGAGTAGATCTAAGTAAAAAAGTAAAGGAGCACACTGTCCATAGGTCAATATTTTATCCTCTCCAGCTAGTTCTCCCTATAGTTCTTCCTATTTTACTGTCTCTCCAGTTCTCCCAGTTCTCCCTGCTGGCACTAGTTGTGTGTGAGTGTGAAGTAAATGCAGCGAACCAGTATTCATTTGGTGCACTTCTGTACGAAACGTTATGACCCAGAAGGAATGTCTGACAATAGTAGTGCAGTAGTGTAGAGGCGGTACAGGAGTAAACTGTGAATGCTAGTCCCCTGCGTTTCTACATGGCTGTGATCATTGGTGTGCGCAGCCTATTGCATTAGGGTTTGCACCCCAGAGCACAAACACACGTGTAAGTATATCAGTGGAGCAGTAGTTTTGCTTTTTTTATTATTTTTTTAAATTATTTTTTACAATATTCGTTGTTTTTTTAGAGTTTAAAGAGATCTCTGATGTCTCACTTTGGGACAGAGAAAAGGACTGAGGACAGCGATTCCCCAGTCCCTTTCTCTGCAGCCTCAGCTGCACTGGCTGTGAACTAATGGGAAGTGCTCTGTGCGAGCAGCTTCTTGTTCATTCACAAACTGTAAACATAGTATGCTTCAGTTAAGAATGAACACGGGAGCGACTGGTACAGATCACTCACTGTGTTCATTCAAAAAAGGAAGAGACTGGTAAATTAAATATTTATCAGCACCTTCCCCCGCCCTCCATCCTGAAACATCCTCCACAGCAGCTGGTGAGAGAGGAGAGGAGGGAAGCTGGCAGGACTGCAGGGGGGAGACAGGGGGCGCTAAGAAGCAGGTGAAAGTGGTAATGATGAGGGTGATTAAGGTGTGCCCAGGCACACTCGTCACACCCTGTGCGCATGCCTATGGCTGTGATGAAAAGCATATGCTCAACATTTTCCAACCCTTTTTTAGTCATGACACCCTTTAAAAGTATGCAAAATTGCAAGGCACCCCAGTCCTGAATGGTATTTATTGAGCTGAAGGACAGTGACATCTGCACTGGATGACAATGCCACCCTCTCCCTGGAACCACACGGGGAAGTCCCCCTTCACATCACTGTTCCCCCTTCATATTAGAATGCGGAGGCATTACATGAGTGTCAGTTCCCCTTTACATCACAGTCTGCCCATTAAACCAGAGTCAGCCTCCTTCACATCAGAGCCCCCCCCTCTTAATACATCAGACACACCTCACCTTCTCCTCTTCACATTAGAGTCAGCCCCCTTCGCAACATTCCCCAGCCCCACTGTCAAAAAGAGAGTCCTACCTTCAAATCCTTACCACGGCTGCAGCATCATGGTAAGGAGCCAGAGATAGAACAGGTCTGGATGGAAGTAGGGCTTTCAATCCCCACCCTAGATTAACATCTGTTTCCATGTTGTGGGCAGGCTGGCCACCAGAACCATAGCAGTAAAGTCACTGTGTGTCCTGGTCTGCTCCTGTGCACCATGAAATGGAATTTTGTAGTGTGGCAGATAAGGGCAGGAAACTGTGCAGCCATGCAGACTCGACATTGCTGAGGCCGTGCTGCCGCCCGGCCTCCTACGTCCTGATACCAATGTCCTTGATTCACCCCCCTAGATCAAGCCCCAATATGGGATGGAGAGACTACAAGAAGCTGGATGTGGTTGTGTTCTAGACTATGCATGTTTACCCTTTCGTGCACCTACTATAAATAGGTTGAAAAATTGACTTTGAACTCAAAAGCTATTCACTTAAATGATTCTTTCAAACATTTATTGTTCATAACGCAGCCTCCAACTCTTGGGTACTAAAGTTGTAAACTATAATGTATGCCATTATTTGGAAATTAAGAGCACTCAACATTGCCTCCTTATTGTCTGCATGAAGATGGGCAAGTGTTGACAGCCACTGAAAAATTAAAGAGGAGAAGAAAGGAGGAGCAGCCAGCTCAGGATTTGAGCGGTGGTGGCCGGGTCCCGATTATGGGGTTGTCCAAGTGGTCCAGGATGCAGGCCTAATATAATGCGATCCTTAGTCATGGCACAAGGCTAGTCCCAGGGAGCTGCCCTGTAGCCGCATAGTAGCCTTGTGATTACAGTTGTGTGGACATCTTTCTTGACTTTAAGGCTAGTGTGAGGACCTGTTTGTGTCAGTAAGAGATAGTAGGATGATTCATGTTCTTCACTGTCTCTCCTGAAATTTCTCCATTTCAGTGCTGGGACATTGTGGTCAATCAGTGTGAGGAGTGATAACACCCCTCAACCCACACTCACTGAAATCCTGCATACAGTCCAGAGGTGCATGGCCTTGGTGCATGGCCTGAAAGAGAGGTTTGGGGGGCTCACAGAAACAGTATCTCTTTGTGGCAAGACCGGCAGAAAATAAGGGAGAGAACCACAGCTGTGGAGAGCAGGATAAGTGACATGGATGATCAATTACCTCCGCACACCAGAGACATTAGGGCAGCAATACAAGAAGCCTCACAGGCCAACGCTAAAATGGATGACATATAGAAACCGCCTGCGGTAGAATAATGTTCATATCATGGGGCTCCCCGAAAAGATTGAGGGCCAGGACCCCACGGCCTTTACAGAACAATGGCTTTAGAGAACAAAGGCCTTCTCCTCACTTTTTGCAGTTGAGCGGGCCCATCGCACACCACCTCGGCCCCTCCCATATGGCCATCCACCAAGATCTATGCTGGCAAGATGTTTGTTTTGATGAGGATGCACAGGGGTTCTATGCATCTCCATGCAGGCACTCCCATTCATCTCAAGTCGGACACAGCCGCTACTCCCAAATTGACATCCATGCAGGTGCACAGCCCCAGAATGCAGACAGATATCAAATTAAGAGCAGCGGCTGTGTCTGTGCATCCCAGTGTGGGTAAACACAGCCCTTGGCAAGGGCATATGCTGTAGTATGCTCATGTAAACAAGGCCTTATACTACATTTTTTTTGAAATCTTGAAAAATGTATGGCTTTCAAAGAGGGTAATTTACTAATAAATCCACCTGTCCGATTGCAAAAGTGGCATTTGAATTGTTTTGTTATTATCACTTTATCCCACCTAGCATTGCTATTGAGGTTCTAACTACTGTCGTTTACAGAGCTATTATGTGTTACAACTGAATATTTAATTATTAGCCTGTCTAATGAATGAGATGTCTTCACCTTTAATAAGAAGGGAAAAAAAACAGAATCACAGAAGGTGCTAATCATTTAATGGTGACTCTCATTAATATTGACACAGATTTGAAACAGCGTAGGATTATTTGGCTCAGATGAGGCTTGAGGAATTCCGTGAAATATCTATCAACTCTAAATGACATTTAAATAACCTGTGAGATTCTGTTTTCTTAGCAGTTATAAAAGTATGTACCATCTCTGTAAAACTAAATATTATTTTGTATTAATTGTATCACTATTAGACATGGGCCTAACGACCTCTGGTCTGGTTCACAGCACAACTTTCAAACATCACGACACGAACATCAGGGACACGAACTGGAAAAAATCAAAAGTGCCCATTTTTAAGACTTATATGCAAGTAATTGGGCATACAACAGTTATAGGGTCCGGGTATTGCCCTGAGGGACATGTATCAAAAAAAATGTTTGTAAAAAAACATAATTTTTAAAAGAGCAGGGATTACTGATGCTTAAAGTGAAAAAAACAAAAATGAGAACTAACAATAAAAATGAAAAATTCATTTAAATATAGTGCCTGGGGGTCCCCTTAGTCTGCATGTAAAGTGGCACATCTGTACCATGTATAGAGCCTGCTTCAGTAAGAATGACATTTATAAAGCCAGTCCGTGTGATGAGGCTACAATTTAGTGCACTGGTGTCACTTTCAGACTTTGGATAGAAGTAACAGGTGCAGAAAAATTAGGCTTTGGGTGTTGGTGGTACCTTCACACAGTAACCCTATTGAGGTACTCTTGATGAAAGCCAGAATTAGCCTTGCTGTCAAAAATTTAAATGATATGCACCTGTCAAACAGGTGCAGAAAAATAGTTTTTTTGGGTGTTGGTGGTGCCTTCACACCATAACCCTATAGAGTTACTCTTGATGAAAGCAAGAATTGGCCTTGCTGTCAAAAACTGAAATGATATGCACCTGTCAAACAGGTGCAGAAAAATTGGTTCTTGGGTGTTAATTGGGCCCATGAAACCTACACCCAAAAATTTCTTCCAGATGAAATCAACACCCACAAAGCTAGGCAGCCTAGACAGTCTTTCAGAGATTTCCAGATCCAGAAAGCACTTAATCAGCAACTTTGGCATCAGGGGCTTGATAGCTGCTGCTAATCCAGGACTTATTCATTTTGATAAATGTCAGCCAGTCAACAGAGTCTGTGGACAGACCGCTCTCTTATCTGTCACAAAACCTCCAGCAGCACTGAATGCCCATTTGGAAAGCACACTGGATGCAGGGGAGCCCAGCAGATCAACTTCATACTGGGCAAGTTCTGGCCAGTGGTTTTTTCTCATGACCCAGTAACCCAGTGGATCATCAACTGGAAAGCTCTCCATGTCTATTTTCGCCCCATGATAATCTCCCACCAGACGATGCCAGTGGGATGTGGAAGCTGACAGCCCTGGGCACCGAGGACTAAAACTTTTTTAAAATGCATTACTAAGGTGGCCCTCTTCTCCACCAGTCCTCTCTTGACCAACAGAAGCCTCAAAACTATGTTTACCACAAGACAGTAACCTACCATAGTCTGGAAAGGCTATATATAAGGCTATACATAAGGCTATACATAAACTCCTCTTTAAGGTATTCTCAAGAGTAGGGATGAGCCGAACACCCCCCGGTTCGGTTCGCACCAGAACCCGCGAACGGACCGCAAGTTCGCACGAACGTTAGAACCCCATTGACGTCTATGGGACTCGAACGTTCGAAATCAAAAGTGCTCATTTTAAAGGCTAATTTGCATGGTATTGTCCTAAAAAGGGTTTGGGGACCCGGGTCCTACCCCAGGGGACATGTATCAATGCAAAAAAAACTTTTAAAAACGGCCGTTTTTTCGGGAGCAGTGATTTTAATGATGCTTAAAGTAAAAAAAAAAAAGTGAAATATTCCTTTAAATATCGTACCTGGGGGGTGTCTATAGTATGCCTGTAAAGTGACGCGTGTTTCCCATGTTTAGAACAGTCCCTGCACCAAATGTCATTTTTAAAGGAAAAAATCTCATTTAAAACTGCTTGCGGGTTTAATGTCATGTCGGGTCATGGCAATATGGATGAAAATCAGTGAGACAAACGGCATGGGTACCCCCCAGTCCATTACCAGGCCCTTTGGGTCTTGTATGGATATTAAGGGGAACCCCGCACCCAAATTAAAATAAGGAAAGGTCCCTATATACTCTGAACAGCAGTATACAGGCGGTGCAAACAAGACAGGGACTGTAGGTTTGTTGTTAAGTAGAATCTGTTTGTAATTTTGAACATTTTTAATGTGTTTAGCTCCAGCCAAAAAATCTTTTCTAAGCTTTTTGGAAAACATAGGGAAGGGTTATCACCCCTGTGACATTTGTTTTGCGTCTTTCCTCCTCTTCAGAAGATTTCACCTCACTTTTTTGTCCCAATGAAAAATGTTTTTTGAAAATTTGGGTTTTTTTGTGGAACAAGGATTGGAAAGCATCAGTGGAAAGGAGAAATTGTTTTCCCATATTAACTCTTACAGGAGAGAATTTCCCTTCCTTAGGGGTAGATTTCATCTCACTTCCTGTTGTCTCCTTCCGTTTGCAAGTAGGAGTCGTTTGTAAGTTAGATGTTTGAAAGTAGGGTCCTGCCCTATATACTCAGCAGAAATTTGGGCCTTAGGTGTTGCTGTGGCCAAAACACTGTAAGCCCTCACAGGGCCCTGCTGTGAAATATTAGATCAAGAATTGTAATTACATGCCCCTGTTGAACAGGAGCTGAAAAATTAGGCCTTAGGCACTGGTGCTGGTGCCACAACACTGCAACCCCTCACAGACACTCTAGTTGGAACGCAGGAACGAGCCCTGCTGCAAAGTATTGCATCAAAAATTGTAATTACACGCCCCTGTTAGACAGGGGCAGAAAAATTGGGCCTTAGGCACTGGTGCTGGTGCCACAACACTGCAACCCCTCACAGACACTCTAGTTGAAATGCAGGAACAAGCCCTGCTGCAAAGTATTGCATCAAAAATTGTAATTACACGCCCCTGTTAGACAGGGGCTGAAAAATTGGGTCTTAGGCACTGGTGCTGGTGCCACAACACTGCAACCCCTCACAGACACTCTAGTTGGAATGCAGGAACGAGCCCTGCTGCAAAGTATTACATCAAAAATTGTAATTACACGCCCCTGTTAAACAGGGGCTGAAAAATTGTGCCTTAGGCACTGGTGGTGGCGCCCAGAACCAAAAATGTTCTTACAAGCTATCAGCGTGATGATTGAGGAGGAAGAGGATAATTACTCAGGGATAGTCACTCAGCATCAGCATAGGCAGTCTTTGAAGGGATCTGAGATTTCAAAAAAAATTATTCGGTTACATCTGCATCAGGTGCTTGGTAGCTGGTGGTGATCCAAGACTGATTCATTTTTATGAAGGTCAGCCGATCGACCGAGTCGGTGGACAGACGCACCCTGTGATCGGTTACCACGCCTCCAGCAGCACTGAATGTGCGTTCCGAAAGAACGCTGGATGCAGGACAGGCCAGTAGCTCAATTGCATACTGTGCAAGCTCTGGCCAGTGATCCATCCTCAAGACCCAGTAACCCAGAGGATTTTCGGTGGGAAAGGTGTCCAAGTCTGATCTTGCCCCTAGGTATTCCTGCACCATGTAAAACAGACGCTGGCGATGGTTGCTGGAACCGATCATACCTTGGGGCTGCGGACCAAAAAATTGTCTGAACGCATCGGTCAGACGGCCACCTTCTCCACCGCTCCTTCTTTGACTGACCGAAGCCTCAGCAACACGTTGTCCAGAAACAGGAGTTTGTAACCTCCCAGTCTCTGGGAACGCGTTGCACAGACCTTTTTGCAAGGCCTCCCGAAGATGTTTCATCCTCTGCTCCCTCTGCGATGGCAAGATAAGGTCCGCAACCTTACCCTTGTAACGTGGATCAAGGAGGGTTGCCAGCCAGTATTGGTCCTTCTCCTTGATACCACGAATACGAGGATCCTTACGCAGGCTTTGCAGGATCAGGGAGGCCATGCAGCGTAGGTTTGCTGAGGCATTCGGTCCGGAGTCCTCTGGGTCACTAAGGACAACAACGTCCGCAGCCACCTCCTCCCAGCCACGTACAAGTCCATGTGTTCCTTGGGACTGATCCCTTAAAGACTGCTGATGCTGAGTGCCAGGCTCCACCTCCATACTGACACAATCTTCCTCCTCCTCCTCCTCCTCCTCCTCGTCCTCTTCCTGTGTGATCGGCGGGCACGCAGGAACACTGTCTGGATAAAGGGGGCCTTGAGAGCTAAGGAAGTCCTCCTCTTCCTGCCTCTGTTCTGCCTCAAGTGCCCTGTCCATTATTCCACGCAGCGTGTGCTCCAACAGGTGGACAAGGGGGACAGTGTCACTGATGCATGCACTGTCAGTGCTCACCATCCTCGTGGCCTCCTCGAATGGTGACAGGACAGTGCATGCATCCCTGATCATGGCCCACTGGCGTGGGGAAAAAAAACCAAGGTCCCCTGACCCTGTCCTGGTGCCATAGTCGCACAGGTACTCATTGATGGCCCTCTGCTGCGTGTGCAGCCGCTGCAGCATGGCCAACGTCGAGTTCCACCTGGTGGGCATGTCACAGATTAGGCGGTTCTTGGGCAGGTTAAACTCCTTTTGGAGGTCCGTCAGCCGAGCACTGGCATTATATGACCGGCGGAAATGCACAGAGACTTTCCTGGCCTGCCTCAGGACATCCTGTAAGCCCGGGTACCTGCCCAAGAACCGCTGCACCACCAAGTTAAGGACGTGAGCCAAACAGGGCACATGGGTCAGTTGTCCCTGTCGGAGGGCAGAGAGGAGGTTGGTGCCATTGTCGCAAACCACCATTCCTGCCTTAAGTTGGCGTGGCGTCAACCACCTCTGAACCTGCCCCTGCAGAGCTGACAGAACCTCTGCCCCAGTGTGGCTCCTGTCCCCCAAGCACACCAGCTCAAGCACCGCATGGCATCTTTTGGCCTGCGTACTTGCGTAGCCCCTTGAACGCCTACGGAGCACCGCTGGTTCCGAGGAAGAGGCCATGGAGGTAGAAGAAGAGGAGGGGGTGGAGGAGAGAGGTGTGTCACAATCAGCATTTTGGAGGCGTGGTGGCGGAACAACCTCCAACACTACTGCACCTTGTCCTGCATCCTTCCCAGCTGCCAGCAGAGTCACCCAATGCGCCGTGAAACTTAAGTAACGTCCCTGTCCATGCCTGCTGGACCATGAGTCAGCGGTAATATGCACCTTACCGCTGACCGCCCTGTCCAGCGAGGCATGGACATTGCCTTCCACATGCCGGTAGAGAGCCGGAATCGCCTTCCGTGAGAAAAAGTGGCGTTTGGGTACCTGCCACTGAGGAAGCGCACATTCCACAAACTCACGGAAGGGGGCAGAGTCTACCAACTGAAAAGGCAGCAGTTGAAGTGCTAGCAATTTTGCCAAGCTAGCATTCAACCGCTGGGCATGTGGATGGCTGGGAGCAAACTTCTTTCGGCGGTGCAGCAGCTGGGGCAGGGAAATTTGCCTGGTACAATCTGACGTCAGTGTACCAAAAGCAGATTGCCCACAAGTACTTGGCTGTGACACACCTAATTTTACACCTTCATTCCTCTCACTGCAGGTCTCAGAGAGGACTGAAGGTCTAGTGGGGTTGGAAATCTCAGCTGATGAGGAGCAAGGAGAGATCGTCTTTGTTCTTTGGTGTGGGTCTTTTAGATACGCTTGCCAACGAACTGCATGGCAGGTCAACATATGTCTGGTCAAGCATGTGGTACCCAAGCGGGAGATGTTTTGGCCACGCGAGATACGCTTGAGACATATGTTGCAAATAGCAGCGGTGCGATCTGATGCACTCGTCTCAAAAAAGGCCCACACCAAAGAACTTTTTGAATAACGCGCAGAGACTGCAGCGCCCTGCACATGTGGAGCTTTGGGGTGTGATGCAGTCAATGTGCTGCCCTTAGGCTGGCCCCTGGAGGGCATCCTGCCTAGTTGGTGATGTGCCACCTCCTCCTCCTCCTCCTCCTCCTCCTCTCTCCTATCAGGCACCCACGTTGAGTCAGTGACCTCATCATCCCCTCCCTCCTCATCACTGGAGCAAACCTGGCAGTATGCTGCAGCAGGGGGAGCATGACTGCCAGATTGCTGTCCTTCTTGGGCACCCCCTCTGTCCGTGCTCATGTTACTGCCTTCATTGAGCTCAGTATCATCATCAGAGCCTTCCAAACGCTGGGCATCCTCCTGGAGCATGTACCCAACACTGTGGTCAAACAGTTCGAGGGAATCCTCATGAGGACATGGTGGAGCTAGGGAAGGAGTCACTGATGACATTGAGCTGAGGGAAGAGGCCGCTGCTTTGCCAGACAAAGCACCCTGGGCATGGGTGAGAGAGGATGAGGAGGATGAGGACGGCTTGGTCATCCACTCGACCAAGTCTTCCGCATGTTGCGGCTCAACACGGCCAGCTGCCGAAAAAAAGGCCAAGCGTGTCCCATGGCCACGTGCTGATGAGGATGCACCGTCTCCACGACCAGCACTAGACACAGAGCCTGCTTGCCCTCTCTTATTGGCTTGTGACTGTCTGCCTCTCCATCTTGGCCTTCCAGACATACTAATGGCCTGTAGCTGCACTAAGCTGGGATAGAACACCTGTAATTTTCTTAAGGTAGCTTTATATACTGTAACCAGACAAGCCTGCCTGTCAGTAGGAAGATAACAGGAACGGATCTAGCTGAACACTGTGAGCAGGACGCACTGTACTAAATGTAAATAGTCTAGCTGCCTGACCGTGGTACTAATAGGATCAAAAAGAACACCTGTAATTTTCTTAAGGTAGCTTTATATACTGTAACCAGACAAGCCTGCCTGTCAGTAGGAAGATAACAGGAACGGATCTAGCTGAACACTGTGAGCAGGACGTACTGCACTAAATGTATATAGCAGGAACGGATCTAGCTGAACACTGTGAGCAGGACGCACTGCACTGAATGTAAATAGCAGGAACGGATCTAGCTGAACACTGTGAGCAGGACGCACTGCACTAAATGTAAATACCAGGAACGGATCTAGCTGAACACTGTGAGCAGGACGCACTGCACTAAATGTAAATACCAGGAACGGATCTAGCTGAACACTGTGAGCAGGACGCACTGCACTGAATGTAAATAGCAGGAACGGATCTAGCTGAACACTGTGAGCAGGACGCACTGCACTAAATGTAAATACCAGGAACGGATCTAGCTGAACACTGTGAGCAGGACGCACTGCACTGAATGTAAATAGCAGGAACGGATCTAGCTGAACACTGTGAGCAGGACGCACTGCACTGAATGTAAATAGCAGGAACGGATCTAGCTGAACACTGTGAGCAGGACCCACTGTACTAAATGTAAATACCAGGAACGGATCTAGCTGAACACTGTGAGCAGGACGCACTGTACTAAATGTAAATAGTCTAGCTGCCTGACCGTGGTACTAATAGGATCAAAAAGAACACCTGTAATTTTCTTAAGGTAGCTTTATATACTGTAACCAGACAAGCCTGCCTGTCAGTAGGAAGATAACAGGAACGGATCTAGCTGAACACTGTGAGCAGGACACACTGTACTAAATGTAAATAGTCTAGCTGCCTGACCGTGGTACTAATAGGATCAAAAAGAACACCTGTAATTTTCTTCAGGTAGCTTTATATACTGTAACCAGACAAGCCTGCCTGTCAGTAGGAAGATAACAGGAACGGATCTAGCTGAACACTGTGAGCAGGACGTACTGCACTAAATGTATATAGCAGGAACGGATCGAGCTGAACACTGTGAGCAGGACGCACTGCACTGAATGTAAATAGCAGGAACGGATCTAGCTGAACACTGTGAGCAGGACACACTGCACTAAATGTAAATACCAGGAACGGATCTAGCTGAACACTGTGAGCAGGACGCACTGCACTAAATGTAAATACCAGGAACGGATCTAGCTGAACACTGTGAGCAGGACGCACTGCACTGAATGTAAATAGCAGGAACGGATCTAGCTGAACACTGTGAGCAGGACGCACTGCACTAAATGTAAATACCAGGAACGGATCTAGCTGAACACTGTGAGCAGGACGCACTGCACTGAATGTAAATAGCAGGAACGGATCTAGCTGAACACTGTGAGCAGGACGCACTGCACTGAATGTAAATAGCAGGAACGGATCTAGCTGAACACTGTGAGCAGGACCCACTGTACTAAATGTAAATACCAGGAACGGATCTAGCTGAACACTGTGAGCAGGACGCACTGTACTAAATGTAAATAGTCTAGCTGCCTGACCGTGGTACTAATAGGATCAAAAAGAACACCTGTAATTTTCTTAAGGTAGCTTTATATACTGTAACCAGACAAGCCTGCCTGTCAGTAGGAAGATAACAGGAACGGATCTAGCTGAACACTGTGAGCAGGACACACTGTACTAAATGTAAATAGTCTAGCTGCCTGACCGTGGTACTAATAGGATCAAAAAGAACACCTGTAATTTTCTTCAGGTAGCTTTATATACTGTAACCAGACAAGCCTGCCTGTCAGTAGGAAGATAACAGGAACGGATCTAGCTGAACACTGTGAGCAGGACGTACTGCACTAAATGTATATAGCAGGAACGGATCTAGCTGAACACTGTGAGCAGGACGCACTGCACTGAATGTAAATAGCAGGAACGGATCTAGCTGAACACTGTGAGCAGGACGCACTGCACTGAATGTAAATAGCAGGAACGGATCTAGCTGAACACTGTGAGCAGGACGCACTGCACTAAATGTAAATACCAGGAACGGATCTAGCTGAACACTGTGAGCAGGACGCACTGCACTGAATGTAAATAGCAGGAACGGATCTAGCTGAACACTGTGAGCAGGACGCACTGCACTGAATGTAAATAGCAGGAACGGATCTAGCTGAACACTGTGAGCAGGACGCACTGCACTGAATGTAAATAGCAGGAACGGATCTAGCTGAACACTGTGAGCAGGACGCACTGCACTAAATGTAAATACCAGGAACGGATCTAGCTGAACACTGTGAGCAGGACGCACTGCACTGAATGTAAATAGCAGGAACGGATCTAGCTGAACACTGTGAGCAGGACGCACTGCACTGAATGTAAATAGCAGGAACGGATCTAGCTGAACACTGTGAGCAGGACGCACTGCACTGAATGTAAATAGCAGGAACGGATCTAGCTGAACACTGTGAGCAGGACGCACTGCACTA
Source organism: Lithobates clamitans (assembly GCA_037952925.1). Lineage (NCBI taxonomy): Eukaryota > Metazoa > Chordata > Amphibia > Anura > Ranidae > Lithobates > Lithobates clamitans. The sequence goes on from JBBGZY010000573.1 coordinate 15,702,699, forward strand.
AATGTAAATACCAGGAACGGATCTAGCTGAACACTGTGAGCAGGACGCACTGCACTGAATGTAAATAGCAGGAACGGATCTAGCTGAACACTGTGAGCAGGACGCACTGCACTAAATGTAAATACCAGGAACGGATCTAGCTGAACACTGTGAGCAGGACGCACTGCACTGAATGTAAATAGCAGGAACGGATCTAGCTGAACACTGTGAGCAGGACGCACTGCACTGAATGTAAATAGCAGGAACGGATGTAGCTGAACACTGTGAGCAGGACGCACTGCACTAAATGTAAATACCAGGAACGGATCTAGCTGAACACTGTGAGCAGGACGCACTGCACTGAATGTAAATAGCAGGAACGGATCTAGCTGAACACTGTGAGCAGGACGCACTGCACTAAATGTAAATACCAGGAACGGATCTAGCTGAACACTGTGAGCAGGATGCACTGCACTGAATGTAAATAGCAGGAACGGATCTAGCTGAACACTGTGAGCAGGACGCACTGCACTGAATGTAAATAGCAGGAACGGATCTAGCTGAACACTGTGAGCAGGACGCACTGCACTAAATGTAAATAGCAGGAACGGATCTAGCTGAACACTGTGAGCAGGACGCACTGCACTGAATGTAAATAGCAGGAACGGATCTAGCTGAACACTGTGAGCAGGACGCACTGCACTAAATGTAAATACCAGGAACGGATCTAGCTGAACACTGTGAGCAGGACGCACTGCACTGAATGTAAATAGCAGGAACGGATCTAGCTGAACACTGTGAGCAGGACACACTGCACTAAATGTAAATAGTCTAGATATAAGATAACAGGAACGGATCTAGCTAAACTGAATACAGTGTATATATATATATGCAACACCTGGGATGCATATATATACACAATACACTGTAAGTGCAGCTAACTGACTGACTGTTCTGCCTAATCTATCTAACTCAAATCAAATGACACTGTCTCTCTCTCTCTCTATCTCTCAGCACACCGGAACACACACTACACAGGGCCGCCGTGCAGGCGGCCTTATATAGTGTGGGGTGTGTACTAAATCCCCTGAGCCATAATTGGCCAAAGCCACCCTGGCTTTGGCCAATTACAGCTCTCTCTACTGACGGCGCTGTGATTGGCCAAGCATGCGGGTCATAGTGCATGCTTGGCCAATAATCAGCCAGCAATGCACTGCGATGCCGCAGTGAATTATGGGCCGTGACGCGCCACACGAATTTGGCGCGAACGGCCCATATCGTTCGCAATTCGGCGAACGACCGAACAGCCGATGTTCGAGTCGAACATGGGTTCGACTCGAACACGAAGCTCATCCCTACTCAAGAGATTACCTCTTATGCTCCCTCTGTGGGAATGGAATGAGTTCCAAGACTTTCCCCTTGTAACAGTAGTCAAGGAGGGTTGCCAACCAATAGTGATCCTTCTCCTTGATGCCACGTATTCTGAGGTCCTTTCGCAGGCTTTGAAGAACGAGGGAGCCCCACTTTAGGAAGAATGGTCAAACATTCCCATAGACACACTCCTAAACCTTGTGGATAGCCTTCCCAGAAAGAGTTTCAGCTGTTATAGCTGCAAAGGGAGGGCCAACTCAATAATGAACCCTATGGACTAAGACTTGGATGCCATTAAAGTTTATGTGCGTGTAAAGGCGGGTGTCCCAATACTTTTGGAAATATAGTGTATCATGGCATTAAAAATACATAAAGAGGGAGACTTAGTAAGACTAGAGCAGCCAGAATCTGGAGCAGCTGTGTACAGCAAACAATCAGCTTCTGTCTTAGGTTTTTAAAGTTTAATTAAAGAAGCCTGAGTTAGAAGATGATTGGTTACTGTGCTCCAGATTCTATTTGCTGCAGTTTTAGTAAATTTCCCTCAAAGTGTACAAATTCACATTCAACAGATAGATCATATGCCTTAAGAAATGTTACCTCTACACAAGCAGTCCAAAGAAAGCCACATATTCCAATGTGTGACATACTGTATATGCAATATACAATAAAAACATAGTCTGGAAATGGTGGGTCTCTTAGTTGAGCTTTATCTCCAATGCATGCATTTGAATTACACTTTTTACTATTTATTCATTTCTATGTAGAGTGTCTGTCCAATGGAGAGATTTTTTTGTTCTCCCAACTCTATTTTCTTCTACTATTATATTTCATGTCCTGTCTGCAGACCCATAAACATTACATGTGGCTTTTTTTAAACTCCAAGAGAAAGATTTACTAATAGTGGGTCAATCAGAATCCAGGGCAGCAGGGCATGGTACCCAATCAGCTTCTAACTTCAGCTTGTTCGATTAAGCTTAGGCAAAAAAAAAACTGGAAGCTGATTGGTGCAACAGATTTTGCATGCTTCAGTTTTAGTAAATACCACAATGTGTCTGGATGTACCATTTCTTAAGATCCATCATTTCAAGGGAAATTTATACACTCTTATTTTTTTGATGGCATGATTTGTAGGGGAATTTATACACTTATTTTTTTGATGGCATGATTTGTTAGTATTTTATCATATAACCTTTGATACATTTTAGGTCAGTTTAAACTGATCTGATTCAGGGGATGGTCAGAGTGTGGAGATGTGTGGCGCATACCTATTTATTTTAATAACTTTGTATTAAAATGCTGTATACACTATATGTTAGTCTGAGTATTGTTTAAAGTTTCACTCTACTTTTCTCAAGAAATAAAACAATCCCTTGTGGATGATCAATGTACATTACAAGGGTTTTAACAAACATTGTAGCAAAGGTCCTACCTTTGTTTTGTTTTGAAGAAAAAGCTGTTTGTTTCACCAAGTCCTTTCCAGGCTGACTACTGAATATGAGGATCTGGTTCATTATAACCACCTGGTGCACTTTAGGTGTTCTGATGGAGAAGGCTGCAGTGTGTGCGTCCCTTAAAAATGAGTTGGCCCTTAGGGAGTACCTTACCAAAAAAAAAAATTCAAATTGCAGGGGAAACCTAAAATTGTATTTGTATTTGTATCATAGCACAGGTGTCTGATAAAATCAGTGAGACAATCAAAATTTTGGGGGGCATTCTGTACACCAGCACAAAACGCCTCCAGGGTACCATACTGCGTTGACTTTTGTAACCATTTTTTGAAAAAGAGAATAACTTCAGACTGAAATAGAAAGGTAATTTTTATAACAATAAATTACAAAATCACTTGTGTAGCAATGTTATATGCTGTATTATTTTTCATCTACAAAATTGGAGTTGTCCTCTATTATCTATCAATGTATTACAGTATATGGACTTACAATGATTGTTATTTATTTTAGACATTTGCACAGACCATACATTCTGCATCTGTCAGTGATTATTATCCATATTGGTCATAAAGAGACGTAAAAAATCCCTGAAAGATTTTGACTTATGAATGTGATATTACACAGTGGGGTTGATTTACTAAATCTGGTGCCATTGTGCATGGTAGCCAATCAGCTTCTAACTTCAGCTTGTTTAATTAAGCTGTGGCAAAAAACCTGAAAGCTGATTGGTTTCCATGCACAACTGAACCGGATTTTGCACGCTCCAGTTTTAGTAAATCAACCCCAATATCTTATAGTCTGAAATGGCCCACTTACTTTGTACATATATGTATATTGTCAGAACCTTTTTTTCAACATAATATGATTTTTAAAATGTAATATCAATAAAATAAATTTTTAATATAGAAAAATTTGGTACTATGGTATAAAGTCTTTTTATTGGCGTGCTATATTTAAAGTCCCATTTCCTGTACCAAAGGCTTGTAGTTTTGCTTGAAATGATAGCACCTTGGAAATACATAATTGGGAATATCTGTTTTCGCCACCTGCTATATGTGGATAACTGTACTCACGTGTGTTACAGAGTTCTGAAAGCATAGGAGAAGGTAACTAGAGAGGAAAAAAAAGGAGGGCAGCTATGGTTAGGCATATACCTGCAGCCTAAGGAGATCTGACAGATTGGACATTGTTGAGTAGTTTTATAAGCTATCCTAAGAAAGATGTATTTTTCTAACCATATGAAAATGCCAATCACCTGGCTGTCTTCAGCTTCAATGCCTTCAGCTTCTGAGTAAAAACAAAACCCTAGATTTGTTTCCTTTTTCAAGTTCGTTGACTTAGTCCATAATAAAGCCTATGGATCTGCATGGCATAGTGAAAACATATATTTCTGCACATAACTCTTTGTTATTGTTGCATCAAAGACTTCTCTAATCAGTATATACTAGAGCTGCACGATTCTGGGAAAAATGAGAATCACGATTCTTTTTTATTTTAAAGATTTACGACTTCTGAACATTAGGTTATCAAACCAAATGGCAATAAAATAAGCCATAATACTCTTACTTCAATCAAACTAATTTAAATGAAATGACCAAATTTCATACAAGAATCTCAAAAAAACTAAATCCATAAATCCACATTACGTCTATAAGAAAAAGTAAAAAAGGTGATAGAGTCCAATACAAAATTCTCCTCTCCTGTAAGTGAAGGGTGACTCACAAGAGCACGTTGTATGACTCTTCCCTTTTTTTTCCTTTTTCTTGGGGACTTAATGTGGATTTATTGATTTTGTAACTTTGAGATTTTTATTGTGTGAAATTTGGTCGTCCGGGGGTGGAGGGCACCTACAATCTAACGAGGCTGCACTGATACGGCACTTACGAGACTGCGCAGTGCGCACAGTGCGTAGCGCACTGATGATGCTGCCCCTCCCCGCCCATGGCATTAGAAAACATTGGGACACCTGCAGTGCTTGGCAATGTTGCGCCTGGCTGCGCCCCTTCAGGCTAGTTACTGGGGCTGACAACAGCCCAGGCACCAGGCTTCATTTTCTACTCTGCGACCGCCGACCTGGGGTTTGTCAAGCCCTGATACATATATAGATGGATATATATATATATATATATACATATATATATATATGTAGTATGTAAAAAAGCCGCGCTTTAGGACAGGCTTATGTGGCAAGGATCAGGTTGCTGCCTCCCTCAGGGCACTCACAAAAGGGGTGTCCTGCAGATTATATAAAGTTGTCAAAAAAACGTGGGTTTTGTTGGCGCTACCTGAGAAACCTGATTGCTACGCATATACAGGAAAACCTAAATTGGTTTTTATATTTAATTCCTTACACACCAGAAAGACATATATATTAGAAATTGTGAACAGTCAGCTGCAGGCTATACCCTCCACCTGAGTATAACTCAGTGGTAAGGTCTAGCTAGGTTATAACACAAAATCCACAAAGGACATAAAACTCATGTGCTGCATGCTGGTTCATGAATAAAAAGTCCCATCAACCATACACATATACAGATCAAGTCTGAAAGTAAAAGTCAAAATTGCTGCTTCATAAATAATATATGTGGACTATATTCAGCATGTATTGCAACAGATCCCAGTGCGATGCAATGGTGCCATAACTGTTATTATAAACACGTCAGGAGCTTCCAGGGGTGACTTCAGTGTATACATAGTTGCCAGGTGACTTCTGTGCTCCCCCCTCAGATTCCCCATGATCAATGGATCAATGCTGGAGCGCACTCAGTCACTGCAGTGTTTCCTGGCCAAGAAACGTGGTACCGCCCACACCCAGGCATCCTCCGCGGCGCGTCACGCTCTCAGCTCTCTGCTGACGTCAGTTCCGATTGCTGATGTCAGTTCCGGTATCGGCGCCAGTTGCCTTTCACGCTGGCTCCGCTGGTGCACCAACATTGATCCGATGCCGGATGGCAGGCATTTTTCCAACAATGAACAATTGAACCAACCTTAGCATCCTATATATACATATCATATATATATACGTTCTTGTGGTTGGGAAGTAGATGTTATTGTTTCATAAAAATGAAAAGTGGGCATTGAATTAAGTGCCCACAACATGGGATTGTGGCAGGCAAAAGGATTTAAAAAAAAAAAAAAATTTGACTACTGTCACTTTAAATGGCAGAATCTGAATGGCATGTGGATCCTGAGCGGGAAAAACGTGATTTGAAGCGGGAAAAACACGTGTATGGCAGGGGAATACACGTGTTTTAGGGTTATATAAGACCCTCGCATCAAGCCCCTGTCACAGTTGACCCCACAGCGGCTTGACGAGCTCCATCAGCTATAATACAGAGCTATAATACAGGAGCTCGTCTGCCGCTTATAAGTCATGAAGACACTCGTCCGGAGGGTCCTTGAGAAGGCGGCGACTGAGGGAGGAGAAGAGTGGCTGCGGAGATGCCTAGCAGAATCGGGAGAAGAATCGGCACAGGAAGCGGGCTTGGAAGATCCCGGGCTAAGCGTGTCGGCGCCTACAGATGAAGCGCAGATGTCTCAGCCGCCAGCTACTCACCCAGTGGCTCACAGCAGTCAAGCCCGCAGGCAACAACGAAGCCACCCGCCGGAGCGTTCTGCTACGATGGCTTCTATGGAGAGTGAGGAGTCCCGCCCACGTGAGCATGCCGTCGCAGATGACGTCACTGCGCATCGGCGCAGTGGACGTCGGGTTAGTCAGCGAAAGAGGGCGTTCTCTCCTTCCCCTCTTCCTGTCAGAGGGGGGCGGAGCAGCGCTCAATCACCCCCGCCTCCCGGAAGAAATGTCTCTTTCTCTCCACAGGTACCAGCGTCACCCGTTGCCATGCAGACGGCTTCAAGCGTGTCCAGGCTTGCACAGCTGGATACTGATACGGATCAGCTGATTCCTGAATCTCCTGCAAGAACGACTGCTACGATCACTGAAAGCTGCAATCGATCTGATTTTCCATCAACTTCAGGAACCATCCCTGTTGGTGAGTCAACACAACAGCATTTGATAACACAATTGCTTAATTCATTGTCAAAATTTACAGAGGCTTTAGGTCAGAGGCAGTTATCTACACCTACTCCTTCCCCTGCAAATGTTTGGTTACAAAATCCTTCCCTGCCAATTCATTCACATGCTTTAATGAATGCAAATGCTATTGAGCAAGAACATGGTTTTTCTCCTGTACCTGAAATTTGTTTTAAAGAAGTACTGCCATGTGAGATATCTCCGTTAGGTTTTCATTTAGCTGCTAATATAAAAGAAAGAATTTGGAAAGGTGAGTTTATTGATCTTTTGACATTATTGCCTAGTTCTAGAGAATTTTCTGCAAAAAATGATAAAAGAAACGAGGATGAGGATAGGCGGCGCACTGCACCAAGGTCTTTTCATAATTGGCTTCATGCCTTTTGTATATTTTCAGCTATTATGGGCGAAAAATTCCCTGAAAAATGTAGTGGTTTATTTCAGCATTTGGAACAGATTCTCGAAGCTTATAGAAATTTTGGTGGTTTCGGTTGGTACAATTACGACAAATCTTTTCGTCAAAAACTGGCTGTCTATCCTTCGCTTAAATGGGGAATGAAAGACGTCGGTTTGTGGTTAAATTTAATTCTTCCCCAAAAACAAGTGGTTGCTAAGCAGCCTATTGGAAATCAAAATTCTGTATACAAGAAAGGTATTTGCTACGCTTTTAATGAGTCACAGTGCAAATGGTCAACTTCATGCCGTTATAAGCATGAGTGCTCATTTTATTTTGGGACTCACCCGTTAGTAAAGTGTTTTAAAAGAAACTATTCACAAGGACAAGCCCGGGATAATCAAAAAAGCTCACACCCCAGTGAATCTGGAAAAAATGTATCGGTGGCTCCTTCTTTATCCAGACAGGGAGAAAGCAGTAATTTTAATTGAAGGTTTTTCTGTTGGTTTTAAACTCCCTGTTTTTTCTGGATCTGGGTGCAATATGGTGGAAAATCTTAAATCAGTTGCTCTTCATAGCCAGGTGGTTAGACAAAAGTTAATAAAAGAAATCGCAGCTGGTCGAGTGGCTGGCCCTTTTGTATTTCCTCCTTTTAAAAATTTTCGCATATCTCCATTAGGTTTAGTGCCAAAAAAGGAACCTAACTGTTATCGTCTTATTCATCATCTTTCCTTCCCCAAAGGTAATTCATTGAATGATGAAATTGACAATTCTTTATCTTCAGTTAAATATGCAAGTTTTGATGACGCTGTCTCTCTGATAAGGAGATTCGGTGTTGGAGCCCTAATGGCCAAATCTGATATCCAGGCTGCTTTTCGATTGTTGCCTATTGCACCCGAATCTTTTAATTCCTTAGGTTTTTGTTTCGAAGGTAAATTTTTCTATGACATGTGTTTACCGATGGGTTGCTCTTTATCCTGTCAGTATTTTGAAACTTTTGCTACTTTTTTGCAATGGGTTCTATTGCATGAATCAGGCTGTGAAGGAATAATCCATTATTTGGATGATTTCTTGTTCATAGGACCTCCTGATTCTCCGATATGTGCTTTATTGTTAAAACTATTTTATCTATTTCTAACAATTTTGGCATTCCTATTGCTTATGAAAAGACGGTTTTTCCTTCGACAGTCATCGAATTCCTAGGTATCAGAATTGATACTAATGTATTTCAGTTTCAACTTCCTTTACTTAAAATTTGTCGGATTCAAGAGACAATTTGCGTATTTTTAAGGAGAAAAAAAGTTTTATTAAAAGAACTCCAGTCTTTTCTTGGCTTATTGGCATTTGCTTCTTGAGTTATGCCAGTAGGTAGAAATTTTTCTAGAAGGCTGGCTATGGCAATGTCAGGTTTTAAATCTCCTTTCTCACATATTCGTCTTACCAAGGATTTAAAGGATGATTTACTGGTATGGTCACAATTCCTATTGAATTACAATGGTCGTACCTTTTTTCAGGAGGAACTGTTTTTTTCAGCAGATATGGAATTGTTTACGGATTCTGCTGGTTCCCTGGGTTTTGCAGCAATATGGCGCACTCATTGGTGCTGCGGTGCTTGGCCTCCTTTTTGGGTTTCTAGTGAAGCTACAAAGAACATTGTTCTTTTGGAATTGTTTCCTATACTAGTTGCTTTTGAATTATGGGGAACTAATTTTGCGAATAAAAGGATTTTAATTCATTCTGACAACAAAGGGGTGATTTTTGCGATAAATTGTCTTTCTTCAAAATCTTTATCTGTCATTATGCTATTGCGTCATTTTGTATTTTTATGTTTAAAATTTAATATTTGGGTTAAAGCAAGATATGTTCCTGGTAAACAGAATGAGATAGCTGATGCATTATCTCGTTTCCAGATGGCTCGTTTCAGGCAGCTTTTTCCCGAAGCGGACCTAATGGGTTACAAATGCCCGAGTCATCTCTGGGACTTGATTTAACCCCTGTATTTTCAGCTATTCAGAATTCATTAGCTCCTAGAACATGGACCGAATATTTGGTTGCATGGAAAAAATGGCTATTGTTTAATGATGAATTGGGTTTATCTGGTTTTTCACCTTCTGAGCAAACCATATTAGCATATTTTTGTTTTCTCATGGAACAAAAATTTTCTTATAGCCATATTTACAAAAGTTTAGCTGGAATCTCATTTTTCTTTAAATTACTTCATTTGCCGGGGTGTACTAGTTTCTTTTCGGTGCGTCAAGCGCTAAAAGGATATAGGAGAAGAACATTTACGCCTGATATGCGTAGGCCCATTTCTTTTGATCTATTACATAAACTTTGTTTATCTACCCCAACAGTGTGTAGTTCAGAATATGAAGCGTTGCTACTTACCGCAGCATTTGTTTTGATTTTCTTTGCTGCGCTTCGTATCTCTGAGATGGTTTCAGCAAATAAAAAAGGTAATTCAGGTCTACAATTCAATGAGGTATTGATTTCTCAAGGTAAAGTCGAAGTTTTTATTAGTCACTCAAAAACAGATGTTACTGGTAAAGGTACTTGGCTCAGCCTATATGCTTGTGGCGACTCCATTGTTTGTCCTTATTCAGTTATTTCTAGATATCTTTCTGTCCGGCCTTTATGTTCCGGTAATTTTTTGGTTCATCTTGATCATTCACCGCTTACTAAATTTCAATTTTCTGCATTATTTCGGCGATGTTTATTTAATTTAGGCCTTTCTCATCTAAAATTTTCACCTCATTCTTTTCGCATTGGAGCCGCCACTGAAGCAGCTAGGTTGGGCTTGGATGATGCGGTTATTATGCGGTTGGGGAGGTGGGAGTCCAAGAGGTTTAATCTTTATGTCCCTCCTAATTTATTTATTTAATCTTCATAGGTAACAAGTCTTACATTTGGATTGTTGGACACTCGTTTATTTATTGGGCTCAAAAGAGAGCATGCCAGCGTTGCTATACTTCAAATCTATCGTTGTCTCCTACTGCTTTTAAAGTTTTTTGGAAGGGTATTCGTAGGCTTCAATGGGATAACCTTTTCTTTCATCTTTCAGATTTATCCCAGACTTGGCCTTCTCCAGATATTTTAATAATTCATTTAGGGGGTAACGATATAGGTAAATTTTCAACCTTGGATTTGATTTTTATGATCAAGCGAGATTTGCATCGTATACGACTTGCTTTCCCGAATACTAGGTTGATTTTTTCTGAGATAGTGCCACGTCTGGTTTGGCTATTTTCTCCGGAGGTGAGACCTTTGGAGAAAATTAGAAGACGTATAAACCATTCCATAGCAAAATTTATGCCTTGCTTGGAAAGTTTTTCTTTTCGACATGTTGATTTGGAAGGAGGTTTTTCAGGCCTTTATCGACAAGACGGTGTTCACTTGTCGGATATAGGCTTGGACATTTTTAATTTAGATTTACAGAGCATGATAGAGATGGCCGCGGTGATGGGGTAGGCCGTTTTTTGTTTGATTAACAAAAACCGGCTGGTGGGGACTTTGATGAATGTTTTATTTATGGTACTCGCTCGAGTTCTATAACTGAGCGAGATATTGATATATGTTTTATATAATTTAATAAATTAATAAAATGAATAAATAAAAAAGAAAAAGAAAATTAAAAAAATATTTAATTTATTGATGAATTATTTATAAATTTATGTTTATACCAATAAAGGTGCCGCGGCCATTTTATCGCCAAATTTAATTGAGTTTGAGTATGAATTATTTCCTTTTCTTGGTTAATCTTTTGTACGGCCTACATTCCCATGAAAAGTGGGCATTGAATTAAGTGCCCACAACATGGGATTGTGGCAGGCAAAAGGATTTAAAAAAAAAAAAAAAAAAAAAAATTGACTACTGTCACTTTAAATGGCAGAATCTGAATGGCATGTGGATCCCGAGCGGGAAAAACATGATTTGAAGCGGGAAAAACACGTGTATGGCAGGGGAATACACGTGTTTTAGGGTTATATAAGACCCTCGCATCAAGCCCCTGTCACAGTTGACCCCACAGCGGCTTGACGAGCTCCCCATCCCTCCCACCCTGTCGCAGCACCTGTTATGTGGTTTGTCACCCTTGGATCAAGGGGGGACTTTGATGAATGTTTTATTTATGGTACTCGCTCGAGTTCTATAACTGAGCGAGATATTGATATATGTTTTATATAATTTAATAAATTAATAAAATGAATAAATAAAAAAGAAAAAGAAAATTTAAAAAATATTTAATTTATTGATGAATTATTTATAAATTTATGTTTATACCAATAAAGGTGCCGCGGCCATTTTATCGCCAAATTTAATTGAGTTTGAGTGTGAATTATTTCCTTTTCTTGGTTAACCTTTTGTACGGCCTACTTTCCCATGCAGTTGATTTACCATCTTTCAGCTGCCTTCCGCTTCTATTGTGCTGTGATGGGCCTTGATTTTCCCCTGCACTCGAATGCCCCGTACACACGGTCGGACTTTGTTCGGACATTCTGACAACAAAATCCTAGGATTTTTTCAGACCGATGTTGGCTCAAACTTGTCTTACATACACACGGTCGCATAAAGTTGTCGGAAAATCCGATTATTCTGAACGTGGTGACGTAAAACATGTACGTTGGGACTATAAACGGGGCAGTGGCCAATAGCTTTCATCTCTTTATTTATTCTGAGCATGCGTGGCACTTTGTCCATTGGATTTGTGTACACACGATCGGAATTTCCGGCAACGGATTTTGTTGTCGGAAAATTTTATAGCCTGCTCTCAAACTTTGTGTGTCGGAAAATCCGATGGAAAATGTGTGATGGAGCCTACACACGGTCGGAATTTCCAACAACAAGGTCCTATCACACATTTTCCGTCGGAAAATCCGACCGTGTGTACAGGGCATTAGGAGTAATGAGCTACCGACAAGCATATCTGCCCTCAATTTATTCATTGCTACTTATGCACCATCATAGAAGCTTTTTAGGATAGATTTAGCGGCCACGGATACAGGGGGCCCTGACAAGGTAGTGTGGCTTCCACATATACACTATAGTGTCAAAAGTATTAGAACACCTGCCTTTACACGCTCATGAACTTTAATGGCATCCCAGTCTTATGCCCTGTACACACGGATTTTCCGACGGAAAAAGTGAGATCGGATTGTGTTGTCGGAAATTCCGATCGTGTGTGGGCTCCATCTGACTTTTTCCGTCAGAATTTCCGACACACAAAGTTTGAGAGCAGGATATAACATTTTCCAACAACAAAATCCGATCGGTTAAATTCCAATCGTGTGTACACAAATCTGACGCACAAAGTGCCACGCATGCTCAGAATAAATAAGAGATGAAAGCTATTGGCTACTGCCCTGTTTATAGTTCCGACGTACGTATTTTAGTCACCGCGTTCAGAGCGATCGGATTTTCCGACAACTTTGTGCGACCGTGTGTATGCAAGACAAGTTTGAGCCAACCTCCATCGTTGCGGATATTTTTTTTCCTTTTTCGGTCCACCGGGTGGCGTGAACCTACTTCGTGGGACATTTTTATTCTTTTATTTTTTAATAAAGGACTTGTCCTAAGCTGTCTCTTGTCTTTTTTACCTTTTTGACACTTTTTTTTGTGAAATAGAAGGATCTAGTTAATCTCCCTCACTTTGGATCTACGTGCGGATGCTGGGTGGCAGACAGTTCTGGGACACTGTGAGTAAAGACCTTATTGGCTCTAGATACAGGGCCGGATTTGCCACAAGGCCACTGAGGCCAGGCCTCGGGGCGGCAGTGGTGCAGGGGCGGCGCCGCTCCTGTGGCGACTTCGCGGCCGCCCCCCCTTTCAGGCTGCCCGTTAATGTTCATTAGGGGCACTGGTGCCTGTAGAAAAGATGGCCGCGAGCCGCCTACTACTGCGCATGCACCGTTCCGAAGCCGGCCGGACTCGGGAAAGCTTGTACGTGCTCGGCCGGGCGGCGCATGCGCAGTAGCGTGATTGCGCCGCCCGGCGCCATTTTTGAAAAGAAATGTCTCCAACCTGTGTTGGCAAGTGGCATCCCCATCTGGTGGCAGCATGGCAAGTGACATTTCTATCTGGTGGCAGCTTGGCAAGTGACATCCCCATCTGGTGGCAGCCAGGCAGCGTGGCAAGTGACATCCCCATCTGGTGGCAGGCAGCGTGGCAAGTGACATCTCCATCTGGTGGCAGGCAGCGTGGCAAGTGACATCTCCATCTGGTGGCAGGCAGCGTGGCAAGTGACACGCTCAGGGCTCCCAATGATTCTGCATTATGGTACCGGGGATGATTGAAGCACTAACGCCAGCCATTGCCCTAAAAAATTGCCCGCGAAAAATCCTTACCCCTCGCGGGGGGCGGCATTGAAGGACCCGGCCTTGGGGCGGCAAAGGGAGTAAATCCAGGCCTGTCTAGATATACTAATCATTCCCTGCTACTAGGGATGAGCCGAACACCCTTCTGTTCGGTTTGCAGCAGAACATGCGAACAGGCAAAAAATTTGGCAGACCACACGAACACCGTTAAAGTCTATGGGACGCGAACATGAATAATCAAAAGTGCTAATTTTAAAGGTGTCTATGCAAGTTATTGTCATAAAATATGTTTGGGGACCTGGGTCCTGCCCCAGGGGACATGTATCAATGCAAATTGTAACCAAAACCCCTCTCCTGTTGAAGTTCTTCAGCAATTAATACTAAAAAGACATCCCATAGACTGAGCCTTAACTGTCGGTGTGCATGGGACTGTGCTTTGCTTGTGTGACTGGCAGCCTCTGTACTATTTGGGGGAACCTGGGCATATTCTCAGGGGCTCCTTCAGGGGTAAGTGCTACATGAACGTCTGTCCATTAAAGCTATTAGAGCGTGTTTGGTATTCCATTTCAAAAGCATGGGAATTACTATGGAGTTGCCCTATTTTGCAGTTATAAAAGTTTCCACTCCTCTATGAAGGCTTTTCACTAGATTTTGTAGTGTGTCTGTGGGAATTTAAGCACATTCAGCCAAAACAGCATTTCTAAAAACCGATACTGATGTTGAACTGACTTTTGATTGGCATTTCAATTCATCCCATGGGTGGCACAGTGGTTTAGTGGATAGCAATTTTGCCTACCAGTAAGAAGGGTTGCTGGTTCAAATCCCAACCACGACACTACCTGCCTGGAGTTTGCATGTTCTCCTTGTACCTGCGTGGGTTTCTTCCGGGTACTCCGGTTTTCTCCCACACTCCAAAGACAGGTAGTTTAATTGGATCCTGTCTAAATTATCCCTAGTATATGTATGAAGGTGTGTTAGGGACCTTAGAGTGTAAGCTTCTTGAGGGTAGGGACTGATGTAAATGTACAATGTATATGTAAAGCGCTGCGTAAATTGACGGCCTGAAATAAAATTGATAATAAATTGACGAATACCTGAAATAAAATAATAAATTTAATTTCAAAGTGATTCTTTGAGGTTAGGGCTCAGTGCAGGCCGCTCTCCTTCCTCAATGCCAAACTCGTTAAATCATGTTTTTATTGACATGGCTTTGTACACAGAAGCACAGCTAAGCTAGAACGGAAAAAAAAACGTTCATCAAAATGTTGTCACAAATTTGGAAGTGCATAATTGCCTAAAATGATTTTTATGCTGTAGCATTAATTGTGCGTTTTACTGGAAACACCTAAACTCAAAAATGTTGATGGGTGTCCAAATTTTGGGCATATACAGTAGGTAGGTGTAATAGTGAGGTATCTACAAGCTTTTGACCATATAGTGTATCTGCTGCTTCATCAGATACCTTCAACCAGTTTAGTTAAATATCTATAAACATATTGAAAGTAGATTATCTCATGTTGCATGTATTAAACTATACAAAACACTATACTAGCCATAAAGGCTAGCCAAACACTATACTAGCCAAAAAAAAAAAAAACATTTAGCATTTTGTGATATAGTCTATTACATCAGCCTGTCTTGGTCTATGGTTCACATGTGCTAATGCACTGCTTCAAGCAGTGGTTTCTGTGCAAAAAAAACAACAAACATGTCACACTTACCTGCCTGTGCAGTGGCTTTGCACAGAACACCCCTAAACCTCCTCTTCTCAGGACCCATAGCAAGCCGCTTACTGTGTGGGCACTCGTGCATGCTCACTCCCAAGCAGGCTCTTTGCATCCATAAGACACAGAGAGCAGAGCTTAGCCCACCCCCCACTCCTACCTCACTGGCTGAGATTGACAGCAGTGGGAGACAATGGCTTCTGCTGCTGCATCTCAGCCAATCAGGAGGGAGAACCTCGGGTCTTGTGCACATCGCTGGATCGAGATTGGGCTTAGGTAAGTATTAGGGGGGCTAAGGGGGAGCTGCACACTGAAGGTTTTTTACCTTTATGCGTAGAATGCATGAAGGTAAAAAACATTCAGCCTATACAACCACTTTAAAGTGGATGTAAACCCCAATTTTTTTTTTTGATAATGTAATGTTGTAATGTTTTTTGTCATAATGTAGAGTATAAGATTTCCTATCATTTGAGCCCAGTCTTGCCATAAAGAGTTAATCCAGCTCTGAGCAATCCTCTTTTATTGTTCAGTGAGATAAGTCTTGACAGAGAAAAACTTTGTCAAATCCTCCCCCTTGCTGTAAGTGACAGGTGATTTACATATCTCGTAAACTAGCCTAAGACATGCATTATTTTTTAATTCCCACCCCCACTCCTGTCTTCAGCAGCTCTGCAAGGATTGGCTGTTCCACACCTCACCATGATTTGGCATGCTGAAGTCATGTGGTTACTTTCCTGTCTTTTCACTGGATGTTAGAGATCATAGCAGAAGTTCAGTGTAAGAAATACACCGGAGAAAATACATATTGACAAGGGGAGTGTAGAGGTGGGCGGGGAGTCTACTGACATCACGACTCCACCCACCGACCTCCAGACAACAGAACCACCCACAGAATCTGCAGTTTTTCGGGTCTCATAACAGACAGAGGGGAGACATTTGACAGGTAAAGATACATGCAGGAGGCATGTATATCCTTATAGATAACTCCTATGGCAGTAGTTTAGAAAGGATGACATTGGGTTTGCATCCACTTTAAGGTTTAGATTTAACATGGTATAATTGAAAAATGTGTCAACACTGACTAAGTATCTGCATATGCAGATTCACCTGTAGCTCCCTCCTGGCAGGAAGTCCAAGGTCATGAACCACAAGGTGAAGGAGTTAATCATAATCCCCCGAACAAACACCTGCTGGAATTGCTATGGCTGTTTGCAAAAATTAGAGTCATTTGGAACTACTGATTGCTCCCATTCCTGAACAATCAAAGCTAATGAGAGGAAGCTTCGGGCTGTATGCACAGCGGAGGACAATATACAACTGCTTGGCAGAGCTCATTCAATCTGCAGAGCATGTACCGGGGAAGAAAAATAAATTCAGATACAAATTATGTGACAATGACAGTAAGAGCATCAGTCAGATTTCTAGAGTCGTGAAATAATAGTATCAGTTATCTTCTAAAGAGAGCATTTTCTTGTTACAATGTTTAAAGGCAAAGTTCATCCAAAGATACTAGTCTAGCTATGCCAATGGGTATACCAGGGGGCTTTAGGCTGGGTGCACACTATCTTCGCATGCAGCTCACAGCAAGAGTTTCAGGTCTGACTTTAGCCAGAATTTTTGTCTAAATTCGGACATGAAATGGAGTAAAAGACGCACAGGGCTCCTGTGAAAATTTGCACCACAGCTGTAGTGGAGAAATGTGAACCATAGAGAGCGGGTCAAAATCTCCTGCTATTACGAATTGGATGCGGGGAACACCAGTGTGAACCCAGCCTTAAGGTGGAACTGAACGCAAAAACTGAAGCCTTTATAAGGAACATCTAGGTGTTAGGGTAGTTCTAAAGGCTTTTTTCCCCTAATCTAACAAACATGTTATACTCACCTGCTCATTTCAGTGGTATTACATAGAGAAGCCCCAAACCTCCTCTTCTGGGGTCCCTCCCGCACTCTTAGCTCCTCCGTTTCTGTCACCATAGCAAGTCTCTTGCTATGGGGTAGACATGCAAGCTCACTCCCAAGTTGGGCTGTGTGCATCTACTGACACATACAGTGCAGCTCAGCCCTGCCTCTCCTCACTGAATCTGACTGACAGCAGTGGGAGGCAATGGCTCCCCCGGCTGCCTGTCAGGCCCTGTGTGAAGAGGGAGAGAGGAGACAAGACTGCAGCCGGGCACAAAGCTGGATTGATCCTGGAGTGGGGTAAGTGTTTAGAGGGGGAGGGGAATGGGGGCACAGCAAGTGCTGAAACGTTTTTACCTTAATGCAGGGAATGCATTAAGGTAAACAATGTTTTAGCTTTAGAAACACTTTAATCGTGCTTAAGTTGTGCTTTGAAAGAATTATGCTTTGTCTTAAATTCCTCCTCAAAAATAGCAGCACATAGCAATAGCAATAGCGCTGGTCTCAGGAGATTCAGTTGTCTAGACCAGCGATCTCCAAACTGCGGCCCAGTGGCCGGATGTACAACCCTTGGCAAAAATTATGGAATCACCAGTCCCTGAGGATGTTCCTTCAGTTGTTTATTGTTGTAGAAAAAAAGCAGATCACAGACATGGCCAAAAACTAAAGGCATTTCAAATGGCAACTTTCTGGCTTTAAGAAACACTAAAAGCAATCAAGAAAAATAATTGTGGTGGCCAGTAACAGTTAGATTTATAGAACAAGCACAGGGAATAAATTATGGAATCACTCAACTCTGAGGAAAAAATTATGGAATCACCCTGTAAATTTTCATTACAAACACTAACACCTGCATCAGATAAATCTGCTTGTTAGTATGTAGGTAAAGAGGGTAAATCATCACGCAGTGTTGCACAAGATGTTGGTTGTTCACAGTCGGCTGTGTCTAAAACATGGACCAAATACAAACAACATGGGAAAGTGGTTAAAGGTAAGCATACTGGTAGACCAAGGAAGACATCAAAGCGTCAAGACAGAAAACTTAAAGCAATATGCCTTGAAAACAGAAAATGTACAACAAAACAAATGAGGAACAAATGGGAGGAAACTGGAGTCAACATCTGTGACCGAACTGTAAGAAACCGCCTAAAGGAAATGGGATTTACATACAGAAAAGCTGAAAGACAGCCATCTCTAACACCTAAACACAAAAAAACAAGGTTACAATGGGCTAAGGAAAGGCAATCGTGGCCTGTGGATGATTGGATGAAAGTCATATTCAGTGATGAATCTCAAATCTGCATTGGGCAAGGTGATGATGCTGGAACTTTTGTTTGGTGCCGTTCCAATGAGATTTATGCAGTCGACTGAAGAAAACATGCAAATTTCCACAGTCAATTATGATATGGGGCTGCATGTCAGGTAAAGGCACTGGGGAGATGGCTGTCATTAAATCTTCAATAAATGCACAGGTTTACATTGAAATTTTGGACACTTTTCTTATCCCATCTATTGAAAGGATGTTTGGGGATGATGACATCATTTATCAAGATGATAATGCATCTTGCCATAGAGCAAAAACTGTGAAAAAACTCCTTGAAGAAAGACACATAAGGTCAATGTCATGGCCTGCAAACAGTCCGGATCTCAATCCAATTGAAAATCTGTGGTGGAAGTTAAAGAAAATGGTCCATGACAAGGCTCCAACAAGCTCCAAGCAAAGATGATTTGGCAACAGCAATCAGAGAAGGCTGGAGCCAGATTGATGAAGAGTACTGTTTTATCACTCATTAAGTCAATGCCTCAGAGACTGCAAGCAGTTATAAAAGCCAGAGGTGGTGCAACAAAGTACTAGTGATGTGTTGGAGTGTTATTTTGTTTGTTTGTTTTTCATGATTCCATAATTTTTTCCTCAGAGTTGAGTGATTCCATAATTTATTCCCTGTGCTTGTTCTATAAATCTAACTGTTACTGGCCACCACAATCATTTTTCTTGATTTCTTTTAGTGTTTCTTAAAGCCAGAAAGTTGCCATTTGAAATGCCTTTAGTTTTTGGCAATGTTTGTGATCTGCTTTTTTTCTACAACAATAAACAACTGAAGGAACATCCTCAGGGACTGGTGATTCCATAATTTTTGCCAGGGGTAGTAGCCCTTTGCTTGCTTTTATCCAGCCCTTGGGGTACTATTCCATCTACTGACACTAACAATGGGGCATGATTTCTGTCACTAACACCAACACTGAGGCATTATCTCTCCCACTGACACTATCAAAAGGGCACAATTCCTCCCACTGACACCAATGGTGGGGCACAATTACTTCCACTGACACCAAAGATGGGCCATAATTCCTTCCATTGATACCAACGATGGCGTATTACTCCTCCCACTGACACCAACAAAATGGCACTATTCCTCCCACTGAAAACAACAATTTTACACTGCTCCTCCAACTGACACCAACAAAAGGGCATGATTTCTCCCACTGTCACCAACAATGGAGCAGAATTTCTTCCATTGACACCAATGATGGGGCACTATTCCTCCCACTGACACCAAAGATAGGGCATTGTTTACTCCCACTGGACGCTAGGACATTTTCTACTCCCACTGGTCCTAGTCCGGCCCCTAAAATCTGAATGACAGTAAACTGGCCCTTTGTTTAGAACGTTTGGAGACCCCTGCTCTAGGCTGTACATATTAAGTTCCTGAAGTCTCTCCTTATATATTTAATCTCTCAGATCTTTCACCTTTTTTGTTACCTGTCTCTGGACTCATTCTACCTTATCAATATCTTTTTGTAAGTGAGGTCTCCAGAACTGGACTGAACTTAGTATTCTAAATGTAATCTGGTGTTTAACTATCAGGAAAGGAGCACCACAGTACAGTGCTGTAGAGCTGTTTCTACACTGATACAGCCAGGGTTGTTTCCGCCTCCAGCCTCCAGAAGGAACCTATGAATATGAAGTACAATAGAGACTCCGATGAAAGATCATGGTGGATTGTGGGACGTTTAGTTTACTGGAGGAATTCAGTTATTACTGGAAGTGGGCTGAAAAACTACAATTTCCAATGGACATCAAAGGGAAGAAGTAGATATTGTTTTCTCAGTCTGAGATAGAACTAATTCTCTTTTTCTGCAAGAAGACCAGGAATGTGCACACCATAACCTTCCTGTGTGCAGTATGAGTATTAAGCAGAACATGTTCATCTGGAAGCAGAGGAACTCTATTCTTGAGCCCTGGACTGTGACCCTGACTTTGGGGAGCCTGCTGTGCAGCGAGGAGACACACGTTGAGGATACCACCAGGGAAGCCCTGTTGCTAAGTACATGGACTAAAACCGCCGTGTACACAAGACTGGTGTGCGGCAGCTGGCCAACCATACATTGCAGCTGCTAGCAGAGAGACAGTTTTGTCAGTTAGGAACACTTTCCCACTGCATGCAATACTCTTAAAGGGACAGTACATCAAGCATACCAAGTGCAAGGCTCTGGGCCCCATCTAGCTGGCCAGCAGAAGGTGTAGAGCAAGTAAGTTCTATATAGGTGAATCAGGACCTCCTTCCAGCTGCTGGTGAACCCTCTAGTAATGCGTCCTAGAATTCTATTCACTTTTCCCAATGCCTGTCCACACAGTTTGTTTATTTTACAATAATCTGAAATACATCCAGATCTTTTTCCTCTGTAGTTCTTGCCAGCACTGTAGCCCCCCCCCCCCCCCCCCCTTTCCCTAGGTGCACTATTTTACACTTAGGAACATTGTACTGCAGTTTCTACTGCTTTAACCAATCCTCCAGCAACCCTGAATTATGTTCCATGTTACAGACACCCCCATGAATATCAACCCTATTATACACCTTTGTATCATCAGCAAAATGACATACACTGCCCAGCAAACTTTTAGTTATTTCACTTACAAACAGATTAAAAAGAACAAGACCTGGTACAGATCCTTGGTGTACACCACTAGCGACTACTCTCTGTTCTTAATAAACCCCATTTACAATCACACTCTGATATCTATCTTTTCATTTCAATAGTTTTTATTGTGCATTTTCAGGTTACAAACATTGTCAACGTGTCATACTGCCGTTTTGATATCTATCTTTTAACCAACTGTATATTCACTGAAGCACTCAAGGTCTAAGTCCTAGCTTGTACAACTTATTTATCATATAATTATGTGGAACTGTACCACCACCGTGGTATAAAATATTAGTGCTATAGTCAAAAAATGTAATCACATTAGTCTGACATGATTTCTCCTTAGTAAATCCATGGTGCTTTGGGTCCAGCGTGACTTTGGTGATGTCACTATTGTTCTGCTCACTGTTCTTGCTGCAGGAAAATCTATACTTGGGGACCTGCAGTGCAATAATTTCCCTGCTTCTGCTAAATCATGTGTGCTTCCTCCATCAAGACAGCTGCATCTTGAATACCCGTCAGTATCAGTATCAGATCACCAGTCCTCTGCATACAGCTCTGACATGAGGCCTGCAAGGCCTTGTCTCTACCAACATGGCCACCTCCCCACTGAGATAAACTGCAAAATAATGCATTGTAAATCAGTAATAAAAAATATCACTTGCAGGGAGCCTAAAGGCAAAATGTATCAATGACTAGCTGTTTGTTCTCTCTATTTTTGGGAACCGATTTCGAAGTTCGAAGAACTTTTTAAGACATTTGATAGCAGGCCTCATAATTACATTTTATTGGAAAGATTGACATTTTTGAATTTGGTACAGGATTTTATCTTGGGGCAATGTGAAACATTTAAGTAAGCTTTAATATATATAGGTACAATAATGTGGATATGATCAGCTAACAGAGCAAGGAAAAGCAATGCTGGATCAGATATTCAGTCTACTGTTACTATAGTGTGAGTTCTCTATAATCCACGCCAATCATAGCATATACAGTATCACACAAACTTTTTAGGCAAGTGGATATGAAAACCTATCTGTACTGACACTTTGGGATCTATTGAAAAAGCTGCGGTATGACCATACTGTAGGCATATCACAAAGACATGTTCTGCACATTTACAAAGCACGGCAATGTACAATTGAGCTCTGCTGACTTTGGGAGTCTGAACCTGGTGAAGCAAAATAGTAATTAAGGAGCAGCTGTTTAAACAAAAAAGCTGGTAGGGCAGGATAATAAAGGTTACACACCACGGCACAATTTTATGACTGGGTGGGTCCCAGGAGCAGATTGATAGACGATCAACAAAAAAAATAGGATGGACTGGTGCACTATAAAAATGCCAGGATGAAAAATTGAAACCCTGCACAAGTATATTTTTTTCACTTTATATACAGTATTTCAAGGCTTACAGCCCAACCACTGCTTGAATGAACAATATTTCTATTGCAACTTCATCCCCCATTTCTTCTGCCTGGTCATGTGATACACACAGTACTTTTCATATATATATATATATATATATATATATATATATATATATATATATATATACAGTATATACGCATACAAATTCAATATTATTGATGTACATAAGTTCAACCTGCTAAAGAACCCCACCAGCATTTTTCCCATTTTCTAGTGCACTCAAGCCATATATAATGTCTATCAATTTTCAAATCACAATTTCTTCATGGTCTCCTGACATTTTTTTTTTTATGTTCTTTTTAAGATATATTTATTGAGTTTTTTTTAGAAAAATACAACAATACAGAGTAAAAAAAAAAAACCCCAATCTAGAAAGAAATAAAAATAATATCTAGCTAATACAGAGAAAAACCCTGAGCTGTTTCCCAATGTTGCACAAAGCATACCAGAATAGTAACCCAGACGATACACCAAATATTGTGGGTCATATTAAACAGTAGGTCATAATACAAAGCATGGAGATACATTAAGTAACTGTCTGGAGCAACAGAGGCAAGAGTAAGCGGGTTAGAAAGCCAGCGGTCCCAAACAGCATCAAACAGATGGGGCTTCTTACGAAGCTCATAGGTGAGTTTATAAAGTGAGTGGCTATTGTTAAATAACCTCTTGGTGCCGACAGAATGCAAATATGCGGCCTCTCAGCAGGTGGGCCTTCATGCTGAGCGACCACATATTTGCGTACCAGAATGTAAATACAGCTGTGCCGAGAGCGTACACGCTCCCGGCACAGTTACCATCTGCTAATGGAAAGCTCCCGATCGCAAATAGCTATCCAGTCATGTTTCCAATGTGATAGCCAATCACTGCGGTCACATGATCATAAACCCCGCCCTGCCCCACAGCATGTAAAATGCCTTAAAGGGCCAGGAGGCGCCGGTGCCAAGGGGTTAACTGTAGCCACATGGGTATAGTGAGGACAGTGATACCATTCCATGTAAGTAGGAGGATCCTTTTAGCATAATTTTTATGATGCTTATTTTAAATGATCTTTATTTCAGCTGTGTTTATCACATACGCAATTTAACATAAAATTTCAATGCAGTGCTATATTTGGTCAAAGGGGTTCTTTACCTTCATAGACAAAATAAATGAAAAGCTTTCAACTTAGAAATTTAGCCAGCGGAATGCTTCATCTTCCCCTTAGCTATACAGACTGCACAGAGACACACTCCTATCTAGGGAACTCAATCAAAAAATATAGGCAAGCTTGTTCATATTATCAGAGGAAATTGAGATCAAATAATTGACAGAACACACTACTCATAGGCATAACCCCCCCTCTCTTTCATTGGTGGTCATTGTAATATCCCCAAATATTGGTTGTTATTGTGATTCCCCCATAGATTGGGGTTTATTGAATTGACCCCTTTTTATTGTTGGCCAGTGGAAATGCGACCCCTTACATTGATTATGTGGGGGAAGGGAGTTCTTTCATTGGATGTCAGTGGCAGGAAGCCTGACCCGTGATATCAGGGGGAGGATATACTCTTCAGGAGGAAAAGAATACCCTTTATTTGGTGGTCATTTGGAAGAAAGAATATACCTTAAATTTGGGTCTGTGGAAGGAGGAATCCTTTCTACATTGTGGCTCTGTACCCCCTTATTAGCTGTATCCGGGGCTTATAGCATAAGAACAAATAAAAAGAAACAAAATTAAGAAATAAAAATATGACTTGAATACCAAAAAAAAAATCTATTTGACAGAAAAAATTGCCTGCTCAGATTTAGTTATGTTATTGCATTTACATTTTAGCTCAGAATTTGCATAACGGCAGCAACTGACAAATAGCCATTGGATTAGCATGAATTTGCAAATATTTCAGCCCGTTTGACTTAGAGATATTTAGCCCCTTCCATTTTGCTAGGACAGGGATGGCTCAAGGCAATCACATTTAATCAGGGCATGATGACATTCCAAGCATTTTAATGACTTTAAGCTATGGCTGTGCAACTAAGTCTACATTTTTACCACAGTCTAAAAGGGGAGTTTAAAACATTACTTAAGCAAACTTCTACACAAGATGGCAAAACTTTCAATAGTGGGCACAAATCGTGTCTTCTCATACCTTTTGCCATCTTTAGGTCACCCTGGAAGTTATCCAGATCCAATGCTCTGCCTCTCCATCCTGCATCCATCATGACTATGTGGGCGCAGGGCATCTTTTTAACTCCAACCTGACAATATGTAAATGCATCTTTTTTCCACAACACCCAAAACACAGCTGCCATATTGCTTTGTTGTTTTTTTTTTTTCTCATTAAAATTTTATTCCTGAAATACATGACAATTTCATACTCTATCAGTTGAAGAGACATGCACAAAAAAAGAGACAGTGTCTTTGCAAAGGGAAACTGACCCCCATATACTTACCTAAATTGTGCTAAGTTACAGCTCCCTACTCCTCTGCAGCCAGCACAGTAAGTAGCTGTATCCACCAGCTGGGGAGCACTGATGTCACTCCCTGTAGTGCTTATGGCACTTGATCGTTGATATAAAAAAAAAGTCTACAACAACCAAGCACTGTTCCTTTGCAATAAACCCAAGGAAACGGATTATACTAGGTATATGCATTTTAAGTCACTTGGGATCGAAAGCGTAAAATAACTACCCACACTTAAAAATAATTAAAATAACATTTTGCTTAACTGAATGCAGATGATAGGTTACAGAATTAGCAATCTCAGATCTCATGTTCCATCCATATAAGTGAGAGGGCCAAACCTGCAGACATCATTGCAGGCTGCTATATTTCAATGATCTTACAGCCCTTTCTCCAGGTAGGGTGTGAACTGGTTAAAGTGATATCAAAGGCTTGTGGTTTTTTGTTTAAAAATAACAAACATGTTATACTTACCTGCTTTGCGCAGTAGTTTTGCACAGAGAAGTCCCGCTCCTCTTTTTCTTGGGTCCCTCAGCAGCTCTCCTGGTCCCTCCCTCCTCCTGAGTGCCCTCAGCTTTCTATGAGGGAACCCGACCACTCTCTCTCCTCATTGGCTCACTGGCTTTGAATGACAGCAGCGGGAGAGCCAATGTCGGCTGTTGCTGTCTCTGCCAATGAGGACGGAAAGTCCCCAGACTTCATGGCTCTCAGGCAACATCGCTGGATAGGGATGGTACTGTCACGTACCAGGAGGTCGAAGTGCTGAGAGTGCTCCCGTTGTGGCTAAGTGCAGTACACCCCTGAAGATGGTACAGGAGGTGCAGTGCCCAAAGAAGCACAGGTTGCCAGTAGTGTACTGAAGAGCTGGACCGGTGATCACTTGATGAATACTGAGACATTCTGGATGCACAGTAAGGCAGAAGTCTCTCAGGAACTCCAGAAGTTTTTGGCAACAGTGCACACATGAAACGGTAGTGGAAGCCAGGCCAGGGGTCATACACAGTTGATCAGTCAGTATCTCATGCCAAAAGCAGGAACAGGAACAAGCCGAAATCATACACAGAAGGGCAGGTAATTATCGGGTAAATAATAGCAAAGTCTGTAATGCAAGTCAGGGTCATACACGGGTGATCAGACAGCAGCAAGGTCGGTAGAGCAAGCCAGGGTTCAAAGCCAGGAGCGGAGATCTGGCAGTTCAAGGGCAAGCCGGGTCGATAACACTAAGTTTAGGGAAACATGCATAGAGGCTCAGGAATGCAGGAAGGCTGACGACATTCCAGCAATCTGGTGAACACAGCAGTAATCTTTTATAGGGCAGTGAGTAGCTGCATCTTTCACGTAGTGGGTGCGCCCAATTCGCCATTCTTATGCCAATGCACACGGAAATGCGCCGGATGCTCCCATTTTTAGTATTGGCAACATAGCCAGTCCTCCTACGGCCATTTCCCTGACAGGGACTCAGGTAAGTATTAGGGGTGCTGAGGGGGGCTGCTGCATACAGAAGGTTTTTTTATCTTAATGTACCACTTTAAATGCTAGGAAAACGAATGGCTTAACAACCACTGGGTGTTCTCTAGATTTGGACTTTAGTAGCAGTTCTACTCCAGATGCGTATTATACCCTTGCTAGTTGCTAATTTAATTTCTCTATAGTGGGCAAGACTTGCTCTTTGAATTCTAATACTAGTTGCAGTTAGAGCCTAATAAATTCATTGGAAGATTATTTATTAATCTAGCAATGCACTCCCTTGGTCATATGACAGTGCTTGGGCCTAGCGTTTGGCTGCTAGGTCCAGGAACTGTCACAGGGGAGCAGGTAACATGCTCCTCCTACCCAGAAGCCTTGAGGAGTGCCCCTTTCAGAGACACAGACACTATGCCCAGTATGGGTAAGGTGACAATGGGGTTAATTTACTAAAACTGGAGAATGAAAAATCTGGTTTAGATGTGCATGGTAGCCAACCAGCTTCTAACTTCAGCTTCTTTAATTAAGCTTTGAGAAAAAAAAATGGAAGCTGATTAGTTTTTATGCAGAGCTGCATGAGATTTTGCACTCTCCAGTTTTAGTAAAACAACCCCAGTGTCTTTTAAGGCAGCCTAACCCATGAGTGCAAATAACTGTTTCTGCTGCTTGGGTTACTAGGTGGAATGGGATTTTTGTTATCTACTGACCAAGTGACCTCATAGGTGACCCAACTTTAGAAACCTATTCTCACTATCTCAGATGCCAGAAGTAAAGAGAGATACTAAGCAGTGGGGATAGAAATGATGCTAAACGAAAAAAAACGGGTATTTTTTCAGGGAAAAACACTAAAGTCAAAGCCTTTGTAGCAGAGTGCCCATTTACTCACCATGCTCAGATGCAGGTGCAGGCTCTTTTAACTTTTCCCACAACTCCCCTGGGTTTCTTGATATGCCTAGGAAGTATAAAGTCCTCTGCTTCCCTCCCTCAACAGCTCAGAAAGGGCAGAGGTAGCTTGGCAAGTAATCTTCCGCCAGGTGAGCAGCACAACCTTGTAAGAACCTGCGCGCAGGCAGCAGGCCGGAGGCTAATAGCATGTAGCTTCTCTGGAAGACACTGTGAAGAGCACCTCCCCAACTGCTAGCTGTGTACTCCAGTTCCAGTAGGGTGGCCCATTGTCCTTGGGCCTGGGATCCCTCCAGCTGCTCAACTTTGTTACCAAAGGTATGTTAGACTTCACTAAGAAGGAAGCTGTTTATGAGGATAAGTGCAAATAGCTATTTGTGTTCTGTACTGTTTTCCTGAAGTAGTAATACTCAGCTTGACTCTGTTGCTATAGAGTGCTTTTAGGGTCTTATAGAGACTATGCTATGCAGCCACATGCCACCCTGATGGATTTACAGGCTGTGAAGGGTCCGTGTTTGTGCAGCTTTTAAAATCTATTTTCTATTACTCTGCAGGGTATGCATGCACTTTGACATTCTGACCTTATTGTGCAAGAAATCATTTTAATTTGCACCTGTTTAGTAAACTGCAAGTTACAATTACTGTCTGTTTGATCATTTGGCCAATTATTTGTTCTGTTTTTTTGTTATTTATTTTTTATTAGTTTAGGGTTAGAGAAAGTTTTTTTTTCTTTTTTTTCCATTTTATGTTCCATTCAGCATGTTCCCTTCCTCAGACAGTTGTCACTGTTGTAAGTGTCCCCATTGCCAGAATATAAATAAGTAAAAAAGCCTTCGCGCTACTGTAATGTGTTCAAGAATACTAATAAATAAACATATATATCCCAACAAAGGTCTGTGGTAAAAATAAAGTGCAATGTAGGTGCAGTGAAAGTGCAAAAAATCTGCCTGCAGCAAAATCTGATCGTGTTCACACAACACAAAAAAAAAAAATTACTACATACAAATCCAATAATGACCTCGTGCAACAGTGTAAACGCACCTAATTAATAAATAAAGAATGACCTAACATCCAAACATATGTGATAAATAAGGAAATAATAGATTGTTACATGGACTTCTTCAATATCTCATTATATTCTGGGTGTCTTGGAATACTTCCTTATCTTTGTATCATCATCATCATTATTATTATTTTTATCACTTATTTATTACCCTATTGCCAGAATGTTCCCCTATTTTGGGGGCAATCTTAACATTTTGGTTTTCGCCAACCCCGTTCTGTCCCAATTACCATGGCCATGAAGACAAATAGAAGGGCTATGCTCCCCAGTTCTGACAAAGAAAGATAAGTTCTCAGCATTCGAAAAAAGAAATACCCCTCATTACTTTACTTTTTCCTTTTTTTTTTAAGTGTTAATTTTAATTGTATTTTAACGTTAATGTTTGGTAAAGCTGAACTTCTGAACTCAGGTGGATAAATGCAGTTTTGTATTTCAAAAAAAGTTTACTTAGTAGAGAGTTTACTTCATCATTCTGTTGTTGCTCCAATCTAAGCATAGGCTGGGGGTGGGAACATGACCAAGCTGTGTTGCTTCACTGAAGTAGAAAAAAGTGAGGTCACCAGGCTGGCAAACAGCTCCCTTATATTTATTTCAGTGGTGGATTTACCTGTTTGCTTGGAATTCATCTTTGAAGTTCCACTTGTGTTGTGTATAGGAGATTAGGAAGTGGAACATTTTAATAAAGATGTGTATTTATTTTACAGTTCTGCTTTCTAGTATCAAATGTGTCAGAATTCTGAATTTTAAATATATAGTTAGCTACTCAAAACTACAGACTAATAACATTGATCTGATACAGTCTACCTTACTAAACAACCTTTTTTCTTAAAACAAGCAATTAAACTGGATTACCTATTGGTTTTTTACATCTCTTGTGGAGTCTAGCAGTAAGATTTTCCTGCCATGGTAATCCCACCACTGCTATGGTGTTTCACCCCTCCTGGTACTCTCATCTTATAAATAAAATCTATCAGTTGTCAAACTACATTTTTTTTCAAAGTGATTCAAGATGCTTTTTCATTTTCTGCATTCCACATTAAAGGCTTAGCTACTCACTCGTGTAATAAAAAGGAATGTATTGTGGTTTTCTACATATTTTCTTTCATTAATTCTTACTATGTGCTCAGAACTAAAAAGAAATAACAGTGTAAAAAAATACCTTTTCCTAGGGTAATGTGTTAACTAAATTGTTACCATATTACCTAAAATTTTATGTTGTTTTTTTCTTTTTTAGAATAGATGACATACCTTGCTCACCTAGCACGTACTAACACACCTTGAAGCATTTCTAGAATTTTTAGAAGAGAAGAGAGGATTAGAAAGTGTACTTATACAAACAATTAATAAGGCAGCCCATACATTATAGTTAATAGAAAATGCCTGGATTCTCCCATCCACATAATAAATTCCCAGCCATCAGAATACAACGATCAGTGTTGACGGATATAGCCAGCGGCACTGATTGGTTGGGAAAAACTCAACAAGCTGATTGTATACAAGTCGATCAATAGAACGACTTATGTGCAACCAGCCTGCCCATATATGGTTCACAATTGATCCATTCCCTGCTGAATTGGCTGAATTTCAATCCATGTATGGCCAGCTTGCAAAGTGGTCTCCCTAAAGCTGAGTTACACACAAAAATGGAAGCTCCGCTTATCTGCCCCCCTCCCCCCTTCCGGTGCTACATTTGGCACCTTTCAAGTGTTTGGGGACATGGGTCCTGCCCCAGGGGACATGTATCAATGCAAAAAAAGGAACAGTGATTTTAATAATGCTTAAAGTGAAACAATAAAAGTGTAATATTCCTTTAAATTTCGTACCTGGGGGGTGTCTATAGTATGCCTGTAAAGTGGCACATGATTCCCGTGTTTAGAACAGTCTGAGAGCAAAATGACATTTCTAAAGGAAAAAAAGTAATTTGAAACTACTCGCGGCTATAATGAATTGTCGGTCCCGGCAATGCACATAAAAGTCATTGAAAAAAACGGCATGGGATTCCCCCACAGGGGAACACCGAACCAAAATAAAAAAAAATACATGGGGGTCCCCCTAAAAATCCATACCAGACCTTTATCCGAGCGCGCAACCTGGCAGGCCGCAGGAAAAGAGGGGGGACGAGAGAGTGGCCCTCTTCTGAGCCGTACCAGGCCACATGCCCTCAACATTGGAAGGGTGCTTTGGGGTAGCCCCCCAAAGCACCTTGTCCCCATGTTGATGGGGTGAAGGGCCTCATCCCCACAACCCTTGCTCGGTGGTTGTGGGGGTCTGCAGGTAGGGGGCTTATCGGAATCTGGAAGTCCCCTTTAACAAGGGGACCCCCAGATCCCGGCCCACCCTGTGTGAATTGGTAATGGGGTACAAATGTACCCCTACTATTTCACAAAAAAAGTGTCAAAAATGTTAAAAAAGACAATAGACGGTTTTTGACAATGCCTTTATTAATGTCTTCTTCTTTCCCCGCTTCTTCTTCCATCTTCTTCTGGTCTTCCTTCGAGGTTCTTCTTCTTCCTCCATCCTGTTCTTCCCCCACTTCTTCCTCTATCTTCCTCTATCTTCCTCTGCTTCTTCCTCTGGTTTTCTCATCTGGCATCTTCCTCCGGCTTCTTCTTCCCTGCTTCGTCCTCTGGACGATTCACCTCAATAGGAGTCTCCCGCTGTGTGACGCTTCTGTTCTTGTGACAGCTCTTATATAACGAAGGGCGGGGCCACCCGATAACCCCACCCCCCTCTGATGCACGGGGACTTCCCCATGGCTTTCCCCATGGTGTCAGAGGGGGGCGGGGTCATCACATTTTGTAAATATTTTATTGTATCTTTTCATGTGACAACACTGAATAAATGACACTTTGCTACAATGTAAAGTAGTGAGTGTATAGCTTGTATAACAGTGTAAATTATCTGTCCCCTCAAAATAACTCAACACACAGCCATTAATATCTAAACCATTGGCAACAAAAGTGAGTACACCCCTAAGTAAAAATGTCCGAATTGGGCCCAATTAGCCATTTTCCCTCCCCTGTGTCATGTGACTCATTAGTGTCACAAGGTCTCAGGTATGAATGGGGAGCAGGTGTGTTAAGTTTGATGTTATCGCTCTCACTCATACTGGTCACTGGAAGTTCAACATGGCACCTCATGGCAAAGAACTCTCTGAGGATCTGAAAAAAAGAATTGTTGCTCTACATAAAGATGGCCTGGGCTATAATAAGATTGACAAGACCTTGAAACTGAGCTGCAGCACAGTGGCCAAGAGCATACAGCGGTTTAACAGGACGGGTTACACTCAGAACAGGCCTCGCCATGGTCGACCAAAGATGTTGAGCGCAAGTGCTCAGCGTCATATCCAGAGGTTGTTTTTGGGAAATAGATGTATGAGTTCTGCCAGCATTGCTGCAGAGGTTGAAGGGTGGGGGGTCAGCCTGTTAGTGCTCAGACCATACGCCACACACTGCATCAAATTGGTCTGCATGGTTGTCGTCCCTCTTCTAAAGATGATGCACAAGAAAGCCCGCAAACAGTTTGCTGAAGACAAGCAGACTAAGGACGTGGATTACTGAAACCATGTCCTGTGGTCTGATGAGACCAAGATAAGCTTAGTTGGTTCAAATGGTGTCACGCGTGTGTGGCAGCAACCAGGTGAAGAGTACAAAGACAAGTGTGTTTTGTCTACAGTCAAGCATTATGGTGGGAGTGTCATGGTCTGGGGCTGCATGATTGCTACCGTCACTGAGGAGCTACAGTTCATAGAGGGTACCATGAATGCCAACATGTACTGTGACATACTGAAGCTGAGCATGATCCCCTCCCTTCAGAGACTGGGCAGCAGGGCAGTATTCCAACATGATAACGACCCCAAACACACCTCCAAAATGACCACTGCCTTGTTAAAGAAGCTGAGGGTAAAGGTGATGGACTGGCCAAGCATGTCTCCAGAACTAAACCCTATTGAGCATCTGTGGGGCATCCTCAAATGGAAGGTGGAGGAGCGCAAGGTCTCAAACATCCACCAGCTCTGTGATGTCGTCATGGAGGAGTGGAAGAGCGGCAACCTGTGAAGCTCTGGTGAACTCCATGCCCAAGAGGGTTAAGGCAGTGCTGGAAAATAATGGTGGTCACACAAAATATTGATACTTTGGGTCCAATTTGAAAATTTTTACTTAGGGGTGTACTAATTTTTGTTGCCAGCGGTTTAGACATTATTTTGAGGGGACAGCAAATTTACACTGTTATACACTCACTACTTTACATTGCAGCAAAGTGCTAAAAATAGATTACAGCGAAAACATACAAAAATTACATTTAAATCCTGCAAGGATATTTAAAAACACCTGAACATATTCAAAAAATATGGGGATTTGGTTACACTATATGGTCATATAGTGCTATACCCACTTACTGTGTCAAAGTACCCAATTATCAGTGGGTACACTAGTAGTAGAATGAAAGTTCCTGCATCTCAACCATGGTAGACAAACTCCTCTTTATGGGAGAACTGAAAGGACTCCTCCTATGAATTGGTGGACATTAATAATTGGTAATGAAGGGGTGCTCCGGCCCAAGAAACCTGGTCAGAGTCCATACAATATACATACAAAATATACATACAAAATCATACTTGGGGGGCACACCCTTAAAATCCGTTTACATTCAAGATGGTGCTGCTAGAAGATCAACAAACAGTACAAAATAGATTACAGCACACACATACAAAAATGACATTTAAATCCTGCAAGGCTATTTAAAAACACCTGAACATTAAAAAATATGGGGATTTGGTCACACACATTTTTAGGGTGTGCCCCCCAAGTATCCCTTGGGTGCACAGTAGCCAGACCAGTGCTGCCAGTTAGTATCCCTAATCACCGCGGCACCATTCAGTGTCCCCAATCACCACCACACTACTAAGGCCTTGTTTATATTTATGCATTTTTTAGTGCGTTTTCAGTTTTGCAGAAACACACTACAGTCCATTTAACATGGTTTTCCTATGGGCCACGTTTAAAATGGGTGCATTTTATGGAAAGGGCCAAGGACCATCGGGTTGTGTTTTTGGCTCCATAGACTTCAATGGATCAAAAACATGTATTGAAAAACGCGAAATGCACCTGGAATATGCATCAACCTGCAAAGGTGTGAACCAGGCCTTACAGTGTACATAATCACCACCACACCATTCACAGTGTCCCTGATCACTGCCACACCAGTGATATTGTTCATAATCATCGCCACACTATTCATATTGTCCCTGATCACATAAGTCATATTGTGCCTGATCATCGCTGCAGCAGTTACAGTGTCCCTGATCACTGCCACATCAGTTGCAGTGTCCCTGATCACCACCACACCAGTCAATTTGTTCCTAATCACCACCACACTAGTTACAGTGTTCCTGCTCACTGCCACACCAGTTGCAGAATCCATGTTTACCGCCACACTGGTCATATTGTTGCTGATCACCACCACATTGGATACAGTGTCCCTGATCATCGCCACACCAGTTGCAGTGTCATCACATCAGTTTAAGCCAGCAATGGTGTCCCTGATTGTCTCCAAACCAGTCCCAGTGGCACCAGACCAGAGTAAGTCAGCAGTAATGTTTCTGATTGCTGCCACACTAGTCCCCAGTGTCACTAGATCAGTACTGCCCACAAAAATATTCCTGATCACCTCCACACCAGTGCAGTGTTGCCTCTGCCTGCTGCTTGTACTTCCCCTGGTCTGTTTATTGACCAGGTTTCTGCCTGTTGCCTAGACCAATTTTTTGCCTGTTTGCTGTATATGTCTCTGCCTGCACGCCAAACTGGTCCACCAGTTTTCATATGCGGGCGCTACTCATGTATGCGTTCGCTTCTATACGCGAGCTCGGCGGGGCGGGGTGCGTTTAAAATTTTTTTTATTATTATTTATTTTACCTTTTATTTTTTATTTTTATACTGTTCTTTAAAAAAAAACGTGTTACTTTTATTCCTATTACAAGGGATGTAAACATCCCTTGTAATAGAAGAAAAGCATGACAGGACCTCTTAAATATGAGATCTGGGGTCAAAAAGACCTCAGATCTCATATTTACACTAAAATGCAATACAAAAATAATAATGAAATGTCATTTGAAAACAAAAATAAAAAAATGTCCCTTTAAGAGCTATGGGGGGAAGTGACATTTTGACGTCGTTTCCGCCCTGCAATGATATGGAGACGGGTGGGGGCCATCTTCCCCTCACTCGTCTCCATGCCTAACAGGGAGAAGAACCCGATCGCCTCTGCCGCTACCGACGGCTCTGGTGAGCGGCGGAGGGTATCGGAGCATGGCGGGGGGGCCTCTCTCGCCGCAGATAAAAGTGATCTTGCGGTAAATCCACCACAGAGACCACTTTTATCTGAAAGTGGACTGCCCGCTGAAGAAGAGGATACTGGGGTTATGGTAGCTAGCTGCTGCCATAACAGTGATATGCCTCTTCAAAGTAGCAACGTAAAACAACGGCGGGCGGTCCGTAAGTGAAGTGGTTAAACTGACAACTGTGTAAAAAATTATTTTCATTTTCTTTCTGCATTTTCCAAAACTTATGGAAAAACAATGAAGTCTTCAAAAAATCCAAAAGGCTCCAAAAATGTGATAGATAATTAGGTAGTTAGATGCATAATATATGACCCTAGAATGCCTGAAGGTGCTCCTTGGATTTTGGTCCCCTCTATGTGTCTAGGCTGTAAAAAAGTCTCACACAAGTGGTATCACCATACTCGGGAGGATTAACAGAATCTGTTTTAAGGTGTAATTCTAAGTATGCCTATGCTATGTGTGAGAAATAATTGGTTCAAAATTCTTTAATTTCTTAATTTTCCAAAAAAAAAAATACAACTACAAAAACTCACCATGCCTCTTACTAAATATCTTGTACTTTCTACTTTCCAAAAATGAGTCATTTGTTGGTATTCATACTATCATGGCATTTTAGGGCCTCAAAAATTGATATAGGCAGTCAGTATATCAGGACTGATCAATTTATTATATATATATATATATATATATATATATATATATATATATATATATATACCATAGTTTGTAGACTCTATAACCTTGACACAGACTAAATAATATACAGTACATAGATTTGGCTTATTTTTACCAAAGCAATGTAGCAGAATACCTTTTGGCCCAAATTTCTTTCCAAACATTTTTTATTGAAGGGTTTTACATGAACAAAGAGCAATGCAGAAACCAGTTTTCATACAAAAGCTCTAACAATGAGCATATTTTTTGTAAGAGTACATAAAACATATCGGGTGTAGACAGATATGAACAAAGCAAATATAAAGTCGTACTGGTAATCATGAAGAAGGTAAGGGGTGCAGTCCTTTACCCTCTAAATACCCCCATCGGGTTAAAACTGTGTTGAGGATATAGACTATCCCCCACCCTCCTCTTCTTTTTCAAAAGTGTAGTTTCTGGTTGCAAACTGTAAGAGCTTGTAGAATCAATATTATCCAAAAGCAAAAGTGAATCTGCACATCCTGTAGAAGAGCTAAAGAGATGAAATGAGAAGGGGATTAGGGACTCCATTCTCTTCTGCTAGGGAGTTTTGGGGTTTGGGGGCTAGATTCCCGTATTTAGGATTTTGGCCCAAATTTATGAAGAAAGATTATTTATTTGCAAAATTTTATAATAGAAACGAAGAAACATTTGGGTTTTTATTCAAGCCTTTTGGTATTTTTTTGCCTGTTAAGCAAAAAAAAAAAGAAAAAAAAGAAAAAAAGTTGTGATTAACCACTTCCAGCCCACGTCCTTGACTTTCAGTGGGAATACCTGAATGATGCCTGCAGCTACAGGCATCATTCAGATATCCTCTTTTTCATCCGGCAATTTCAGCCGCTAGATCATTCTGTCAGGCGACGGGAGGGGACAGCCCCTCCTCCCGCCGCCCTCCAGTGATTCTCCGGGCTCTCCCGTGCCATCGGGAACCCGGAGAAAGAATTGGCAGTCGCCGGATGTCGATCATAGAGATTTCTGGTAATACCACCAAAGAAAAGCTCTATCTGCCGCAAAAAAAAATATTTAAATTTCATTTGGGTACAGTGTTGCATGGCTGAGTAACTGTCAATGAAAGTGTGAAAGCACTTTCATTATAATAATATTTGGTGTCCTACCATGAAGGCATTTGTAAAGGCACTTCCTGTTATGAGGTGACAATGCTCTGTTTCTGATTTCTCTCCTGCGTTGTCACCTTGTCAAAAGCAAGACTAGAACTTCCATCAGTAGGGCCAGCCTAAGCAATGCCATGTAACCATTGCTAGAGTGCAGGTAGACAATAGGTGACTGCAAAGAGGTTGCTGAGAAAGGAATGAAATGTAACAATTGATCAAAAAAAGGTGAAAATTTTATTTTTGAAAAAGATGCCCTGAAAGTGACATATTAACATCATAGAACCACAAGAATTGCTTAGGCATTTTCCATCTCAGCCAAACAAGCTACTTAAACTGTTACACATTAGTATCAGAGTATTTTAGATTATTTGACAATTTGGGCCCTTTTAACATACATTTAAAGCATTTAAAGCATGTTCTCAATCAAGAGACCCAGAGAAAAAGAAATTATTAAAATATATATTTATACGTACAGTATATGTCTATATTTTAGTCTAGAATAGTATGAAGACAGCGGCTTTAGCTGTGAAGATGTTTTGAAATATGGCTGTAAGGATTGTCCAACATAGAAAAGAAACGGCACTGAAACATGTTCTTCTGTTGATCAATCACAAAGCAACTTGATCATAATCTAATGTCATTACTTCCCCATTCAATAATAAGTGAAGGGATTTCCTCGCTGAAAAGTGATAAGAAAGTGGGCTGTTACCACGGTGACACCCCACCAGGGAGAAGGCTCCAGAAAACTGGGGGAGGACAGGTGAAGCAGAATTGGAAAAGCCAATTTTTACTCGATGCCAATAGCACCTGATCCCTTAGCAAAACCTGCAGACAATGTGTCATGGAGTAATGAAGTTATATTCAGAGAGCAGAGGGGGAGGGACGGATACACATTCCAAGTTAGCATAATAATAATGCCTTTTTCATTATCTATTCCCACTTGAAGCCCTGTCACTAGCTAGGTAATCACACTATGGAGGAAGGGTTAAGTGATTCAGAATTTCTGAATACCGCTGGAATTCCTAATACCCCACAAGACACGTTTTAAAGGAGACTTCCAGTATGTACAAATCCCACATATAAATGTGAATATTTCCAACAAATATATGTCTACCTGCTGTTTCTGTGTGGTTAAGTTAAGTGGGGGTACACTCAAAATTCAGGTTTCCTTTGAATCATTAGGAAAGTATTTTTGATGGTGGACAGGATTATTAGGTCAATGACAAGCAATTTGAGGCTGGTACAATATCACCAGCAGTAGAATCCCTGAGGGATGGCTTACTGCTTACTCTAACAAAATTACCCCCTCCCTGTCCCAGAATGCTATCAAATCTCACTTGCTAGCAGGGAGTGACATCTCACGGGTATGGTTAGTAAAGAAGTAAATCCATGGCAAAAGTTAAGTGGTCTATTAGTGATTAGTGAAGGGTGAATCTGCCCATGTTCAAATTGCCAAGAGTTTGGCAAATCTTGTATAAAACTCTGGGAACCTGAATTTAGAGACAAATCCTATTAAAGTATATGAAAGGGGAGTAAATCCTCGTGTTGAATGCTGGATATTTGCAGCTAGGCCGGGGGGGGGGGGGGGGGCAGAAAAGACATGTGCCCTGGGTGCTCGTCCTGCTCCTCACTGGCAGGAGAGACTGCAGCATCACTCCTTACAAGGAGCAGCAGCCAGCTTCTGCTGTAGAGAGGATTTGTATTTCTCCTCCCTACAGCCTGAAGGTGGTGGAAGAGAGTCGGCACTAAGACTGAGAACTCACCTCATTCTCAGTACATTGGTGTTGAGGAATAATGGCAGTCTGCCCTTGTTACTCTCTCCCCTTGTCATGTGACATGTCAAATGACTGGAGAGGGGAAGGAGAAGCTGCCTGCACTGCAGGTGGGAACAGAATAGTATTTGTGATCTGTAAATAAAAGGGGAAAGGGTGGGACAACTCAGCCTCAGACCATTTCTCTCCTCCTTTGACCCTCCTCTCTCTTACCCAAAGTTGGCATTTGTGCATTGCAGGAATGTGTGTAAAATTGCATGCGTTCCTACAACACACAAAAACTCACAGTTCTTTTGCAGTTGTGCGGTGGTGACATTAATTCCTTATAGGACGCTTCAAAAAATACAGGGCTGAGGGATTATCATCAGCATTCCAGCTTTACAAAGAATGCAACAAGAAATGTAAGGGTGCAATCAGGGCCCCATAAAGAATGATGAAGGGAATCTGGTTATTAAGGATGAAGAGATTGCGAGGGTATTGAATGTATTCTTTTCCTCAGTCTTCGTGAGGGAATCGGGGGGCTTCAGTAACCAAAACTGCAATGTTTATCCTCATGACATTTCGCAGGAAGCACCCTCATAGCTAATAGA
The DNA here is from genome assembly GCA_037952925.1 of Lithobates clamitans. Taxonomy (NCBI): domain Eukaryota; kingdom Metazoa; phylum Chordata; class Amphibia; order Anura; family Ranidae; genus Lithobates; species Lithobates clamitans. Next base: position 15,741,581 of record JBBGZY010000573.1, read on the forward strand.
GGACAGAATTAGAATTAAACTTGAAAAACGTAATATTAATAAGTCACCGGGACCAGATGGCTTGCACCTGAGGGTCCTTAATGAACTCAGTCAAGTAATTGCCAGACCAATGTTCCTAATTTTTACGAACTACTACTGACTGGAATGGTACCAGCTAATTGGAGAAAAGCCAATGTAGCACTAATATTTAAAAAAAGGGCCAAGTTACATCCCTGGAAATTACAGACCAGTTAGCCTAACATCAATTGTATGCATGATCTTGGAGGGGATGATAAGGGACTATATACCGAATTTTAGTAATGAAAACAGTATTAGCAGTAATCAGCATGAATTCATGAAGAATCGTTCTTGCCAAACCAATCTATTAACCTTCTATGAAGCGGTGAGCTGCCTACTTGATAAAGGAAGGCCCGTAGACGTGGTTATCTGGATTTTGCAAAAGCATTTGATACAGTTCCCCATAAACGTTTACTGTACAAAGTAAGGTCTGTTGGCATGGACCATAGGGTGAGTACATGGATTGAAAACTGGCTACAGGGGCGAGTTCAGAGAGTAGTGATAAATGGGGGGTAACCAGTGCAAAGTGGGGTCCCCCCAGGGTTCTGTCCTGGGATCAATCCTATTTAATTTATTCATGAACGACCTGGAGGATGGGGTAAACAGCGCAATCTCTGTATTTGCGGACGATACTAAGCAATAACTTCACCGCAGGATGTGGAAACCTTGCAAGAGGATCTGAACAAATTAATGGGGTGGGCAACTACATGGCAAATGAGGTTTAATGCAGAAAAATGTAAAATAATGCATTTGGGTGGCAAAAATATGAATGCAATCTACTTACTAAGGTGAGAACCTCTGGGGAAATCTAAGGTGGAAAAGGACCTGGGGGTCCTAGTAGATAACAGGCAATGCCAAGCTGCTGCAAGCAAAGCAAACAGAATATTAGCATGCATTAAAAAAGGGATTAACTCCAGAGATAAAACAATAATTCTCCCACTCTACAAGACTCTGGTCCGGCCGCACCTGGAGTATGCTGTCCAGTTCTGGGCACCAGTCCTCAGAAAGGATGTGCTGGAACTGGAGGGAGTCCAGAAAAGGGCAACAAAACTAATAAAGGGACTGGAGGACCTTAGTTATGAGGAACTGAACTTATTCTCTCTGGAGAAGAGACGCTTGAGAGGGGATATGATTACAATGTACAAATACCGTACTGGTGACCCCACAATAGGGATAAAACTTTTCCACAAATGGGAAATTTATAAGACACGCAGGTCATTCACTAAAACTAGAAGAAAAGCGGTTTAACCTTAAACTGCGTAAAGGGTTCTTTACAGTAAGAGCGGTTAGAATGTGGTATTCTCTTCCACAGGCAGTGGTTTCAGCGGGGAGCATTGATAATTTCAAAAAACTATTAAATAAGCACCTGAACAACCACAACATACAGAGATATACAAGGTAATACTGACATATAATCAAAATTTTACATTTTCAACTTTGCCTACTATGTAACTATGACCCCATGCACTGTGCAAGTTTGCATTTTGGTGCGGTATAATTGTTAAAAGTTTTTTTGTGTGTATTTTGCGTGTAGGGCAGCCCATTGAAATGAATAGGCTGCCCTTTACATGCTGCTCAAAAACGCACATGCTCCGACACATCTGCAAAAGTGGAAATGGTGACTAAAGCTAGATACACACTATCCAGTTTTCTGTAGAGTTTTTTCCTTCAGATTTACCAAAATCATATAATATGAGATCAAACCTTAGGAGTTTCAATTTGTATGCAATCAGGCAAGCCCTTGCACTACATCAGTGATGGCGAACCTTGGCACCCCAGATGTTTTGGAACTACATTCCCCATGATGCTCAACTAAACTACAGAGTGTATGAGCATCATGGGAAATGTAGTTGCAAAACATCTGGGGTGCCAAGGTTCACCATTACTGCACTACATGGTTTTGGTAAATCTGAAGGAAATCTGACAAAAAAAAGTTGTATAGTGTGTATGGGGGGTTTAGTGCTAGCTTACATTTTCATTAGCCCTCTTAAAAGCAATGTGCATTGGAGGACATAGAGAGCATTTGACAGACAGTGAAGACACATTATATCGCCTCCTCACCACCACAGAGCTATAAGAAAAATTGCTACAATCAGGACAGCAAAAAATGACTGCTGACCTCAAATCAACCACAAAATGAAAGGAAAGGCAAAAAATGCCCAATAAAATAAAAATAAAGGCAGCAAACGGGTTGATTTCCCAAAGAGCTAGCAATAAGAATTAAAGTACTGATATGGTGGCTGCTCCGTGCCCCTACTTTTTTAGTGAGGGGGATGGATGGCTTATCCAAAAGCCCAATTGTTGGCCCTTCTAAGCCTCATGGCCATAACTTAAAGGCTATGCAGTTCATTATGGTCTACAAAAAATTCTCCTGCGTGAATTTGCAAAAAAAATAAGCCTGGGCCGCGAATCTTGAACCTGAAGGATTCCCCCCAAAACCATGGTAAAGGCAAACCCATGATCCTGTTACCATACCTCCCAGCATTTTGAGATGAGAATGAGGGACACCTACTAGCAAATAAATGTAGGAATAGGACACGCCCCCCACCACACCCCCTTAAGGAGAATTAATAAAAAAAAAGGTTAATTAACCCCTTTAGATCTGCGTTATAGCCAAATGACGGGTACAGCGTAGATCTACTTTGCCGGGAGGTCGGAGTAAGGGGTCGATCCCGGCCCCTTACCACGTGATCAGCTGTCAGCCAATGACAGCTGATCATATGATATAAACAGAAGATCGTTTTTATTTTTTTTCTGACAGCGTGAGTAGAAAAAAAAGCCGATCACCGGCTTCTAATGAAGGGACATTGGCCTGAAGAGGAAGAGGCGAAACCGTCTCATCTGTGCCCACCACTACCGCCTGTCAGTGCCACCTGCCAGTGACCTCAGTGCCACGATTCAGTGCCCACAGTGCCACAAATCATTGCCCACCAGTACATAAGTGCCAGCAATCAGTGCCACCTATCAATGTCCACGAGTGCCACCTATCAATGCCCACCAGTGGTGCCAATCAGTGCCTCATCAGTGCCACCTAGCAGTGCTGCCTATCAGTGTCACCTACCAGTGCTGATCAGTGCCCATCACTGCCACTCATCAGTGCCCATCACTGCCACCCATCAGTGCCCATCACTGCCAGCTATCAGTGCCACCTATCAATGCCCTTCAGTGCTGCCCATCAGTGCCACCCATCAGTGCCACCTCTCAGTGCCCACCAATGCCACCTATCAGTGCCCACCAGTGCCACCTCATCAGTGCCCTCCAGTGCTGCCTATTAGTGCCCATCAGTGCCGCCTTATCAGTCTGCATCAGTGCCGCCTTATCAGTGCCCATCAATGCAGCTTATCGGTGCCCATCAGTGCAGCTTATCAGTGCCCATCAGTGCAGCCTCATCACCGTACATCAATGAAGGAAAAAAATTACCTGTTTGCAAAATTTATTAACAAAATATAAAACGGTTTTGCATTGTTTTAAAAAGAAACAAATTTAACAAAAGATAAAAAACACAGAGGTGATCAAATACCACAAAAAGAAAGCTCTATTTGTGGGAAAAAAAATGATAAAAATGTCATTTGAGTACAGTGTTGTATGACCACGCAATTGTCATTCAAAGAGTGAGCTAAAAGCTGAAAATTGGTCTGGGTAGGAGGAGGGTTTAGGTGCCCATTAAGCAAGTGGTTAAATCCACAAGTGCTTTTTTAGCACTTCTATTCCTTTATTTTGGCTTTTAAAATTTACAAATGCAGCAATTTAGAAATTGGATGAAAGGTTCTAGGAAACAATTTTTGAAAGATAAAAAGTGCATTTTATTTACAACTCTATAGATCAGACCAAAATGAGGGACAAATGAGGAAGAAAGAGGGACATTGATCCAAATCAGGGACAGTCCCTCGAAATCAGGGACAGTTGGGAGCTATGCTGTTACTGTCAGGTTGTTGCCAGCCATAGAATCACTCATGTGACATTGACGCTGGTGCGATGTGGAAACCCTGGAAATCCAGTGCGGGTTCCCGTATCGCACCTGAATCGACGGGGGTTCACTTTGCCCTATACGAACTGCTGGGAGTGTTAACACAAAGATAATAACACCCCCAGATCAGTTCGCAGATCACAGTGCGAACTGTGAATTTGGACAGGATTCGGATCGCATGTGAACACCCATGCAATCCGATTCTGGTGCGGACAAAAAAAAGGGTCCTGCACGAGTTTGGTTTGAATGCGATGCATATTCAGCCATACAGTTTGTATGGCTGAATTCGCATCACACAGACATTGCATGTGATCTGCACAGCAATGCGGTGCAAATCACATGCAATGTCTGGCATCGCGGTAGTGTGAACCAGCCCTAAGCCTCGTACACACTACTAGTTTTTTTCAGTTAAGCCAGCGGGTTGAATGAAAAATAAAACTGACAGCTCAAGTCGAAGCCGCTGTACTAACAATCCAATGTTAGCACAGTGATTTCCCCTGCTAAGCTTTTGTGTTTTGGATGGCCCCCCTGCCAGAACACTCCAGTCAGTGCTCTCAGGCATTAGCTGGGAGTGCTGATCGGGAGTCGTTCGGCAGACCTTTTTCGGTCATGACCCTTCAACAGAAGCCGGCCAAACCAGCTGCTGTACACACGGGCCGAATTTTATACAGGTTCTATTGAACCGGCCGATGCTGCCCAATATTTGGCCCGTGTGTTTTAGGCTTTAGACCCAGCATAAAGCTTACCTGGTCACAGTAGCAAGAAGGTCTTTTAGCATTCCAGCGTTGAGTCACATGATTAAATTCCGTAGCAGTTGTGCACTAGAGTGCTGACATCAGCCAACTTAAGTTGAAGTCAGTCAAGTGTTTAACCACTTAAGCCCCGGACCATTTGGCTGCCCAAAGACCAGAGCACTTTTTGCGATTCGGCACTGCGTCGCTTTAACTGACAATTGCGCGGTCGTGCGAAGTGGCTCCCAAACTAAATTGACCCAAACAGAGCTTTCTTTTGGTGGTATTTGATCACCTCTGTGGTTTTTATTTCTTGCGCTGTAAACAAAAAAATAGTGACAATTTTGAAAAAAAGCATTATTTTTTACTTTTTGCTATAATAAATATCCCCAAAAAATATATAAAAAAACATTTTTTTTCCTCAGTTTAGGCCGATACATATTCTTCTACATATTTTTGGTAAAAATAAATCGCAATAAGCCTTTATTGATTGGTTTGAGCAAAAATTATAGCGTCTACAAAATAGGGGATAGTTTTATGGCATTTTTATTAATCTTTTTTTTTTTTTACTAGTAATCGTGGCGATCAGCAATTTTTATCATGACTGTGACATTATGGCGGACAGATTGGACACTTTTGGCGCGATTCTGGGACCATTCACATTTATACAGCGATCTGTGCAATTAAAATGCATTGATTACTGTGTAAATGTGATTGGCAGGGAAGGGGTTAACCACTAGGGGGCAGTGAAGAGGATAAGTGTGTCCTAGGGAGTGATTCTAACTGTGGGGGGGGGGGTGGGCTATGTGTGACATGACACTGATCACCGCTCCCGATTACCAGGAGCGGTGATCAGTGTCCTGTCACTAGGCAGAACGGGGAAATGCAGGGACCCGCGATCACACTCACGGAGGTCGTGGCCGGCGCCCGCAAACCGCTTTTTAAAGAGCAACGTTCAGGTAAGTTAATCTGCCTGTATGTGCCCTTCTGCTGACGTATATCGCGTGAGCCGGTCGGCAAGCGATTAGTAACCTTGATGTAGCACTTCTGCAGATCATGTAAACTAATGCCAAATTTGTATTATGTGATTCTGAACTGAAGTACCACGTGGCAAACAATTAAGTTTAGGTTCACTCTAAACCTGACTTAGATCTTTTGGTTTTCTACTCAAACTTGCACATTCTCAAAAACCCAGCCTGATGTTGATGGGCTTTGGACTCTTCCAAGCCACAATTGTGCCCAAAACAGTTGTTTGAAAAATTTAAAAAAGCTGATGTACAACTTACCTATTCCCACCCCTTATCTTTTTATTCTAATATGAGCAGATATTAAAAAGACACAATAATAATTTTTAAATAGACTTCAATAGATTGAACAATTACATCTACCTGATCATGAGTATATTGTCAGAGGAGCTAAAGCGCAAAGCTTTGGCTAAAGCCAAAATATATTTCGTTTTGGATAGAGTGGGAAAGGGTTAGAGAATCTGTTTGATTTTTATTGCCATCTTTTGTGAGGACAAGGTAACAAGAAAAAATAATTTTACAGTCAGATGTTTGACAATGCTTTTATTGCTGCCCGTGTCTTCCTGCATTTCCTGCATGAGTGTCACATGTACAGGAAGTGATGGAAAATCTTCTTAATGGGGTTACATTAAAATGCTCTCCCCAACCTGTGCTCTAGTTAAACACCTTCAACACCAGCTTAAAGTGTATTAAACATGCTAGGATTGCAATAATGTGCAATGTAGTAATGCCTGATTGGCTAAAAGGAAATCACTATTATTCTGATGTTTAATATGCAGAAGCTAATGTAAATGCAGATTTCAAATTACTATACTAACGATGATTAAAATGCATTTTCAATATGTGTGAATGATTACTTAACAGATGATATAACCTCATTAGTCTCCACTATGGACCACAGTATATCTAAAGGGTTCTGTATAACAGTCTAAGTACCAAATCTTATACAGTAATCAAAAACTTCCTTCACCCTCTCTGAGTCAGCCAAATCAACCTTCAATAGTGTGGGCGGGACTTAAGCGCCCTAGTGGGGAACACTAAAACTACACTCGCTAATTACCTAAGTGCTAGGCAAGAGTTTGCTTTCGTATGAAAATCAGCATTAAGGCATACTTCCAGACTTGAGACACAATGAACACAGTTAACCCTCTGTTAACCCATATCTAACTGACTGTACTGTTAACACTAAGCACTACAAACACTACCACTAGAACTCCCAGGTGTGCAGCATTTAGAAACTGGTGGTGCAGAGCCTCCACCAACCCAGTAATAACTGTCATTTCACTCCCCGTGACATGTCCACAGTTACCAATGGATACAGGAAACCTCACTCTGTAACTAGGTGCGCGCTCTCTCTCTGTCCCCCTCAGGGACCCCTCTACATCTCTCCCGTGACTCCCAGGCTAGGTCCTTAGGTACTCTGTGCCACAGGTCCAGTCCCAAAATGTGGGGAACCAACTGCTAGTAAAGGAGACAAGCACAACACCCCTTTACTACCAGAGTAACTGGCACCTTATGCCAATCACCCATTCCCTGGCTGGTTGGTTGCCTTAAAGTGGTTGTAAACCCCGTTACACCTCTTGAACCTACAGGTAAGCCTATAATAAGGTTTACCTGTAGGTACTGTAAATATCTCCTAAACCTGCACGGTTTAGAAGATATTTGCCATATACACTTGTGCCGACGTCATTGGCGCATGCGCAGTGAAGAAACAGCTAGATCGTGCCGTTTCTAAAGGGCCTGTGCCGTGACCAGTGAGTGACGTCATCCGTCACCGAACCCGGAAAAAACTCCAGGAGACATGTCGTCGATCACAGCGGTGTATGAGAACTGCTACAACAGCATCAATCTAAGGTAGGTATTTCATAATGAGCATACTAGCTCATTATGCCTTTGTTTTGCAGGGGGGGGGGTTTGTTTTTTATATGGGTTTACAACCACTTTAAGAAAGAATACATGTATGGTTGTCCCCAGCAACGGCTTTATGGCCTACACTAGACAGCAAAATACATGCTGGATTAAAGTGCACTATATTTTCTCTAACCTACATGTTACAAGCCCTGTTCTTTGGATATGCCATGCAATACACAACTTAAAGTGGTGTTCCCATTATAAAAAAAAAATTAAAAGTCACCAGCTACAAATACTGCAGCTGCTGACTTTTAATAATCAGACACTTACCTGTCCCAGGATCCAGCTATGCAGACGAGTGAAGCCCCGCTCGTCTCCCCCTCCATTCCGCGGCGCCAACATTGTAACTGTGGGCGCCCTGGCTGTGATGCCACGCAATTATCTGGGACCTGTCACATGTCCCAGATGATTGACAAGAGGGAGGGAGCAGAGCTGAGCCCTTCCTGCGCTGAGGGGAAGTGATGTCAAGAGCTCTGGCACTGAAGGAGGCAGACTACGGGGGACCCCCTAGCAACAGCCATTTAGAGGTGAGTAAAAAAAAAAATTCCAAATTATTATTTTTTTTTTTAGGCACATTCATTAATTTTTTTTTACGATAACTTTACTGTAGAAAGGCAACACACAGGAACAGTTGTTAGCAGGCAGATTCTCACACTAATTCCTGTATGAGGTGCTTTAGTGCCCATTGGGGATCATACCTGAATAACAGTAGAGTCCTTAGTGTCCATTGGAGGTAGAGTCCATGATTTGTAAATAATCGACCTGAGGTAGCACAGAGTCCATATAGTCCATTTTGGCGAAGATCCATCAAGGAAGTAAGTCCAATATTGGTAGTTAAGAGTCCTCAGGCTCCCAGTTCCTTTAGGGACCCCCAAGTGCCCCCCCCCCCCCAGCCAAGGGCACCATCCAGCAGCATAACGACCTATTTCTTTTAGTATTTCCACAAGATTTCTCCTGGGGCACTGAAGGGCCCCTTTTTATGTGGATCTGTGGAAAAACTAGTCAATCGATTCCAGAGATCCACTGCACACTAGTGTAGCACCCTCTAGTTAGTGAGGTGCTAGAGTGAGATTTTTCTCTGGCAGTGTAGGTAAATTTAAGCAGGCCTAGCTGGTTGCTAGGCTTGTTTGTTTTCATCGGGGCTGGGAGTGGCTCAGGGCAGCAGCTGATGATTCACAGGCAGTGTCACTTCTTGGTTACCTCCCTCTTCCTTCTGGCATTTTCTAGAAGGAGAGGAGGGGAAGAGAGGTGGAGCTGCCTCTGGTATCTTAAGGAGCCCTGACCAATCCCCAACTTGGATTGGCAGGGGGCAGGCCTCCTTAAATACCAGGGGTCAGCCCAGCTGGGGAGGAGTTGTTGGGTGGAAGAGGTGGAGTGAGAGAGTGTGGAGGCTGTCAGGCCCACAGGGAGCTCCCGAGTCTGGGGGTGTGACCCTGGACTGGGGCTTGGGTGCATCCGGGAGGAGTGAAGAGATCCTGGAAACAGAGGCATATGAGAGAGCAGGAAAGAGGACAGCAGGAGAGAACAAGTTAGGAGTCTCCTATCCATAGCCCCTGCCAATAAATTAGAAAAGACCTTTGACAAGTAGAGAGTGGACATACCTGGTTTGACCGAGGAGGAATGGGAGGGTTGTTTGTTTCTAATATGGTCTCAGCCAGAGACTGTTTTCTACAAGTTAAATTCTTACACAGAGCCTACTTCACCCCAAAACGATTAACGATTATGAACCCTGAGGCCCTGGTGTCCTGTCCCAGATGTGGTACGCAGGCTGCTTCTTTTCTCCGTATAGTCTGGTCCTGCCCATGCCTTGATTCCTATTGGTCAGAGATTCTTACTGAATTCAATTGGATTACCTCTCTAAGCAACCCTCGAGTCGGATCCCAGGTTTATGTAGCTCAATGTTTTTGGCGCTAACGTTAGGAGCCAATATACCAAGCTGTTCTTAAGTTATGCCACTTTTTATGCACGTAGGGAGATATTTCTTCATTGGAAAGGAGCTACAGTACACCACCCATGGTATCCACTTGGCGCTCTGTTTTGAACTCTGTTCTGCTACTGTAAAGAATCACTTATCTGAACCGGAATTGTCCTAACAAATTTGATAAGATCTGGTCAGGATAGATAGACCCTTGGGGCTCTGAGATTGCAGATGTTGCTCCGGGGCACAACGCTGTGCCTTTATCACTGTCTACTCATATGTTTCCATGCTTCTTAATGCCTTTTATAAAGGTTGTATTTAATTTTACCCCTTGGGGTCCCCCTCCTTCCCCTTTCCCTCGCACTCCTCTTCGTCTTCTCTTTTCCCCCTTTTTTTCTTAACATTCTGCCATGATTCCCTTTTTCTCCTCCCCCCCCCCCCCTCCCAGCAGTAGGATGAGGTGTGACCAGCTATTGAATGACACGCTTGTGAACCAGCTGTGACAATGCCGATTGCCACTCACCCTACAACATTTATTTCATCTTACTGTAGTACAAGCAGACCTCCATGAGGGTGGCAACTCTGCTCTGAATCCAGGAGCAATGCTCCATTGTTGTCAAACCATCATAGGAAGCTGCAATAGGTGGAATGCACTGGGAAGGTCATGGAAGTCATCATTCTACTTTAACCTCTTAAAGACCAGAAGGATTTGCCCCCTTAATGACCATGCCATTTTTTGTGATACGGCACTGCGTTGCTTTAACGTGCAACCTTGTACCCAAACAAAATTTATGTCCTTTTTTTTCCCCAAAAAATAGACCTTTCTTTTGGTGGTATTTGATCACCTCTGCAGTTTTTATTTTATTGCACTATAAACAAAAAAAAGACAGACAATTTTGAAAAATAAACTATATTTTTTACTTTTTGCTATAATAAATATCCCCAAAAAAATTAAAAATATATTCCTCAGTTTAGGCTGATATGTATTCTTCTACATATTTTGGTTAAAAAATCGCAATAAGCGTATATTAATTGGTTTGCGCAAAAGTTATAGCATCTACAAAATAGGGGATAGATTTACGCATTTTTATTATTATTATTTTTTTTTTAACTAGTAATGGCGGTGATTAGGGATGAGCCGAACACCCCCCGGTTCGGTTCGCACCAGAACCCGCGAACGGACCGCAAGTTCGCACGAACGTTAGAACCCCATTGACGTCTATGGGACTCGAACGTTCGAAATCAAAAGTGCTCATTTTAAAGGCTAATTTGCATGGTATTGTCCTAAAAAGGGTGTGGGGACCCGGGTCCTACCCCAGGGGACATGTATCAATGCAAAAAAAACTTTTAAAAACGGCCGTTTTTTCGGGAGCAGTGATTTTAATGATGCTTAAAGTAAAAAAAAAAAAGTGAAATATTCCTTTAAATATCGTACCTGGGGGGTGTCTATAGTATGCCTGTAAAGTGACGCGTTTCCCATGTTTAGAACAGTCCCTGCACCAAATGTCATTTTTAAAGGAAAAAATCTCATTTAAAACTGCTTGCGGGTTTAATGTCATTTCGGGTCATGGCAATATGGATGAAAATCAGTGAGACAAACGGCATGGGTACCCCCCAGTCCATTACCAGGCCCTTTGGGTCTTGTATGGATATTAAGGGGAACCCCGCACCCAAATTAAAATAAGGAAAGGTCCCTATATACTCTGAACAGCAGTATACAGGCGGTGCAAACAAGACAGGGACTGTAGGTTTGTTGTTAAGTAGAATCTGTTTGTAATTTTGAACATTTTTAACGTGTTTAGCTCCAGCCAAAAAATCTTTTCTAAGCTTTTTGGAAAACATAGGGAAGGGTTATCACCCCTGTGACATTTGTTTTGCGTCTTTCCTCCTCTTCAGAAGATTTCACCTCACTTTTTTGTCCCAATGAAAAATGTTTTTTGAAAATTTGGGTTTTTTTGTGGAACAAGGATTGGAAAGCATCAGTGGAAAGGAGAAATTGTTTTCCCATATTAACTCTTACATGAGAGAATTTCCCTTCTTAGGGGTAGATTTCATCTCACTTCCTGTTGTCTCCTTCCGTTTGCAAGTAGGAGTCGTTTGTAAGTTAGATGTTTGAAAGTAGGGTCCTGCCCTATATACTCAGCAGAAATTTGGGCCTTAGGTGTTGCTGTGGCCAAAACACTGTAAGCCCTCACAGGGCCCTGCTGTGAAATATTAGATCAAGAATTGTAATTACATGCCCCTGTTGAACAGGAGCTGAAAAATTAGGCCTTAGGCACTGGTGCTGGTGCCACAACACTGCAACCCCTCACAGACACTCTAGTTGGAACGCAGGAACGAGCCCTGCTGCAAAGTATTGCATCAAAAATTGTAATTACACGCCCCTGTTAGACAGGGGCAGAAAAATTGGGCCTTAGGCACTGGTGCTGGTGCCACAACACTGCAACCCCTCACAGACACTCTAGTTGGAACGCAGGAACGAGCCCTGCTGCAAAGTATTGCATCAAAAATTGTAATTACACGCCCCTGTTAGACAGGGGCAGAAAAATTGGGCCTTAGGCACTGGTGCTGGTGCCACAACACTGCAACCCCTCACAGACACTCTAGTTGGAACGCAGGAACGAGCCCTGCTGCAAAGTATTGCATCAAAAATTGTAATTACACGCCCCTGTTAGACAGGGGCAGAAAAATTGGGCCTTAGGCACTGGTGCTGGTGCCACAACACTGCAACCCCTCACAGACACTCTAGTTGGAATGCAGAAACGAGCCCTGCTGCAAAGTATTACATCAAAAATTGTAATTACACGCCCCTGTTAAACAGGGGCTGAAAAATTGTGCCTTAGGCACTGGTGGTGGCGCCCAGAACCAAAAATGTTCTTACAAGCTATCAGCGTGATGATTGAGGAGGAAGAGGATAATTACTCAGGGATAGTCACTCAGCATCAGCATAGGCAGTCTTTGAAGGGATCTGAAAAAAATTATTCAGTTACATCAGCATCAGGTGCTTGTTAGCTGGTGGTGATCCAAGACTGATTCATTTTTATGAAGGTCAGCCGATCGACCGAGTCAGTGGACAGACGCACTCTGTGATCGGTTACCACGCCTCCAGCAGCACTGAATGTGCGTTCCGAAAGAACGCTGGATGCAGGACAGGCCAGTAGCTCAATTGCATACTGTGCAAGCTCTGGCCAGTGATCCATCCTCAAGACCCAGTAACCCAGAGGATTTTCGGTGGGAAAGGTGTCCAAGTCTGATCTTGCCCCTAGGTATTCCTGCACCATGTAAAACAGACGCTGGCGATGGTTGCTGGAACCGATCATACCTTGGGGCTGCGGACCAAAAAATTGTCTGAACGCATCGGTCAGACGGCCACCTTCTCCACCGCTCCTTTTTTGACTGACCGAAGCCTCAGCAACACGTTGTCCAGAAACAGGAGTTTGTAACCTCCCAGTCTCTGGGAACGCGTTGCACAGACCTTTCTGCAAGGCCTCCCGAAGATGTTTCATCCTCTGCTCCCTCTGCGATGGCAAGATAAGGTCCGCAACCTTACCCTTGTAACGTGGATCAAGGAGGGTTGCCAGCCAGTATTGGTCCTTCTCCTTGATACCACGAATACGAGGATCCTTACGCAGGCTTTGCAGGATCAGGGAGGCCATGCAGCGTAGGTTTGCTGAGGCATTCGGTCCGGAGTCCTCTGGGTCACTAAGGACAACAACGTCCGCAGCCACCTCCTCCCAGCCACGTACAAGTCCATGTGTTCCTTGGGACTGATCCCTTAAAGACTGCTGATGCTGAGTGCCAGGCTCCACCTCCATACTGACACAATCTTCCTCCTCCTCCTCCTCGTCCTCTTCCTGTGTGATCGGCGGGCACGCAGGAACACTGTCTGGATAAAGGGGGCCTTGAGAGCTAAGGAAGTCCTCTTCTTCCTGCCTCTGTTCTGCCTCAAGTGCCCTGTCCATTATTCCACGCAGCGTGTGCTCCAACAGGTGGACAAGGGGGACAGTGTCACTGATGCATGCACTGTCAGTGCTCACCATCCTCGTGGCCTCCTCGAATGTTGACAGGACAGTGCATGCATCCCTGATCATGGCCCACTGGCGTGGGGAAAAAAAACCAAGGTCCCCTGACCCTGTCCTGGTGCCATAGTCGCACAGGTACTCATTGATGGCCCTCTGCTGCGTGTGCAGCCGCTGCAGCATGGCCAATGTCGAGTTCCACCTGGTGGGCATGTCACAGATTAGGCAGTTCTTGGGCAGGTTAAACTCCTTTTGGAGGTCCGTCAGCCGAGCACTGGCATTATATGACCGGCGGAAATGCACACAGACTTTCCTGGCCTGCCTCAGGACATCCTGTAAGCCCGGGTACCTGCCCAAGAACCGCTGCACCACCAAGTTAAGGACGTGAGCCAAACAGGGCACATGGGTCAGTTGTCCCTGTCAGAGGGCAGAGAGGAGGTTGGTGCCATTGTCGCAAACCACCATTCCTGCCTTAAGTTGGCGTGGCGTCAACCACCTCTGAACCTGCCCCTGCAGAGCTGACAGAACCTCTGCCCCAGTGTGGCTCCTGTCCCCCAAGCACACCAGCTCAAGCACCGCATGGCATCTTTTGGCCTGCGTACTTGCGTAGCCCCTTGAACGCCTACGGAGCACCGCTGGTTCCGAGGAAGAGGCCATGAAGGAAGAAGAAGAGGAGGGGGTGGAGGAGAGAGGTGTGTCACAATCAGCATTTTGGAGGTGTGGTGGCGGAACAACCTTCAACACTACTGCACCTTGTCCTGCATCCTTCCCAGCTGCCAGCAGAGTCACCCAATGCGCCGTGAAACTTAAGTAACGTCCCTGTCCATGCCTGCTGGACCATGAGTCAGCGGTAATATGCACCTTACCGCTGACCGCCCTGTCCAGCGAGGCATGGACATTGCCTTCCACATGCCGGTAGAGAGCCGGAATCGCCTTCCGTGAGAAAAAGTGGCGTTTGGGTACCTGCCACTGAGGAACCGCACATTCCACAAACTCACGGAAGGGGGCAGAGTCTACCAACTGAAAAGGCAGCAGTTGAAGTGCTAGCAATTTTGCCAAGCTAGCATTCAACCGCTGGGCATGTGGATGGCTGGGAGCAAACTTCTTTCGGCGGTGCAGCAGCTGGGGCAGGGAAATTTGCCTGGAACAATCTGATGTCGGTGTACCAAAAGCAGATTGCCCACAAGTACTTGGCTGTGACACACCTAATTCTACACCTTCATTCCTCTCACTGCAGGTCTCAGAGAGGACTGAAGGTCTAGTGGGGTTGGAAATCTCAGCTGATGAGGAGCAAGGAGAGATCCTCTTTGTTCTTTGGTGTGGGTCTTTTAGATATGCTTGCCAACGAACTGCATGGCAGGTCAACATATGTCTGGTCAAGCATGTGGTACCCAAGCGGGAGATGTTTTGGCCACGCGAGATACGCTTGAGACATATGTTGCAAATAGCAGCGGTGCGATCTGATGCACTCATCTCAAAAAAGGCCCACACCAAAGAACTTTTTGAATAACGCGCAGAGACTGCAGCGCCCTGCACATGTGGAGCTTTGGGGTGTGATGCAGTCAATGTGCTGCCCTTAGGCTGGCCCCTGGAGGGCATCCTGCCTCGTTGGTGATGTGCCGCCTCCTCCTCCTCCTCCTCCTCCTCTCTCCTATCAGGCACCCACGTTGAGTCAGTGACCTCATCATCCCCTCCCTCCTCATCACTGGAGCAAACCTGGCAGTATGCTGCAGCAGGGGGAGCATGACTGCCAGATTGCTGTCCTTCTTGGGCACCCCCTCTGTCCGTGCTCATGTTACTGCCTTCATCGAGCTCAGTATCATCATCAGAGCCTTCCAAACGCTGGGCATCCTCCTGGAGCATGTACCCAACACTGTGGTCAAACAGTTCGAGGGAATCCTCAGGAGGACATGGTGGAGCTAGGGAAGGAGTCACTGATGACATTGAGCTGAGGGAAGAGGCCGCTGCTTTGCCAGACAAAGCACCCTGGGCATGGGTGAGAGAGGATGAGGAGGATGAGGACGGCTTGGTCATCCACTCGACCAAGTTTTCTGCATGTTGCGGCTCAACACGGCCAGCTGCCGAAAAAAAGGCCAAGCGTGTCCCATGGCCACGGGCTGATGAGGATGCACCGTCTCCACGACCAGCACTAGACACAGAGCCTGCTTGCCCTCTCTTATTGGCTTGTGACTGTCTGCCTCTCCTTCTTGGCCTTCCAGACATACTAATGGCCTGTAGCTGCACTAAGCTGGGATAGAACACCTGTAATTTTCTTCAGGTAGCTTTATATACTGTAACCAGACAAGCCTGCCTGTCAGTAGGAAGATAACAGGAACGGATCTAGCTGAACACTGTGAGCAGGACGCAGTGACTGCACTAAATGTAAATAGCAGGAACGGATCTAGCTGAACACTGTGAGCAGGACGCACTGACTGCACTAAATGTAAATAGCAGGAACGGATCTAGCTGAACACTGTGAGCAGGACGCACTGACTGCACTAAATGTAAATAGCAGGAACGGATCTAGCTGAACACTGTGAGCAGGACGCACTGACTGCACTAAATGTAAATAGCAGGAACGGATCTAGCTGAACACTGTGAGCAGGACGCACTGCACTAAATGTAAGTAGCAGGAACAGATCTAGCTGAACACTGTGAGCAGGACGCACTGCACTAAATGTAAATAGCAGGAACAGATCTAGCTGAACACTGTGAGCAGGACGCACTGCACTAAATGTAAATAGCAGGAACAGATCTAGCTGAACACTGTGAGCAGGACGCACTGCACTAAATGTAAATAGCAGGAACAGATCTAGCTGAACACTGTGAGCAGGACGCACTGCACTAAATGTAAATAGCAGGAACAGATCTAGCTGAACACTGTGAGCAGGACGCACTGACTGCACTAAATGTAAATAGCAGGAACAGATCTAGCTGAACACTGTGAGCAGGACGCACTGCACTCAATGTAAATAGCAGGAACGGATCTAGCTGAACACTGTGAGCAGGACGAACTGCACTAAATGTAAATAGCAGGAACAGATCTAGCTGAACACTGTGAGCAGGACGCACTGCACTAAATGTAAATAGCAGGAACGGATCTAGCTGAACACTGTGAGCAGGACGCACTGCACTAAATGTAAATAGCAGGAACAGATCTAGCTGAACACTGTGAGCAATACGCACTGCACTAAATGTAAATAGCAGGAACAGATCTAGCTGAACACTGTGAGCAGGACGCACTGACTGCACTAAATGTAAATAGCAGGAACGGATCTAGCTGAACACTGTGAGCAGGACGCACTGACTGCACTAAATGTAAATAGCAGGAACGGATCTAGCTGAACACTGTGAGCAGGACGCACTGACTGCACTAAATGTAAATAGCAGGAACGGATCTAGCTGAACACTGTGAGCAGGACGCACTGACTGCACTAAATGTAAATAGCAGGAACGGATCTAGCTGAACACTGTGAGCAGGACGCACTGCACTAAATGTAAATAGCAGGAACAGATCTAGCTGAACACTGTGAGCAGGACGCACTGCACTAAATGTAAATAGCAGGAACAGATCTAGCTGAACACTGTGAGCAGGACGCACTGCACTAAATGTAAATAGCAGGAACAGATCTAGCTGAACACTGTGAGCAGGACGCACTGCACTAAATGTAAATAGCAGGAACAGATCTAGCTGAACACTGTGAGCAGGACGCACTGACTGCACTAAATGTAAATAGCAGGAACAGATCTAGCTGAACACTGTGAGCAGGACGCACTGCACTCAATGTAAATAGCAGGAACGGATCTAGCTGAACACTGTGAGCAGGACGCACTGCACTAAATGTAAATAGCAGGAACGGATCTAGCTGAACACTGTGAGCAGGACGCACTGCACTAAATGTAAATAGCAGGAACAGATCTAGCTGAACACTGTGAGCAGGACGCACTGCACTAAATGTAAATAGCAGGAACAGATCTAGCTGAACACTGTGAGCAGGACGCACTGACTGCACTAAATGTAAATAGCAGGAACGGATCTAGCTGAACACTGTGAGCAGGACGCACTGACTGCACTAAATGTAAATAGCAGGAACGGATCTAGCTGAACACTGTGAGCAGGACGCACTGACTGCACTAAATGTAAATAGCAGGAACGGATCTAGCTGAACACTGTGAGCAGGACGCACTGACTGCACTAAATGTAAATAGCAGGAACGGATCTAGCTGAACACTGTGAGCAGGACGCACTGCACTAAATGTAAATAGCAGGAACAGATCTAGCTGAACACTGTGAGCAGGACGCACTGCACTAAATGTAAATAGCAGGAACAGATCTAGCTGAACACTGTGAGCAGGACGCACTGACTACACTAAATGTAAATAGCAGGAACGGATCTAGCTGAACACTGTGAGCAGGACGCACTGCACTAAATGTAAATAGCAGGAACGGATCTAGCTGAACACTGTGAGCAGGACGCACTGCACTAAATGTAAATAGCAGGAACAGATCTAGCTGAACACTGTGAGCAGGACGCACTGCACTAAATGTAAATAGCAGGAACAGATCTAGCTGAACACTGTGAGCAGGACGCACTGCACTAAATGTAAATAGCAGGAACGGATCTAGCTGAACACTGTGAGCAGGACGCACTGCACTAAATGTAAATAGCAGGAACAGATCTAGCTGAACACTGTGAGCAGGACGCACTGACTGC
Source organism: Lithobates clamitans (assembly GCA_037952925.1). Classification (NCBI taxonomy): domain Eukaryota; kingdom Metazoa; phylum Chordata; class Amphibia; order Anura; family Ranidae; genus Lithobates; species Lithobates clamitans. Next base: position 15,759,924 of record JBBGZY010000573.1, read on the forward strand.
ACTAAATGTAAATAGCAGGAACAGATCTAGCTGAACACTGTGAGCAGGACGCACTGCACTCAATGTAAATAGCAGGAACGGATCTAGCTGAACACTGTGAGCAGGACGAACTGCACTAAATGTAAATAGCAGGAACAGATCTAGCTGAACACTGTGAGCAAGACGCACTGCACTAAATGTAAATAGCAGGAACGGATCTAGCTGAACACTGTGAGCAGGACGCACTGCACTAAATGTAAATAGCAGGAACAGATCTAGCTGAACACTGTGAGCAGGACGCACTGCACTAAATGTAAATAGCAGGAACAGATCTAGCTGAACACTGTGAGCAGGACGCACTGACTGCACTAAATGTAAATAGCAGGAACGGATCTAGCTGAACACTGTGAGCAGGACGCACTGACTGCACTAAATGTAAATAGCAGGAACGGATCTAGCTGAACACTGTGAGCAGGACGCACTGACTGCACTAAATGTAAATAGCAGGAACGGATCTAGCTGAACACTGTGAGCAGGACGCACTGACTGCACTAAATGTAAATAGCAGGAACGGATCTAGCTGAACACTGTGAGCAGGACGCACTGCACTAAATGTAAATAGCAGGAACAGATCTAGCTGAACACTGTGAGCAGGATGCACTGCACTAAATGTAAATAGCAGGAACAGATCTAGCTGAACACTGTGAGCAGGACGCACTGCACTAAATGTAAATAGCAGGAACAGATCTAGCTGAACACTGTGAGCAGGACGCACTGCACTAAATGTAAATAGCAGGAACAGATCTAGCTGAACACTGTGAGCAGGACGCACTGCACTAAACCTAAACAGCAGGAACGGATCTAGCTGAACACTGTGAGCAGGACGCACTGACTGCACTAAATGTAAATAGCAGGAACGGATCTAGCTGAACACTGTGAGCAGGACGCACTGCATTAAATGTAAATAGCAGGAACAGATCTAACCTAATCTAGCTAACTCAAATCAAATGACACTGTCTGTCTCTCTCTCTATCAGCACACCGGAACACACTACACAGGGCCGCCGTGCAGGCAGCCTTATATAGTGTGGGGCATGTACTAAATCCCCTGAGCCATAATTGGCCAAAGCCACCCTGGCTTTGGCCAATTACAGCTCTCTCTCTACTGACGGCGCTGTGATTGGCCAAGCATGCGGGTCATAGTGCATGCTTGGCCAATCATCAGCCAGCAATGCACTGCGATGCCGCAGTGAATTATGGGCCGTGACGCGCCACACGAATTTGGCGCAAACGGCCCATAACGTTCGCAATTCGACGGACGGTCGAACAGCCGATGTTCGAGTCAAACATGCGTTCGATTCGAACACGAAGCTCATCCCTAGCGGTGATCAGCGATTTTTAGCGGGAGTGCTATATTGCGGCAGACAGATCTGACACTTTTGACACTTTTTTGGGACCATTGACATGTATACAGCGATCATAGCTAAAAATAGCTACTGATTGCAGTATAAATGTAATTGGCAGGGAAGGGGTTAACACTAGGGGCGATCAAGGGGTTAAATGTGTGTCCTAGGTAGTGTCTCTAATTGTGGGTGGGGGTGAGACTGCCTGGAGGAGGAGACCTATCTCTGTTCCTAATCAGTAGGAACAACAGATCTGTCTCCTCCCTCCTGACAGAACGGAGATCTGTCTGTTTACTTTGACAGATCTCCGTTCTGTCTCTCTCAGGAGCGATTGCCGCCGGGCAGGCAACGCCGGGCACGTGCATCTGCTCCATCGTCGCGTTGTGTGCGCGCCCCTAGAGGTCTTGAAGCGCCCGACGTACCGTGACGGCAATTCGCACAGGGGAGCCAACCTGCTACAGTATTGTGCCTGATATCAATTAAATCTCCTGAAGAAGCCAATTATCAAGGCGAAACATGTAGAGATGAAATCAGTCAGCACATGTATTAATACTGTAATATCATTATCTACTTTTTCTATGTCTGTTTTTATTGCTTGAATAAATGTTCTATATTTTATAAAATTATTTTGTTCTAATTCAGCACCTTAAAAATCCCAAATACCTTTCCAAATTTCTAAAATATTTTCTAAGGGATGTGGTGCTTTATTTGTTAGATGATAGGCAAAATACCTTCTCTCCTTTGGTTCTTCAGTCAGTTCTGCAAAAATTAAAAGTCAGCAGCTATAAAAACTATAGCTTTTGACTTTTAATAAACAGACACTCACCTGAACAAGGATCCAGTACTATCCTCACCTGGTCTGGTTCTTCAATGGTTCCCGGGTTCCTGGCACCGGCATGTTAACTGTGGACAGCCAGCTGTGACTTCTTGGGGCTTCACAGCCAGATTACCACTGCGCATGTGCAAGCCGTGCTGCACTTTGTGAATGATTTGATCCAAGTAATAGTGAGAACGGGTACCTGTCAAAACTAGGTACCCACCCCCTCCCCCCCAAAAAATGTGCCCTTTTTGGGTGTAGTTCCACTTTAAGACATTGTCGATTAAAGAGATCAAAGAGAGAAATATTCCACTAGTTGCTAAAACAGCCATTTTCTCTGCAACCAATATATTCTTTTTCCTATATGACCTCACCTTACCTGGCTATTCTGTTTTCTGAGAACTGAAACCAATGGCTAGGCGCTCACATTACTTGACATTCCGTCATCTCTAAAAATGAACTCAGCGGTCAATCATTGAACACAGGTGGCCAATTTAAACCAAAACGGATTGCCTTCCCAGAAACTCAGTTGCCCTAAACAACCTTTAACCCCTGATTGCCTTTACATTGATCAAGCATCCACATCTACATAAAATCAATATTTCGCTTCATTTCACTACCAGTCTCAGCTGTTTTTTTAAAAGCCGGAAAGAATAACTATGAGAGACATTTGCTAATAAGTAATTGTGCTTTCAATGGCTCTGTAATTATTACATTTGTTTGTTTACAGTAGGTAAATGTATCTATCGGGCAGTAATGGGACAAGTGTTTCACAAAATGTCTAATTGTACATAATATATGGTCTTCTCTTTACCCTTTAAAAGCTAATCATTCCTTGATGTCTTCTATTAGAAGCATTTTATGCAGCCCTTGAGAGTAATCCAATAATAAAAGCAATTTTTTAAACAAAAGCTTCATTTTGTTTTAAGTACATTTTTACCTCTTTGAAATGGACATGTGGTCAAATGGGATAACCATTATGTTGTCCAATCAGAAGCTCTTCCTGAATTCTGATCCCTATTTAGTCCTTATCTCTGAGTACCTATTTGGTTGGGGTGTCCCATTTGATTGCCAAGTGGATGACAGAGTGTTTTGAAGGAATACAAGAGGACAATTGCTTTGATCCCTACAGTTTTTTCTGTCGTTGTCAAGAAACTTGATGGGGTTGCCGTAACCTGTAGTTACGTTAGGTCCAGAGAAAGGGTCTACAGAATGCAGCAGCAGTAAGTGTGTCAATTGTTGGAAGTTCTTTAGTGGGCTTAAAGCGGTATCAAACCCAAAAGCAAACATTTATGATATTGCGACTCGTAGATGTGATGGCTGCGTTTGTTTCCTTTTCTATGCCTTCTTCATAGTCCTGCCCCCATATGTTATGATATGTGACTGAATTTTTAACAAAAAAATATTTAAAACATTTTTTTCTGCTTACTAGCCTGTAGGGATGAGCGTTCGACTCAAACATTGGGTATTCGCCTGTTCACCGAACAGCGAACATGCGGTGTTCCCAGCAAATTTGAAAGCCGTGGAACACCTTTAAAGTCTATGGGACACTAACATGAAAAACCAAAAGTGCTCATTTTAAAGGCTTATATGCAAGTTATTGTCATAAAAAGTGTTTGGGGACCTGGGTCCTGCCCTAGGGGACATGTATCAATGCAAAAAAAAGTTTTAAAAATTGATGTTTTTTCGGGAGCAGTGATTTTAATAAGCTGCTCCGGCCCTAGCTACCCATCTAACCTCACTGTCTCTACACCTGCTCTGTCCCCATCTCTCACCGGTAGCTCTAACAGGGGAAGGTTCTCGGAATCTGGAGCTGAAGCTGGAGCATATATAGTAGCTATCTCCTCAGGCCTCTCTTGGTACACTTTGAGCATGTTCACTTGCAAGGTCCGCCGGACTCTTTCATCTGAGCATTTAGCTACCAGGTAGGTAGTGTCACATATTTGCTGCACTACCTTGTAGGGTCCCTGCCAAGATTCCTGTCATTTGTCCTACTTGGAAGGTTTGAGGGCAAGAACTTTCTGCCCTACAGCCAAGGTGCGATTCCCGGCGGTACGATCATACCACCACTTCTACCGCCCCTGTGCAGTCTAAAGGTTCTCTCGTATGGTGTCTGTGAGTTCCTTCAGCCTGTCCCTGAGCGCTAGTACATACCCTACCACAGAGGTCTCTTTAGCCCCTACACCTCCTTCCCAATGGGCTCTAAGTAGATCTAGTGGCCCCCTCACCCGTCTCCCATACAATAACATAAATGGGGAGAACCCTGTAGATTCCTGCGGCACTTCCCTGTAAGCGATTAGGAGACTGCGGCAGAAATTTCTCCCAATCCCGGTGAGCAGTTGCGAACGTCCACAGCAATTGCTTTAGCGTTCCATTGAACCGCTCACATGGTCCATTAGTCTGGGGGTTGTAGGGAGAGCTATGTATAGGCTTAATTCCATAGACCTTCTTCAACTGCTGGGTTAGGTCCGCAGTAAACTGAGTCCCTTGGTCTGAGATAATCTCCTCAGGGAAACCCACCCTGGCAAAGATTCGGAGCAGGGCCTCCACTACTGTCTCTGCATGCATATTTGTCAGAGGAACTGCCTTCAGGTAACGAGTAGCATAATCCACCACCATCAAGATATATCTCTTCCCAGAGGGACTGGGTCGGGTAATGGTCCTACTAGGTCTATGGCTATCAGGCTAAAGGGCTCAGCTATGATCGGTAGGGGGGACAAAGGAGCATAAGATTGGTTGCCCTTCTTCCCACACGCTGACAAGTATCACAGGTATGGCAATACTGTCTAATATCCCCAGTTATCCCTGAAGATTAGCTGAGCCAAACGGTGAACAGTTTTGGTCACTCCAAAGTGACCAGCTAGGGGAATGTCATGTCCTAAGCAGGTCGTGCCGATATTTCTGTGGCACGACCAGCTGTCGCTTGGGCACTGGATGAGATCCCTTCCATTCAGTCACCTGATAAAGTAATCCCCGATCCCACTCTATCCGTTCCCTTTCGAATCCCCCGGGGTCCATTCCCGCCCTCTCCCGGTAACTAGCTAACATTGAGTCAGATAATAGTTCTCAGGTAAAGCCAGTCAGAGTAGCCCAGGTAAAGGGTGGTTCAGTCTGGTCGGAATTAGGGAAGTTAGGCCTCACCTGAGTCCCATCATCGAGTGCCTCCTCTGCTTGCCTTGCTTGCTGCTGGGTGGTCACAGGGAAGGCTTCTGGGGATAAATCCACGTGGAAAGATGTCCCAAATCATTTCCAAATAGTTTATCTCTCATAACTCCAACTTCTATGTCTCTGTAGCCTGAGCCCCAATCCATATGCACTTGGGCAGTAGGGATGCGTAGAACTTTGCCTCCAGCTATGGACCTCCCGGCTTTCCCTGTCATTGTAACCATCCTGGGTTGCACCAAAGTAATTGTAGCTCTGTTGTCCCTGAGTCCTTGGACAGGTTGCCCATTCACCCATATGGCCTGTTGGTGATGCCTGCGATTGTCATCGGCAGCAGCTTGTATCGGGTTCACCTCATGGAGTAGCCCAAATTCCTCTTCACCCCAGCCAGTTGAGTTAGATGGCGGGGCGGCTTCCAGGTAATGAACAGTCGCTCGGGCTGGGCCAGGGGCAGCATGGTTCCATGAAGTGACATTTCGAGGACAGTTAGCTCGTTGGTGTCCCATTTGATTACAGCCATAACAGCAGGGCCCGGTCTTCTTGATGAGTATAGCCAAGTGGGCCATTGCAGGGAGGGCGACTGACTGCTGGGTGGATGGCTAGATATGGGCAGGTGCTAGCGGTGGTCTAGAGATGGCGCGAGGCTCTGGTTGGTGGGATCTCCGGGTGTCCATATACTGGTCGGGTAGTTCCATTGTTTTGTTTACTGTCAAGGGCTTTTGGTCTTGGACCCACTGGCAAACTTCATTAGCGGATTGGTTGTAATACTGTTCCAGTAGGATCAGTTGAGCAGCATCCGCTAAGGTAGTTGCCTGACTGCCGGGGAACCATGCATCTACCGATTGGGACATCTGATGAGCCCATTCCATATAGGGCTGGCCCTCTTTCCATTGTAGCCTGCAAAATTTGGACCTATGAGCTTCGGGGGTGATTGCGTATCTTGCCAGCAGTCGCTCCTTGACTTGCTCATAGTCTTTTTGTCTTCCCCAGGTATGGCTTCAAAAGCATCCAGTGCTTGACCAAACAGCTTGCTGATGAGGATGGTTACCCAGTCAGCTTCGTCCTGGAGATCCCACTGGGTCTCGAAGACAAAAAGGTACCAGTCGATTTCCTCCACCCCATCCTGGAAGGGTCGAAAAGCTGCGCGGGGAAGTTTCTTGCGGCTACCCCGTTCTGCAGATGTGTTGTGTCTGCAATTATCTGGGTGATCACCTCTTGGGGGGAGTGGTGCTGTATAGCGACAGCCGCCACTGGATCTCTCGCTGGAGCTCGGCCATCCTGGACCCCTCCATAGCTGGCCCTCTGCTTCGGTCGCTGGCCTGGTCACTCTCCATCAACTTGGCAATTAGAGTTGCCTTTGACTTGTTGCTGGCGTTCTGTCCCCTTGATTCCAGCAGATCCTTGAACGTGCTTCTCTTAAGGCAGAGTAACAAAGATCCATCCAACAAGGTCCTGTTGGTGGTTTGGATGTTCCAGGCGCAAGAAAGCATCCCACCGCTGCCAACCAAATGTTACGGACTCCGGACACCCTGTTGGGTATTTCCACCAAGAAGCTGCTTCCCAAGTCCTGGAACACGAGACCAATGGATCAGGCTATAGAAACCCCGAGGACCAGACAACACCAGTCTTGGAGTACACCAGAAAATGAACTGCTTTCTTTTTAGAAACACACTGAAATTATACAGCAAACCATCAGATAAGGGCTAATCCCATTATCTCAGACAAAGGTCACCTTACACAGTAGAGCTAGTCCTTTTATCATAACAATGACCTCCTTAGACAGTCTGGATCCCCAGACTAACTTGCATAAGAAGCCACAAGCAATTAGTGAACAGCTCTGGATAACTTAAGAACACATTATAACACAGAGTTCTCAGGCCATGATTCTCCCGCAGCTCAAAGTCTGTGACAGTGCCCCTTACCAATTCACAAAGGAGGGGCTGGGATCTGGTGGTCCCCTTGTTAAAGGAGGCTTCTTTCAATAAGCCCCCCCACCCACAGACCCCCAAAACCACCAGGCAAGGGTTGTAGGGATGAGGCCCTTGTCCCCATCAACATGGGGACAAGGTGCTTTGGGGGGCAACTCCAAAGCACCCTCCCCATGTTGAGGGTATGTGGCCTGGTACAGTTCAGAAGGGGGGGTGCTCTCTCATCCCCTCTCTTTTCCTGTGGCCTGCCAGGTTGCGTGCTCGGATAAGGGTCTGGTATGGATTTTGGGGGGACCCCTACGCCATTTTTTAAAATTTTGGCACAGGGTTCCCCTTAAAATCCATACCAGACCTAAGGGGTCTGGTATGGATTTTGGGGGGACCCCTACGCCATTTTTTTAATTTGGCGCAGGGGTCCCCTAATATCCATACCAGACCTGAAGGGCCTGGTATGGATCTTTGGGGGACTCCCACGCATTTTTTTTTTAAATTTTGGTTCGGGGTTCCCCTAATATTCATTCCAGACCCAAGGGGCCTGGTAATGGACTGGGGGGGTAACCCATGCCATTTTTTTCCATGAGCTTTATCTATATTGCAGGGACCTGACAATTCATTACAGCCGTGATCAGTTTTAAATTACTTCTTTTTCTTTAGAAATTTCATTTTGCTGTGGTATTGTTCTTTTTTTTTTTTTTTTTTTTTTTTTTTTTTTTTCTTTTTTTTTTTCTTTTTTCTTTTTTTTTTTTATCCACTTCAGCGAAAGTTTTCCGAGAGACATTATTTCAACTTTGTGTCAAACTTTATCTCTTCTCCTTTTTCACATCATTGTGGATTGTTTCCGTCACATCTTTATTATTTTTCCTTTCTAGGATATTCTTAAATATTTTTAAAAACCGGCGACAAAACGCCTTCTATAATTATAAACCCTATTATTATCTTAGTCTCTCTCAGTCCCTCTTATTTCCCCCCGCCCCCTCACCCCCCCCCTCCCCCTCCCCTGTGTCTGGTCCGTTCCTTTATGTTATTTATTTATCCACTTGGCTCTGCACCTGTTCTTTCTTTTATCCTATCTAAATAAATATCCGAGACTTTATAGTTTTTCCAACTTTCCCATCTACTATTATCCCCTTTCTCTCCTCCTTCCATTTTGTAGTGATAATCTATTTCCTTTAGCCAGTCTCTAATGTCTGGTTTTCCACTTTGTAGCCAATTCTTGGGAATTAAGGCCTTGGCCGCATTCAGGAGGTTAGGTATTATTGATTTTCTATATTGTTTCTTAGGATTATTGTAGATATGGAAGAGGCAAGTCCAAATATTTTGTTCTATTTCTTCTCCAGTTATTTCCTTTATGTTATTTAACACTTCCTTCCAGTACTCCATTATTATTGGGCATTCCCACCATATGTGTGTGATCGTTGCTATTTGGCCACATTTTCTCCAACACAAGGAGGTTCTATCTTGATGGAATCTGTGTATTCTTACTGGGGTCATATACCATCTTGATACTAGTTTATAATTCATTTCTATGGTCTTCATGTCCCAAGCCTTATTATATCCCATTTCTATCATTTTTTCCACTTTTTGGTTATCTATTTTTAAATTCATTTCTTTTTCCCATTGATTTATATATTCTGGTCTTTCTTGTGCTTCCAAATCTGTCAGTATACTATAAATTTTTGGTGTTCCGTTTTTTAATGGTGTTTCATTGCTACATAGCTTTTCCAGTGCAGTTAATTTTGTTTCATCTCTCAGTGGGTGTGGTATTGTGCTTACTAGGTGCCTTAGTTGAGTATAATTCCATTCATTCATCTTCCATCCATTCCTTTCCTCTATTTCTACTCGTGTTCTTATTTTGCCATTTCTAGTGATATCTTTCAGTCGTGGGTTACCTATTCCTTGGATTTCAAATATTTCCCTCCCAGGGGTGAAGAGATTCGATCCTGTGAGTGCTAATAGTGGTGAATTATATTTCCATTCATTCTTTAAGTGAATGGTGTCCCAAATTTTAAATACATTTTTTGTTATTTCGTGCGTGTCGGTGTCCAATAGTCTATATTTTGTGGTATTGTTCTAAACACGGGAAAAGTGCGCCACTTTACAGGCATAATGTAGACACCCCCAGGCACGATATTTAAAGGAATATTTCATTTTTATTGTTCCACTTTAAGCATTATTAAAATCACTGCTCCCGAAAAAAACGGCTGTTTTTAAAACTTCCTTTTGCATTGATATATGTCCCCTGGGGCAGGACCCAGGTCCCCAAACACTTTTCATGGCAATAACATGCATATAAGCCTTTAAAATTAGCACTTTTGATTTTTCGTGTTCGTGTCCCATTGACATTAATGGTGTTTGTCCAAATTTTTTGCCTGTTCGCAAGTTCTGGTGCAAACCGAACCGGAGGGGTGTTTGGCTCATCCTTACTGGCCTCACACTGCAGTGCTCTATGCTGGCAGAGCTGAGTCAAAGCCACACCCCTTAGCACAAGTGTCCTCACACAGACTTGTATTACAGAAAAAGATGAGGGGGTATGTTTGAACAGATCTATTACATTAATGAGCATAAGTGTGGATGGGGCTCAGGGCTTGATACCTACAGGGGAAGCAAACTCACAGGGAGACCAGATGTTTTTGCGGCAAGGTATATTAACATGAGGGTATGGAGGACGTATAACAGAGTGTACATACATGACCACAATGGAGCGAAGCACTTACAATGAACTGTACAGAAGATTTTCATGCATATATTTGACATTTGACAGCATCTGACAGACAAGGCAGTTGGAAGGCAGACGGGCAATCCTCCTCCTCAGAAACCTCTCCCTGCACTAGACCAGTGGTTCCCAACCTCAGTCCTCAAGTACCCCCCAACAGGCCATATTTGCAGGTTTTCTTTTATCTAGCACAGGTGTTTTAAATCAGAGTCAATGGCTTGGTATTTTGGACAGCTATTTTATCCAAGAGAAATTCCCAAAACATGGCCTGTTGAGGGGTACTTGAGGACTGAGGTTGAGAACCACTGCACTAGACCACCTATCCTTAGCCAGCGGGGGTTCTATTCCTGATCTGACCACTCGCCAAATGTGCACTAACCAAAGGAGGACAGTGCTATTTATTAACACTGCCCAAACTAAAGATGGCTGTGAAGGTCAGCCAGGATAGCAGCATCCAATCGGACAACTGCTCCCCTGATGACACCTATGGGAGCCTCAGAGAAACATGGATTCCCCTTTGTCCTTCTCTGTCTCTGCACGGTGGTCGCCTAACAGTGCCACCCTTGCTGGGAGGCCAAACTACACCTGCCTACACACGGAGTTTGCTGCCAACTCAATTGCACAGTCATTTATATAACTGATTTAACAATGCGGAGGTAAGAATTTGAAAATGGAGAGTATTAGTACAATGTCTGTCTGACTGCATATTTTTTTCTGTGATGATAATTGACTTTAATACAATGTTCTAGCCTAATGCCCTGTACACACGGTTGGATTTTCCGACGGAAAATGTGTGATAGGACCTTGTTGTCGGAAAATCCGACCGTGTGTGGGCTCCATCACACATTTTCCATCGGAATTTCCAACACACAAAGTTTGAGAGCTTGCTATAAAATTTTCCGACAACAAAATCCGTTGTCGGAAATTCTGATCGTGTGTACACAAATCCGATGCACAAAGTGCCATGCATGCTCAGAATAAATTAAGAGATGAAAGCTATTGGCTACTGCCCCGTTTATAGACCCGACGTACGCGTTTTACGTCACCACGTTCAGAACGATCGGATTTTCCGACAACTTTGTGTGACCGTGTGTATGCAAGACAAGTTTGAGTCAACATCCATCTGAAAAAATCCATGGATTTTGTTGTCGGAATGTCCGATCAACGTCCGATCTTGTGTACGGGGCATTAGAGTTATCAGAAGCCTCCCCATGCACAGGAAAGGTATGAAGTATTTTCTGAAACACTTAGGCTGGGTTCACACTATTGCGAATTGGATGTGGGTTTCCCTGCATCCAATTTGCATGTCAGGGTATTGTGACTGGCTCTGAATAGAGCCGGTTCACACATCTCCGGAGCGGCTCGAGAGCAAAATGCACAGAGGCCCAGTGTGTCTTCTGGTCCACTTCAGAAGATGCACAGGACCTCAGAGATGCATTTTTGGCTGAATTTGGACCGAAATCACACCTAACATGATGAACAGGGACACACCGGACCCCTGCTGTGAGCTGCTCCGTACAGCAGTGTGAAACCAGCCTTAAACAATTTTACTAAAATGGCAGTGTGTTTCTCTCATTGCATACGTGTGATGACATCATTATTGCATTAGAGCTTGTTAACAATTGGCATGCTCTGAGCTACATAAAATTTATTATCAGGTCCCTCTAGACAAACTTGACATTTTGATTTTGGGTATATATTGGAGTCTTGAATCACCCAGTGGTTTCTCGAGGGTAACAGCAGCGACGTATCCCTGCCCAATTCCCCAAGTCTCACCAGTCGCTGCAACTTTTGCTAAGGCAAAGGCATAGGCATCATATTATATCACAGAATCACCAAAAAGTAAAATAAGCTGCCACTAAAACTGAAATTACCATTTTGCTTGGATTGACCTTTAAGTGACTATTAAAAACAAATTAGATTATTTATTTTTTTCTTCTTTTTTTTTTTTACGGCATCTCTACTGCAATTATTTATCCATTACCCTAGTTATGCAATTAAAAATGTTTACTTCTAATTAATGTATTAAATAAGACACTCCAAAGTAATTTTGGAGCTCCTGTGCCATATGCTTAGCGCTTGTTACAGGTTCCGTTTTGTAAAGTCTGATTTCGCTTTCCATCTTGATTCCAGTAATGCTTTTAGTCCTTAATCAGCATCTGCTCACGTTTAAGATAAATTATGATTATTTACTGGAGTTGCTGCTATGAGATATTTCGTATTTTAGTGGCTTCGGTAAGATGTCAGGATGTCCAAATGAAAAACAAACTAGCCTGAGAAAAAAAAGCATAACATCGTTATCTCTCAGCTCTGAGCCGACATTTAATAACAGGAAAGAGGATTCTGCTATTATTGTTACACACAAGCAAAATGCTATGCTGACAGAGTGCTTATTGTGCCGTAGAGCTGGGGAATAGGTCAATTAAGCTGCTTTTGTGTGTGTGTATGTCCACATTCCTGAAATAAATTTTGTTTTATGAAGTATGCATGAACGTAGCCTCAGTGTGTGCAATATAAGTGCTTGAATATTCAGCATGCAGTAAGCAACTCCAAACTTTTTTATTTTTTATTTACTTTTTTAGAATAGGGAAGGAGATTAGAACCCCTGTCAACTTTCAATTACTATCTGTGTCTCCATTTTGGAAATTTCACCTAATTCTCTGGGTGTCAGACAGAATAGGAAGTCAAGGGAAGCATCCCACTTCCTGGCTTTTTAACAGACACCAGGAAGTGAGGGGAAATCCTCCCGGCAAGGGCAATAACATTAATAAAAACACATTTACAGACAATATAATGTACATACAGAACAGAAACTAAAGGGAAATTCCACCAATGTGACCATGGACATCAATATAACCTTTTGTTGCCTGTGTCCTTATTAAGAACATCACCTTGTAAAACAACCCACTTATGGGATGCTTTTTTCCCCCAGTGATGTGGCTTATTTTACTCCTACGTTCTCAAGGTGTCCTTCAGGGTGTCCCTCCTAATTATTTTGAAATGTTGGCAACTATGTTAATTGGTATCAAACAAAAAAAGCCATGGAAGGGAAAGCCCCCAACATGAACATGTATTAACATAATATGTGGTGCTAGCTAACCTGTGTGAAATATCCTGTGAAAAAAACTATGATCCGCATATATAAATAAAATCAGAAACCGATCAATAAATCAAATGCAATAAAATAAATCACAATAAGTAAATCATTCAATGATAAAGGTGCAATAACTCAACAATAAAGTGCAATGGTGAGTGAACCCAAATAGTCAATCTTAAAAATGTGCACTATTATATAATAAAGTGCAAATGGTAAGTGAATCCAAATGATCAAAAAAAGGTTGCATAGATCAATAATCCTACTGGGTAAATAAATCTTCAAAGGTGCAGTAATAAAAGCAATGTGGTAATCGCTGTCATTTTGTTTTTTAAATGTGAGTTACTACTTGTGTTGTAGCTAAATAAAAACTTTTAATTACTACACAATGGAGCCATCCTTCTCTTTTACCATTTACCCTCACTGCACCTGCTGAGCTTTGGAGATCGTAGCTGCTTGCCGGATATCCGTTGTCCCAGTTTGACGAATACTGGAGGTTGATCGCCTGAGGATATCTGCATCAATTGCTGATTCATGCTCGATTTGGCCCATTGTGGGCCGCTGCTAGAGGTGAGAGGCAGGGGGATACAGGTGGCGCACTCTGGATTGTAGTTGGATGGAACAAACATCATAGACATTTTCACCACATCGATCATCTATTGCACTTGCACTTTTTCTTTTTATGTACATGAACTGCTGTAAGAAGATCTGACCCTGCTTCGCTGGGAGTCACAGTACGCGGTTCATTGGATTTTTATTTATTACACATTACCAATTTTTGTCTTTTTTGTTTTTTGTACATTCAATGATATTAAACAGTCAGTTGTGTCACGTATTACCACATTGCTTTTATTACCGCACCTTTGAAGATTTATTTACCCAGTATAATTATTGATCTGTGCAACCTTTTTTTGATCATTTGGATTCACTTACCATTTGCACTTTATTATATAATATTGCACATTTTTAAGATTGACTATTTGGATTCACTCACCATTGCACTTTATTGTTAAGTTATTGCACCTTTATCATTTAATTATTTACTTATTGTGATTGATTTTATTTCATTTTATTTATTGATCGGTTTCCGATTTTGTTTATATATGCGGATCATTGTTTTTTTCACAGGATATTTCACACAGGTTAGCTAGTGCCACATATTATGTTAATATATATTTTTTGAGTTGTGTGAGATCACTTATCTATGTTGGCAGCTTCTTTCCGTTCCTATTTATATTGTGGTTTTGCGCATTAGTTACCCCCCATTACATATATATTTCCCCACCATGAACATCAATAAAACACATTTTCTAATAGCGTAAAGAAGGTTTAGAACCCGTGTCAGGATTTTATTGCTCTCTGTGCCCCCACAGGGAGATTTCATTCCTTTCCTCACGAAGAAAAGGAGGGCCGGTAACCAGCAAGTGTGACAGGGGACATTTACACTGATAATCAGGTCACTGATCATTAGTGTCCTGATTACCAATGCAGTCCCAAGAGTGCCAATGCGTGCCCATCAGTGCAGCTTATCAGTGCCCATCAGTGCTGCCAATCAGTGCCCATCAGTGCAGCCTTGCCAGTGGCCCCTCATCAGTGCCCATCAGTGTAGCTTATCAGTGGTCATCATTGCTGCCTCATTAGTGCCCATCAGTGCAGCTTCATGAGTGCGCATTGGTGCATAACAGTACAGTCTCACCAGTGCACACCAGTGTACACCAGTGCAGCTTCACCAGTGCCCATCAGCACATCCTCCCCAGTGCCCATCAGTGCAGCATCACCAGTGCAGTCTCATCAGTGCACATCAGTGAAGAAGAAAAATCACTTATTTGCAAAATGTTATAACAGAAACTAAGAAAAACATTATCTTTTTAAAAAATGTAGGTCTTTTCTCGTTTGTTTTGCAAAAAATAAAAAAACAAGTGGTGAGTAAATACCACCAAAAGAAAGCTCTATTTATGTGAAAAAAATTTCATATGAGTACAGGTTGCATGGTCACGCAATTGTCATTCAATGTACGACAGCACTAAAAGCTGAAAATTGGCTTGGGCAGGAAGGGGGTAAAAGTGCCCGGTACTGAAGTGGTTAATTATCACCACATGCATCTGCAGCAAAGCTTGATTGGCTTCTAGTGCTACCCCTTTCCCTCTCCAACTCTGAGTACTTCTTAACAGGTGATTACAAATTCAGGTATTTAAATTAGTGACTTTTAAGAACACATTAAACATTATTTGTCATCAAACATCAAAGTTTATGTAAATTCAATCACCAAAATCCCATGCATTTAATATGTCATTTCAAAAGTAATTTTCAATATCTTTTATCTTCTGCTTTCATTTCAATGATACCCGTTGATTCTGTCATAAAGGTCTTTGTTCACGTGCTTCCTGTTATAGGGTGACAACACCAACTCCTTACATTCCAACTGTGCTACTGCATTATAACACCCTTAAAAAGGCTTCTGCTTGAGACTACAACTGGGTATTTCAACACATAAGCACCATTCATTGTTGTCACCCTCAGTAAATCTGTCCTGAGGAATGTAGCCATCACTGGCATACGTGTAGTGGTTGCAAAGAGGCTGCAGGAGAACACCAGCAGTGAGTTGCAACATAGAATGAATATAAGGTGAAAGTAATTATTTTATTAGAGTAGACGTCCACCCTAACACTAAAACCACTGCATCTATAGACATCCACTAACTTATGTTTTTTACCGGATGTGACGTATCGATACTAATGAGTAAGCGAGTGAGGGTGAGATATAGAGGCTGCATCGTAGGTCCCCCTCAGAAGTTTGCCTTTGATGCTTTTTTGTGATTGAATTGATGTGAGTTTAATGGTTGAAGATTTAGTTTTACACAATAAATGGTTTTATGCTATTACACTTGTAGCAGTCCTATTCGCGTTTTATTGCTAATTATTTTCTTTCGGGCCTACAGTTACCTTCTTTTCAGTGTTCATCCTAGGGGTACTCATCACTCGTTCCATTGAAACACTGAATCCAACTATTAGTCCTTTTTCTTCTTTCCAAGTTTTATTCAGTAACATCATACGCAATAGAAAGACAGAGGGTGAAAAGAGATTCAGGTACCTTAAACGTTGCGGTTGGAGATAATTTCGACATCCAGTGAAATAACACTTCCACAGCTGGATTCAGCAATCACCAGATAGGCCCCTCTCACTGACCTAGCAGCCGATGCAATGCTCGAACACGGCCTCTGCCACAGACCTTACGACTCTGAGTGAACAAATTGTGAATGATCTAAACAGTCTCTGCCACAGACCTTATGACTCTGGGTGAACAAATTGTGAACGATCTAAACGGTCTCTGCCACAGACCTTACAGTCTCTCACGACTCTGGGTGAACAAATTGTGATACTAATTCAAGACGCGTCTCCGACTGAGTTCCCAGGCTCTTCTTAAGACACGAGCCTTATGTTCGGTCCTCTCCCAAAGAGTCCTCCCCTAGTCACTGCAGTCCCTTGCTTCTTCCTGCAGGCCTGACAGCAAAGAGACCATCTTTCTGACCCATAGGCCACCAAGACTCCGATCCTTCCTTTAGTAGCTAGGCCTTAGGTCTGCAAAGCTTAAGGCAGAACTTTAAGGATTCGTAGTCTCCCAGGCCAGGAGGGCCACGAGGTGGGAAGCGCCAACCCACCCCCCCAGGCCCAGGGGGTCAGGATGCGCAGACCAACTGATAGCCGCCCAAGAACCACCAAAGATGGCGTCCGTGCCTTAAAAACCCCTACCCAGAAATATCCGGTGTGTGAACCACTCCCACCGAAAAGCCTCCGAGCAGCGAGTAGTCAATGTGTTTGACTAGACTGTATTTTCCGATCCACCAATGATGACAGCACCACCCATGGTTAGATGGAAATCTGCACAGTCCACCAACCAATCTGACACAGAAACCATTAAATTTAGGCAATAATAAGTTGAGCCTAAACTGTAGCTTCAACTGATTTAAATTTCAAACAAAAAGAAAAAAGAATTGCGTCTGCTCATTAGGAGCAGGGCGCTACACACTATTGGAAGGACTTTTTTTCATTTACATGTGGAGCAATCCTCTCCTGTTATGCACGGTTAGATATCGGAATACTGTTAACCCTGGTGGGTTTAAAAGTTTTGATGCCGAGCATGAGAGTGCAAGGCATTTACATTTGGTGAGTGAGTTTCTTAAGGGAGTATGTAATAAAAGAGAGATGGTTGGACTATATCAGGAAAACAACTCAAGCAGTTTTCCCATCCCTAATTAGAGTATAACTTGTATAGAGAAGAAGAGGGGGGGGGGGGAGAGGGAGTGGATTCACTGTCACATACGGTGTGGTTGAAGGAAGTTCGTTTTGAGTAATCATAGAAGAATTATCACCGAGTTAATCACTTGAAGGTTACCACTTTTATGGACTTTAAATGAGAAAAAACTTTTTTTCACTTTTTTTGCTTGCTTTTTTTTTTAATTTTTAATTTTAATTTAATATATTTTTATTTTTTATTTCTTCTCACAGTTGATGTTATCATTATCACATTGTGTCACTGAAACTGTTTTAGCATTTGTTTCACGTTAATATTGTGATATTAGCGCCACTATTTGTTCATTTAAATACGTTTATATTATAGCTTTAGGAGGGTTTATGTGCATGAGCGCAGTGGTGGGACATCAAGCATAGGTGCGCATGACTTGCTGACCAACAGTTGAATATACTAACTTATCTAGACGGGTAAAGAAGAAATCTGTATACATACCTTTTCTAAAGCCGTTCCAGTCCGGTCTCCAGAGCAGAAGCTCTGCAGAGGACACAGCCGACAACGGCTTTAAAATGAATGGGGAGTGACATCATCCATAGAGATACTATGGGGCTTCCGTTGTCGGCTGCCTCCTTTGTACCCAAATCGACAGTGAAGCCGCCACTGACAGCTCAGCATGGGGTCGGGTCAGATCGGCTTCAGAATAGGTATGTATAGAGATTTCTTCTTTACAGGGTTAGATAGGTTAGTGTTAGATCGTAGATGTCTGTAGATGCAGGGATTTTAGTGTTAGGGTGGACTTCTACTTTAAGAACAAAAATTTACAATATTTTATTATACACAGTGTGTTAATAAAACAAATGTCACGCATTTAATTTGCATCTAATGTAATGAGACATTGGGAATGCAACAGGCAAAGGACTAGTCACCAGTGCAGTGTGGTCTTTCTATGTCTGATCTTTCCCCATTACTGACTTACCATGCCTTGTTCTTGACTATGTATCTCTGTGGAGGTGGCCATCTTGGTAGGGCCTGAGGCAGGACTTTGCTTTCTCATGTTAAAGCCTCCAGCAAGGAGAATAATGAGCAGCACAGTATTGATCTTACCAAATCTCATGAGACTATCAGCAGTGATCTCACACCGCAGACAGGGCCGGATTTACATGAGCCTATAGGCAGAAAATTCTGAAGTGCCTCCCAATCTCACCTTCCAGTTCAAATTCCCCCCAATTTCCCACAAATCACCCCTCCTAGCACATATCCTCTTTCCTTCCAAATCCCCCTCCTAGCATAAATTTCCGCCCCAAATCCCCTCTCCTAGCACAAATCCTCTTCTATAAACCACCACTCCTAGCACAAATCCTCTCCCCCAAATACCCACTCCTAGCCTAAACCCTCCCCCCCAAATTCCCACTCATAGCTTAAATCCTCCCCCCAAATCCCTACTCCTCGTATAAGTTCCCCCCCCCCCCCCCACCTAGTACAAATTCTTTCCCTAAATCCTCCCTCCCAGCACAAATCCTCTCCACCAACATTCCTCTACTAGTACTAACCTCCCTCCCAAATCCCCCCTCCTAGAGCAAATCCCCTCAAATCCTCTTAGCACAACCCCCTCTATATTACCCTTCCCAGCACAAATCCCTTGCCCTCAATTCTCCCCTCCTAGAACAAATCTTCCTCAATTTTGCTCCACTCACACATACATTTGCCCCCCCCTCCTCCTCATTACCCTTCTCTTCTCAGCACAAACAGCCCCCCCCTTTCAATCTTACAGGAGTAGTGAGGAGATGTGGTCTCTCTGTGCCCCCCTAGGTTGCCCCCCTCATAAACATTGTACCCACGCCCACTGCAAGTCTGCACAGGAGAAGTGTCAGTGAGGAGAGGGCTGGGATAACAGCACCCGGCTGGCTACCAGGGGCATATCTGTATATCTCAGTTTCCATGCATAACACGCTAGCTTGGGCTGCACTATATCCCGCTAGCAGTGCTCAACCTTATTAGGTTTTTCTCCTAATTTGGATGCTGGACCTCTCAGTATTATTGCTCTTTTGGTCCTTTCATGCTTGGATATAGCAATATCTGAAGTTTACTTACCATTTGCTATAAACTTTCCAGATTTTTGAAAAATTTTCAGCTACTGGAATTTTGTACATGAGGCCTAACCAATTTGAAGACAGTGAGATTCGCTCTCTTTTTTCTTTTTGTTACATCTCTGAACCTTGATCGTGTCCTGAGAAAGCCTAACAACGAAAAGCATAGATGCACAAGAGCTCACTGTACAAACTGTATCATCTCCATGTCTTCCATGTTTTTTATCTTTTTTGAACACTATGTTTATACAATACAATTTTTTCAATAAATGTTATGAATACTACTTTGGTTATTTCTCCATTGTTTCCATGCCCTAAAAGTCCGACTTTTGGTTACTCTAGCAGTATCCCCTTCTATCTCCTTGGGATAACAGCCCTCCTCCATACAGCATATAACATAGATTGGATGGTACACAGCTTGATTATCCGTCTCCTACCTCTTCCAAACACTGCTCATCTCCTGGAAATATGGGCAGGGCGGGTAATCAAGCCATGTAGTGTGCGATCATGTGTAATCCGCTGTATGGAAGGACGCTCACACCCCCTCCCAGCTCTCTTGTTGCTGACAATTCTCCTGTCCAGACTTGCAGCAGGCATGGGTACAATGTTCATGGCAGTGTCGGCCTGGAGGCAGCCCACCCCAGTACCCCCCTAGATCCGGCCATGTACAGACAGGCCCCCTTCTAGGAAGGCTACCTGTAGGGACCTGACTACCGTGCCTAATAGGAAATCTGGCCCTGTCCGCTGATATACAGCTATGAGGCTGTAGGCAGAGGCATGCCTAGGCACATGTATATACTATGGAAGGGGAACTCAGGATAAAAGGTACATTTTCAGTCTACTGCTTAGGCACAAATAACATTTATAGATGTCCCCTATAAAATTTAAAACCATATTTTTCTAAATGCAGGTCTACCTTAAGGGTTAATTCGAATGGGCATATAGACCCCTGCATCCATGAAGAGGTATTTGCTTATAAGTAGCATACAGCCACACTCAGAAGCCTGTTAAAATTAATAATATCTGACAAGTGCATTAGCTGTATGAATCTTTACACACATCCAGGCATGTACTAGTATACAGGTGAGTAGCACTGGATGCGGTCTGTCCATGTCCAGAGCCTCCCATCTGTAGACATACACAAGTACATGCTCAAGTGTGCATAAATATCACATGATCCATTCCCACCCCACGGTATAAAAGTATTCTTTCAATGGCAGCTATTTTCAGTGTGATTTCAGCGTGGAGATAGAACAGAGCTCTGTTCAGTGCTATTAGTTAGTTAGTGTGCTATACTGTGCTATTTTGCTTAAATTGTCAGTGTAGAATATTAGTTTAGTGTCAGACTAGGGATAGTGTGAGTGTAGTGAGGAGGACCATCATTCAGCTTTGCATAGAGTGCAGCTAGAGTAGGGAAAGCTCAGATAGTTTCACTGTAGTGTAGTGAGATCGTGTCATTCATACATACATTAGTGTAGAGTAGGGACCGCTCAGATAGTTTCAGTGTAGTGTAGTGAGATCGTGTCAGTAATCTTTACATTAGTGTATAGCTAGAGTAGGGACAGTTCAGATAGCGTCAGTGTAGTGACGGTTGAACACCTTCTATTTGATTGCGTTACTGCCAGTTTAACCCCATTTACTTCTGTGTGCGTTAGTGCCAGTTTAACGCCACATAGTTTTTTTGTGCGTTACTGACAGTTTAACGCCATATAGTTTGGTGTGCGTTACTGCCAGTTTAACACCATATAGTTTTGTGTGCGTTACTGCCAGTTTAACGCCATTTCCTTCTGTGTGAGTTACTGCAGGTTAACGCCATATAGTTTTGTGTGCGTTACTGCCAATTTAACGCCATATAGTTCTGTGTTCATTACTGCCAGTTTAACGCCATATAGTTCTGTGTGCGTTACTGCCAGTTTAATGCCATATAGTTCTGTGTGCGTTACTGCCTATTTAATGCCATATAGTTTTTTGTGAGTTATTGCCAGTTTAACACCATATAGTTTTGTGCGTTATTGCAAATTTAACGCCATTTACTTCTGTGTGTGTTACTACCAGTTTAACGCCATTTACTGCTGTGTGCGTTACTGCCAGTTTAACACAATATAGTTATGTGTGCGTTACTGCCAGTTTAACGCAATATAGTTTTGTGTGTGTTACTGCCAGTTTAATGCTATATAGTTTTGTATGCGTTACTGCCAGTTTAACATCATTTACTTCTGTGTGCGTTACTGCCAGTTTAACGCCATATAGGTTTGTGTGCGTTACTGCCAGTTTAACGCCATAACGTTCTGTGTGCGTTACTGCCAGTTTAACGCCATATAGTTTTCTGTGTGTTACTGCCAGTTTACCACCAGATAGCTCTGTGTGCGTTACTGCCAGTTTAACGCCATATATTTTTTTGTGTGTTACTGCCAGTTTACCACCAGATAGTTCTGTGTACGTTACTGCCAGTTTAACGCCATATAGTTTTGTGTGTTACTGCAAGTTTAACGCCATTTACTTCTATGTGCGTTACTGCCAGTTTAACGCCATTTACTTCTGTGCGCGTTACTGCAAGTTTAACGCCATATAGTTTTGTGCATTACTGCAAGTTTAACGCCATTTACTTCTGTGTGCGTTACGGCAAGTTAAACGCCATTTACTTCTGTGTATGTTACTGCAAGTTTAATGCCATATAGTTCTGTGCGTCACTGTACGTTTGGCACATTATATTGCAGTATATTATAGTGTATCTGTGGAGTGTGTCTGTGTAGTGTGAGTACTCAAACTAAAGTGCACCAAACACCACTTTACATTGATTAAAGTGCATCTACGTACAGATTTCCACTTCTTTTTTTGATTCCATTTACTTCTGTGTGCGTTAGTGCCAGTTTAACGCCATATAGTTTTTTGTGCGTTACTGCCAGTTTAACGCCATATAGTTCGGTGTGCGTTACTGCCAGTTTAACACCATATAGTTTTGTGTGCATTACTGCCAGTTTAACGCCATTTACTTCTGGGTGCGTTACTGCCAGTTTGACGCCATATCGTTTTTCGTGCGTTACTGCCTGTTTAACGCCATATAGTTCTGTGTGCATTACTGCCAGTTTAATGCCATATAGTTTTGTGTGCATTACTGCCAGTTTAACGCCATATAGTTTTGTGCGTTGCTGCCAATTTAATGCCATATAGTTTTGTGCGTTACTGCAAGTTTAACACCATTTACTTCTGTGTGCCTTACTGCAAGTTTAACGTCATATAGTTTTGTGCATTACTTCCAGTTTAAAGCCATATAGTTCTGTGTGCGTTACTGCCAGTTTAAGGCCATATAGTTCTATGTGCGTTACTGCCAGTTTAACGCCATATAATTGTTTTGTGTGTTCCTGCCAGTTTAACGCCATATAGTTTTGTGTGCTACTGCAAGTTTAACGCCATTTACTTCTGTGTGCGTTACTGCCAGTTTAACGCCGTTCACTTCTGTGTGCATTACTGCCAGTTTAAAGCCATATAGTTCTGTGAACGTTACTGACAGTTTAAAGCCATATAGTTCTGTGTACGTTACTGACAGTTTAACGCCATATAGTTTTGTGTGTGTTACTGCCAGTTTAACGCCATATAGTTCTCTGTGCGTTACTGCCAGTTTAACGCCATATAGTTTTGTGTGCATTACTGCCAGTTTAACGTCATATAGTTTTGTGCATTGCTGGCAGTTTAATGCCATATAATTTTGTGCGTTACTGCAAGTTTAACACCATTTACTTCTGTGTGCCTTACTGCAAGTTTAACGTCATATAGTTTTGTGCATTACTTCCAGTTTAAAGCCATAAAGTTCTGTGTGCGTTACTGCGAGTTTAACGCCATATAGTTCTGTGTGCGTTACTGCCAGTTTAACGCCATATAGTTGTTTTGTGTGTTCCTGCCAGTTTAACGCCATATAGTTTTGTGTGTTACTGCAAGTTTAACGCCATTTACTTCTATGTGCGTTACTGCCAGTTTAACGCCATTCACTTCTGTGTGCATTACTGCCAGTTTAAAGCCATATAGTTCTGTGTGCGTTACTGACAGTTTAACGCCATATAGTTTTGTGTGCGTTACTGCCATTTTAACACAATATAGTTCTGTGTGTGTTACTGCCAGTTTAACGCCATATAGTTTTGTGTGCGTTACTGCCAGTTTAACTCCATATAGTTTTGTGCGTTACTGCAAGTTTAACGC
The DNA here is from genome assembly GCA_037952925.1 of Lithobates clamitans. NCBI lineage: Eukaryota > Metazoa > Chordata > Amphibia > Anura > Ranidae > Lithobates > Lithobates clamitans. Next base: position 15,783,548 of record JBBGZY010000573.1, read on the forward strand.
CATTTACTTCTGTGTGCGTTACTGCAAGTTTAACGTCATTTACTTCTGTGTATGTTACTGCAAGTTTAATGCCATATAGTTCTGTGCGTCACTGTACATTTGGCACATTATATTGCAGTATATTATAGTGTATCTGTGGAGTGTGTCTGTGTAGTGTGAGTACTCAAACTAAAGTGCACCAAACACCACTTTACATTGATTAAAGTGCATCTACGTACAGATTTCCACTTCTTTTTTTAATTCTTATACATTTGCTTATAAGCATCGCCCCTTCCCTCCCAATAATGTCTGGGAGGACAACAAGGAGAGGCAGACGTTCCCTTGGCACTGTAGGGGGGCCAGCAACAAATGTGACCACAGGCAAAGGTGGACGTGGTGGTCAGTTCTCAGGCAGGGCATCATCTTCTCTGTTTATTGAGTTTGCCCATGCTATCCAGCCACAGCATGCAGAGGAGGTGGTGGACTGGCTTAATAAACCTTCCTCATCCTCCTCATCCTCTGTCACGTAAGCAAAGACAAGTGTGCAGTCCCCTGCAGTTGCCAGAGTGGATAGACCTGCCTCCTTGTGCACATCTATTCCTGCCATAGCCCCAACATCAGCCATGGAGGAGTCAACTGAGTTATTTGACCACAGCGTCAGCCACTTACTCCTTGATGATGCCCAGCCATTACTGGATTTAGATGTTGGTTCTAAAGGTTGAGGATGACAGAAACATGAGCCTAGAGAGAGAGGAGAGCACTGGTAGACAAATTGGCATTCATGTTCCCCCAGCCGCAGCGTATTGCCAAGTTGTCTCCAGTGGTAATGATGATGATGGAGGAGATGGAGATGATGATGATGATGAGGTCACTGATACGATTTGGGTGCCAGATAGAGCAGAGGAGAAACTGAAGGTGAGGTGGCACAACCCCAAGGAGGCCGACATCAAGAAAGAGTAGAGAGCAGCCACCCTATTCCATCACATTCTGCAGCTCTTATCTCCCGGCCCACTCCCCAAAGCTCAGCTGTCTGGGCCTTTTTCAGCACATCTGCAGCAGATTGCACTGTTGCTATCTGCAAACTATGTCTCAAGCACATCAAACATGGCAAAAATACCAGCTATTTGGGTACCACATGCTTAACAAGGCATTTAACGTCCAACCACTCAGCCCATTGGCAAGAGCATCTAAAAGCTACACAAAAGGGGTAGAAATCTGTCCCTCCTCCTTCTTACCCACTTCAGTCTGCCCCTGCTATAATGAGTCATTACCTCTCAGCAGCCTCCACTGACAGGGATGATGGCATAGCACAGGGTGTCCCAGGTTCTAGCAGCACATCTGCCAGTAGCACACCACCAGCTGTAGCCCACGCCAATGGCTGATCATTAAGGATGCATGCATTGTATTAAAAGAAGGAGGGGGGACACAGGGAAGAAGGAAAAATGCTGCTCACCCCTGATAATTGATACAAAAAAGAAAGAGACAAATTCCCCACTTGGGGTTTTTAGGCAGCGAAATGAAAGGGTAAAAAGCCAATTCATAAAAATGTATCTTTATTATACAAAAAACTTTAACACACTGGTTAAAAAGAATGAGCTCCCATAGGGTGTATAACAATGCATAACACTCAACACATACACTGTCTATATATGTTTATGACAACATGACATGTGCGTTGACTTGGGCAATAATATAATAGACCTGACGCGTTTCGACCTGTTCGAGGTCTTCTTCAAAGGTCAATTTGCTAAAATTATATCAAAAAATGCATGTGTCAAAAAGAGTCAGTGATCATTGGAAACAAATACATAACATATCAATACAGCATATTTACCCAGTAATGAGTGTTCTAGGCCCAGGAGCTTCTTGTTGGGTAGATCCCTTTAAATTAAAAGATTGCCCGCTCGCCTTCCCCCGGAGGTCTCGTGGCATCACCGCCACAGCCCCCGCTACCAGGGGAGGAAATCCCAAAGAGATGTGACTTACAAGAGGTCACACTGTGAGGCACCCCCTATATACGCAGGCCACCCGGTCGGTCAGATAGGGAAGACACCTGCAATAACAACCCAGGGAAAAAAAGAATAATAGAAGTGAAAACAGTGTACTTTATGTATTGGTGTGCACTCCAACATAAGATCTAATAGGTGCAAGAAATGTGTATATGTTAGTATCTGCTTGGTTATAAAAACCAAGACTGCCTATAGCCACCCACTACATGGGCCGTGGCCCATGCCTACTGGGTGTATGTGTCTGTGCGTGTGAAAGTCCGCACAGACATGTATGTACGTATATGCACACATACATATATATAAACGTAGTTTTGAAATACCTATTTAGATAAAAGAAATATGGCGGAGTGCACACTAGGGTAAAAAAAATATATATCTAAATCAAGAAGGAGGTAATAGACAATAAGATTAGTACCTCAACCCTATAAAGATGTGTAAATGGAAAAAAGAATGTGATTGATGGCAGGTGAAAGAGGAAGGTGAAAAAAATGTGAAAACCTGGGACATGAATCCACTAGTGTGAACAGAGAGGTGTGTAAGGAGTGAACACACGAAAAAGAAGAGGTGAACGACAAAAACCATTACAAAATAGTGAATGTGAAAACCAGGTGAACAGTGCCCACTAGTGAGGGAAGAGATATATATCAGGTTAGACAGGTGAATTACCTTATAGGCAAGGTAGAAGCAGTGCAAAGATCACACTATGTTGCCCAATATTACTTGCACTTAGGTATGACCTGACCCGGGATAGGTCACTGCCTAGAACTGGCTGAAAGCGCCTGTCCAGGTTACCATTTGGCAAGTCTGAAATTGTAAAATAAATAAAAAATATTGTATACATTTGAGTATTTGGTGTATATATATATATGGTCGTTGTAATAGACCAAGAATTAAATTATAGGGCAGCAAGAGTGCAATGATGTGACCAAAAAGTGTACTCACGATGTGAAGCCGTAGCGGAGACCATCAGCTGGACAGGAGGTGTGCAGAGTGATGAAGAGGGGATGAGGGAATGTATATAAGCCCTTAATGTTAGGGCGGAGCTCCAGTGTGGGTTGATTGGTGGCAGGTGTCAATGTTCCCCCAATGAGACCGCTCCAGGGGGACCCAGCATGGGGGCATGGCGGCCGCAGAGCGGCCTCGTGTGATCTCCTCGGCGTTCAGGGCGAGCAGGCGCCCCGTCCACTGACGTCATCGCCGTCGCAAATGCGTGACGTATCCGCATCACGTGGCGCGCGCGGGGCCCCGCGCATGCGCAGTGAGCGGAGACGTCCGGGGATGTCCCTGAACGCCGCCGGCAAGGGGGAATCCCCGATCTGGCACCCAGGTGCACCCTGGGTGTCCAATGGGGAACGGCGGGAGGGGGAGCCAACCGTAAAGGGGTCCCGCCTCCCCGCCTTACCTTGCCGGGAAGACACATCTCGGGGAGCCAACCCCGGTGCCAGGGCGGCGCAGGCAGCCACGATGGCTATTGCTAGGGGGGAAAGGGGAGCAGGCTAATCGAAGGGACAACATTTCCATAATTATACAAGGACAATAACATACAAGAAAAGTAAATATAAATGTAAACGTATCATCCTATATTGATACATACAATCTTGGCAGAAATGATTTTCATATGAGACATCCATATATGCAGGGCAAATTCACATATCTAGGTATATGGAGGTAACATAGGGTAAAGAACACATTCTAGAGCAGAAAAAGAAACAATAAAATTGAAATCAAAATTGCATATACACTGCACATCAAAAAATGTGCACAGAGTAAAATAAATACATGGGTAATCATGAGTAATCCTAAACTATCAGAAAGGGGATGGGAAAAAGGGGGGGGGGGGGGGAAGGAAAATGGGAGGAGAAAGGGTGGAAAAAAGGGGGGAAAAGGAGGGGGGAAGAAGGGAAAAGGAGGGGGGAAGGGGGGGGGGGGAGGGGAAAGGGGAGGAAAAAGGGGAAAGAGGGGAAGGGGGGGGGGAAAGGGGGGGAGGGGGAAAAGGGGAAAGGGGGGGAAAGACGTGGGAACCGATAATGCAGGGGAGCCCCCTAGGGGGCACCATTGCTTACTAAAGTTAACAAGGGGCAAAAAGACCTTATTGGGTCTTGCCCGAAACAAACCCTTTTAGGAACGGGGCAAAAGATATGGCATCATTAAGTCCTGGGAACGAGGTGGCATTTAATTGAAATATCCACTTTTGTTCGTGTTGCAACAGGATTTTGTTCCAATCACCGCCTCGATTTGGTATATGTACTCTATCGAGAGCGGTGAAGGATACTTTAGGCATTTTGTAATTGTGCACTGACATCACGTGTCGGCCCAATGGTAGATAGTAGTTGCCAATTTGCATATGATAAATATGCTTGGACATGCGACGATGGAATTCCTGTTTGGTCTTACCAACGTAATAAGCCCCACATTCACAAGACATAAGATAGACGATCCCTCGAGTTTGGCAATTCGTGAAGTGTTTGGGCTTGAACAGTGCCCCATTTGGGAGGTGGAAGATTTTCTCCCGTCTGATGTATTGGCAGGTAGAGCAGTGTCCACAAGGGAAGGACCCCAAGGTTACACAGTGTTTAAGTCTCTTTATTTCATCTTTGAACTCGCTTTGAACTAGTCTGTCTCGTAAAGAGGTAGCACGCTTATAAGTAATAGATGGTTTGTTGGAGATAAAGTTACGAACTCTTGGGTCATTCAGCAATATAGGCCAATGTCTTTGGATAACGTTGTTGACCATCTGATGTTGTCTAGAGAACCGCAAGATGATCCTAGTGGGGCCAATGTTGGTACCATCACTTGGCTTTTTATTGTATTGAGATAAAAGTTCAGACCGGGATTGTGCAATTGCTCTATTATATCCCCTTCGTAGACAGGAGCGGCTATAGCCACGTGCCAGCAAGCGGGTTTGTAGCTTAAAGGCTTCCTCTTTGAAGAGGGTATCACTTGAGCAGTTCCTGCGTAGACGCAGGTACTGACCATATGGTATCGACCTCTTCAGGACTGTAGGGTGAAAGCTTTCGGCGTGCAACACTGTGTTGCCGGCCGTGCTTTTACGAAAAAGAGTGCTTGAGATCTTATTGTCAGGGGTACGTATCAATTTTACATCCAAAAATGTCATTTGATCAGAATCATAGGTCATAGTAAACTTCAGATTGTGTTTGTTTTGGTTAATGTGATTCAAAAATTGAAGCAACATTTCCTCCGAACCCTCCCAGACGATGAGGACATCGTCAATGTACCGTAGCCACAATTGAATGTGGCCCGTGTATACCGCGAGGTCCCCATCGTCTCGGAGGGCCCTCTCCCACTCCCCCAGGTACAGATTGGCGTAAGCCGGGGCACAGCAAGTGCCCATGGCCACGCCCTGCACCTGGAGGTAGTGGGAATTATTGAAACAGAAAAAGTTATGGTGTAGAATGTAGTCAAGACCGTCCACAATGAACTCGTTCAGTGCCTCATCATATTTTTGGCTTCGATGCAGAACCGCCCGCACAGCAGCGATCCCCTGACTGTGGGGGATCGAGCTATACAGGGCCTCGACGTCGATAGCTACCAGGAGAGAATTCGCTGGAAGGGTAAACTCTTCAATTTTTTGTAGCAAGTCTATTGTGTCCTTCAAGAAGGAGGGCATACCAAGGACAAAGGGTTGCAGGAAGGAGTCGATAAGTCGGCTCAGATTTTCCGAAATACCCCCATTACCCGAGACGATGGGTCGTCCAGGGGGATCTGTCTGGCTCTTATGTATCTTGGGCAAACTATAAAAAGTTGCCACCCTTGGATATTTAGTACAAATGAATTCGTATTGGTCCTTGGTAATAACTCCCCTTTCAAATGCTGATTGAATCAGTTTGTAGAAATCAGTGTAGGAGGCCTGTATGAGTCTAATGGGGACGGTCCTATACCACTCCTCATTGTCAAGGATATTTTGGCACATACATACGTAGTCTTCATTATTCATCAAGACCACGTTGCCGCCCTTATCAGATGGCTTGATTGTGATTTTGGTATTTTTGCATAAGGAGTCTAGAGCTTGAGACTCCTCTTTGGTTAGATTTTCAGGGCGTACATTCTTAATGTGTTGGAGCTTTAGGAGATCTCTTAGTGTTTGTTTAACAAAGATCTCAATACTTGGATTCAAACTGAGGGGAGGAAATTTTGCAGAAGGTTTCTTAAAACGTGTTGTGGGGTGCTGAGTAGACTCGTTGGCAGTGGAGAGTAAAGTCTCCAAATCAATTTGATCAATAAGGTCCAAATTGTTGCTTTCCTGAAATAGAAGAGTCAAGTCCCGTAGGGCCTTAAACTCTCTCATGTTAAAACTAGGCCAGTCCATTGTATCGTCATTTACATCCACTTTTGCATGGAGGCTCTTAAGGAGTAGCCGGCGTGCAAAGAGATGCAGATCAGTGATCACTTCAAAGATGTCGAAGTCATTCTGTGGGCAAAAGGTTAAACCACGTGATAGTACGCTACTTTCTGCTGCAGAAAGGGAATGGGATGACAAGTTAATTACGCTGAGGGATTCTGTTGTCCCCTTGTGACAAAAGCGTCCAAATTTCCTGTTCCCCTGTTTGTCTGGGATAGGGGAGATCCCCGTATCGGGTTTAAAGGACTCTGAGGTCCAGTTTTCGGGCGCCCTGATGTTTGATTTGTATGAGTAGTATTTGTGGGGATATTTTGAGGTGGAGGATCTGTTTCGCTCGTTCCAATCATTGGACTATAAGGTCCAAGATTGGAAAGTATAGGTTGTTCATTGGTGGGGGAATCATGTGCACTTTCCCCATTATTCTCCACAATACGTTTTTTCCTTTCCTGTTCAGGTGAACCCCTGTTATTTCGATTTCTTTTAAATTTCCCAGGACCCTTAGGGAGTCCCTTTTTAGTTAGGTTGGAATCGGATTTGTCATGGGGTTTGGATACGTTGTTTGTATTCTTTTTGTTATTAATATTCTTGGATTGTTGTTGTGCTGTATATTGTTTATTCCTTAGATTACGTGAAGTCTGGGTATTCCATTTATACGCCCGCCCATCTGTAAATGCGGATTTATCCCTCCAGAATTTTGATTCTTTTTTCTGTAGGATGCCTTTATTATGGGCCGACAGGTTATCCCGAAGGTTCCCCTGTAGTTCCAAAAAGAGGGCATGCTGTGTAAAAGGTTTTAACGCTTTTTCTATATGATTGATTTCTTCATCTAATGATGCTATTTGTTTATTGTACTCTCGGGTAAGGATGACCATCATCTGCCGAGAGCATGCATCAAGATTGGCCTCCCATTCGTTTTTAAGGTCGACACTAATTTGATCCAGGTTGGGGAAAACCTGGATGCGTAATCCCAGAGGGTTAATTTTTTCTTCAATGTACCTATTTAAGGATTTGACGTGCCAGAAAAGTGCTGATTTTTTCTCCAAGATTTTGTTTAGCTTATGAACTAAGGATGAGATCAGGGTTTTCATACGATCACCCTGTTCAAAATCTGTCTCATATCCCAACATTAATTTAGCCCATTCCTCTCCTTGATAGTAACTCATTTTGGAAAAATACGAAAAGCCTCTTAAATACCAGAGAAAAAAACATATGAATAACCCTGCACCCTGGAGCTCATATTTTTCTTCCCGTGTGTCAACGGGGAAAGGGGTGTTTAACCACCCAAATTAATCAAAAGAAGGAGGGGGGACACAGGGAAGAAGGAAAAATGCTGCTCACCCCTGATAATTGATACAAAAAAGAAAGAGACAAATTCCCCACTTGGGGTTTTTAGGCAGCGAAATGAAAGGGTAAAAAGCCAATTCATAAAAATGTATCTTTATTATACAAAAAACTTTAACACACTGGTTAAAAAGAATGAGCTCCCATAGGGTGTATAACAATGCATAACACTCAACACATACACTGTCTATATATGTTTATGACAACATGACATGTGCGTTGACTTGGGCAATAATATAATAGACCTGACGCGTTTCGACCTGTTCGAGGTCTTCTTCAAAGGTCAATTTGCTAAAAAAAAAACAAATACATAACATATCAATACAGCATATTTACCCAGTAATGAGTGTTCTAGGCCCAGGAGCTTCTTGTTGGGTAGATGCCACGAGACCTCCGGGGGAAGGCGAGCGGGCAATCTTTTAATTTAAAGGGATCTACCCAACAAGAAGCTCCTGGGCCTAGAACACTCATTACTGGGTAAATATGCTGTATTGATATGTTATGTATTTGTTTCCAATGATCACTGACTCTTTTTGACACATGCATTTTTTGATATAATTTTAGCAAATTGACCTTTGAAGAAGACCTCGAACAGGTCGAAACGCGTCAGGTCTATTATATTATTGCCCAAGTCAACGCACATGTCATGTTGTCATAAACATATATAGACAGTGTATGTGTTGAGTGTTATGCATTGTTATACACCCTATGGGAGCTCATTCTTTTTAACCAGTGTGTTAAAGTTTTTTGTATAATAAAGATACATTTTTATGAATTGGCTTTTTACCCTTTCATTTCGCTGCCTAAAAACCCCAAGTGGGGAATTTGTCTCTTTCTTTTTTGTATCAATTATCAGGGGTGAGCAGCATTTTTCCTTCTTCCCTGTGTCCCCCCTCCTTCTTTTGATTAATTTGGGTGGTTAAACACCCCTTTCCCCGTTGACACACGGGAAGAAAAATATGAGCTCCAGGGTGCAGGGTTATTCATATGTTTTTTTCTCTGGTATTTAAGAGGCTTTTCGTATTTTTCCAAAATGAGTTACTATCAAGGAGAGGAATGGGCTAAATTAATGTTGGGATATGAGACAGATTTTGAACAGGGTGATCGTATGAAAACCCTGATCTCATCCTTAGTTCATAAGCTAAACAAAATCTTGGAGAAAAAATCAGCACTTTTCTGGCACGTCAAATCCTTAAATAGGTACATTGAAGAAAAAATTAACCCTCTGGGATTACGCATCCAGGTTTTCCCCAACCTGGATCAAATTAGTGTCGACCTTAAAAACGAATGGGAGGCCAATCTTGATGCATGCTCTCGGCAGATGATGGTCATCCTTACCCGAGAGTACAATAAACAAATAGCATCATTAGATGAAGAAATCAATCATATAGAAAAAGCGTTAAAACCTTTTACACAGCATGCCCTCTTTTTGGAACTACAGGGGAACCTTCGGGATAACCTGTCGGCCCATAATAAAGGCATCCTACAGAAAAAAGAATCAAAATTCTGGAGGGATAAATCCGCATTTACAGATGGGCGGGCGTATAAATGGAATACCCAGACTTCACGTAATCTAAGGAATAAACAATATACAGCACAACAACAATCCAAGAATATTAATAACAAAAAGAATACAAACAACGTATCCAAACCCCATGACAAATCCGATTCCAACCTAACTAAAAAGGGACTCCCTAAGGGTCCTGGGAAATTTAAAAGAAATCGAAATAACAGGGGTTCACCTGAACAGGAAAGGAAAAAACGTATTGTGGAGAATAATGGGGAAAGTGCACATGATTCCCCCACCAATGAACAACCTATACTTTCCAATCTTGGACCTTATAGTCCAATGATTGGAACGAGCGAAACAGATCCTCCACCTCAAAATATCCCCACAAATACTACTCATACAAATCAAACATCAGGGCGCCCGAAAACTGGACCTCAGAGTCCTTTAAACCCGATACGGGGATCTCCCCTATCCCAGACAAACAGGGGAACAGGAAATTTGGACGCTTTTGTCACAAGGGGACAACAGAATCCCTCAGCGTAATTAACTTGTCATCCCATTCCCTTTCTGCAGCAGAAAGTAGCGTACTATCACGTGGTTTAACCTTTTGCCCACAGAATGACTTCGACATCTTTGAAGTGATCACTGATCTGCATCTCTTTGCACGCCGGCTACTCCTTAAGAGCCTCCATGCAAAAGTGGATGTAAATGACGATACAATGGACTGGCCTAGTTTTAACATGAGAGAGTTTAAGGCCCTACGGGACTTGACTCTTCTATTTCAGGAAAGCAACAATTTGGACCTTATTGATCAAATTGATTTGGAGACTTTACTCTCCACTGCCAACGAGTCTACTCAGCACCCCACAACACGTTTTAAGAAACCTTCTGCAAAATTTCCTCCCCTCAGTTTGAATCCAAGTATTGAGATCTTTGTTAAACAAACACTAAGAGATCTCCTAAAGCTCCAACACATTAAGAATGTACGCCCTGAAAATCTAACCAAAGAGGAGTCTCAAGCTCTAGACTCCTTATGCAAAAATACCAAAATCACAATCAAGCCATCTGATAAGGGCGGCAACGTGGTCTTGATGAATAATGAAGACTACGTATGTATGTGCCAAAATATCCTTGACAATGAGGAGTGGTATAGGACCGTCCCCATTAGACTCATACAGGCCTCCTACACTGATTTCTACAAACTGATTCAATCAGCATTTGAAAGGGGAGTTATTACCAAGGACCAATACGAATTCATTTGTACTAAATATCCAAGGGTGGCAACTTTTTATAGTTTGCCCAAGATACATAAGAGCCAGACAGATCCCCCTGGACGACCCATCGTCTCGGGTAATGGGGGTATTTCGGAAAATCTGAGCCGACTTATCGACTCCTTCCTGCAACCCTTTGTCCTTGGTATGCCCTCCTTCTTGAAGGACACAATAGACTTGCTACAAAAAATTGAAGAGTTTACCCTTCCAGCGAATTCTCTCCTGGTAGCTATCGACGTCGAGGCCCTGTATAGCTCGATCCCCCACAGTCAGGGGATCGCTGCTGTGCGGGCGGTTCTGCATCGAAGCCAAAAATATGATGAGGCACTGAACGAGTTCATTGTGGACGGTCTTGACTACATTCTACACCATAACTTTTTCTGTTTCAATAATTCCCACTACCTCCAGGTGCAGGGCGTGGCCATGGGCACTTGCTGTGCCCCGGCTTACGCCAATCTGTACCTGGGGAGTGGGAGAGGGCCCTCCGAGACGATGGGGACCTCGCGGTATACACGGGCCACATTCAATTGTGGCTACGGTACATTGACGATGTCCTCATCGTCTGGGAGGGTTCGGAGGAAATGTTGCTTCAATTTTTGAATCACATTAACCAAAACAAACACAATCTGAAGTTTACTATGACCTATGATTCTGATCAAATGACATTTTTGGATGTAAAATTGATACGTACCCCTGACAATAAGATCTCAAGCACTCTTTTTCGTAAAAGCACGGCCGGCAACACAGTGTTGCACGCCGAAAGCTTTCACCCTACAGTCCTGAAGAGGTCGATACCATATGGTCAGTACCTGCGTCTACGCAGGAACTGCTCAAGTGATACCCTCTTCAAAGAGGAAGCCTTTAAGCTACAAACCCGCTTGCTGGCACGTGGCTATAGCCGCTCCTGTCTACGAAGGGGATATAATAGAGCAATTGCACAATCCCGGTCTGAACTTTTATCTCAATACAATAAAAAGCCAAGTGATGGTACCAACATTGGCCCCACTAGGATCATCTTGCGGTTCTCTAGACAACATCAGATGGTCAACAACGTTATCCAAAGACATTGGCCTATATTGCTGAATGACCCAAGAGTTCGTAACTTTATCTCCAACAAACCATCTATTACTTATAAGCGTGCTACCTCTTTACGAGACAGACTAGTTCAAAGCGAGTTCAAAGATGAAATAAAGAGACTTAAACACTGTGTAACCTTGGGGTCCTTCCCTTGTGGACACTGCTCTACCTGCCAATACATCAGACGGGAGAAAATCTTCCACCTCCCAAATGGGGCACTGTTCAAGCCCAAACACTTCACGAATTGCCAAACTCGAGGGATCGTCTATCTTATGTCTTGTGAATGTGGGGCTTATTACGTTGGTAAGACCAAACAGGAATTCCATCGTCGCATGTCCAAGCATATTTATCATATGCAAATTGGCAACTACTATCTACCATTGGGCCGACACGTGATGTCAGTGCACAATTACAAAATGCCTAAAGTATCCTTCACCGCTCTCGATAGAGTACATATACCAAATCGAGGCGGTGATTGGAACAAAATCCTGTTGCAACACGAACAAAA